>JALGQZ010000003.1:54261695-54666695 GCA_023105745.1 Austropuccinia psidii
TTAAAGTGAAATTAATTCAAAAACTTCTTTGAAAGAAGTCTCTTTTCCTATTAAAAATAGGTTTCATTTAATAATTGTGTGTATTAGTGAGTATTTTATATGTAATGGAAGAGTAAAGAAATAAAAAACTTGGAGAATACATAATCTTCTACTTTTATTGAGTAAAAGTTTAAATGGCAAAACCTGTGGCTGAAAGTATCTGCAAAAGTATTTCAAGGTCAGAACCAAGGTTGGAACTCAGGTTCAAAGCAGGTTGGACCTGCTACCCCCACTGGCTGGGATAGCCCTTTTTAATGGTGAATGATTCAGTTTCTCTGTATACACAAAAGGTAATTTCATCCTTAATAAAGTGGAATCAAACATAAATATCATAGAAAAGTGATCAAGAAAGGATTCAAGCTTCACAAGTGATGCAAGATGAAGGATTTTCTGCTTGTGCTGGGTTTTTGATGGTAGTCTCATTTCCTAGTCCCGAAGGCTACCTAATCATGGAAAACTTTATTATGATTGTAAAACGAAGTATGTTTGGTTTTTTTCTGGATCATTACTATAATATAAGATATCATTTCTTTGGATAAAGGTTATGAGTAAAACCTATATTAGCTTTCTATTTGGCTACTTCATGTCAGTCCAGTTCGTATGTGATTTCAATCATTGTTTCACTTCATTTAATTTTTAGTTTTCTGGGATCAGTACATGAATGAAGTGTATATCAAAGATATTAGGATTCATTAAAGTACTTAACCACATTGTTCCAAAAATAAATATGTTTTGAATGACTCAACCTATGGAATATCAATGATAATTGTTCCAGAATACAAAAGAAGTGTAGCACATAATCCAGAGAATAGTAAGCTCAAACGTTTTATTACAAGATCACAGGTAATAATGGAAAATGAAAATGAAATACTTAGAGATTGATTGTCATCCATGAGAGAAATGAAAAACAAAATTCAATATATAAAGCAAGTCAAATTCTTTGGTGATTGGTTTGTTATCTGTGAAATTCATCATAGCCTTTTGGTAAGGAGTGGAGATGAATGGGACAATAATATTGACGAGAATGATAAGCCAGCTCTTTAGAATGTACTTGATCTGGTCAAGAAAGAAAAATTATTCAGGATTTCCGATCAGATAAAGCCTATAAAATTGAAATGGAGAAAAGCCATCAATTAAAACACTCAAATTTCCTTGAAAACACTTTGGATATAGTGTTTAATATTGGAATAAGCTGAAGAAATCCAAGTTCCATTTTTCAATTTCAAAGGGTGCTTAAAATAAATATTTGAAAGAAGAACTATAAATTAAATTTATAGTTAAGCTTGTTAAAATTCATTTAAAATTCAAATTATGAGTCTAAATTGTAAATCAAAAAATGCTCAATCCTTCAAAAATTATATTTAAAATTAAATTTCAATTATAAAATCTGAATTCATATAGTGAGTCTTTTTATATTTATTTTTCATATTTAATCTCAAAGAGCCAATAGAAATTTTTGTGAATTAGAAGCAATCATATTCACAATGGGGTTCTGATAATCAAAATTGAATGTGGAAAGTCTCCCTTAATTGAATCATTTTTAAATTTCTTGGGTGTTTTGGAATGTTTGCATTGAAATTTAGAGCCTGGAAACATTTCCACTAGAAGCATCATAGAAATATAAACTTCTGTATCCTTCCAGAAATTAATCCGATTTGAAAGATTCCAGGACTATGACTAGCTAAAATGGAATGCAAAAGATGAGCTGTAAAAGAAGAGAACTGATAAAATAAATATTAATCTTTAGGAGAAAGCTGATAGATTTTTTATTGATAGTAATGGAGAGGAAATATGGAATTACTGGGGAATCATAATTATTTTGAGAAGAATCATAAATTTCATGAAAAGTATCATTAAATTGATTATGAGAAGACTAATCATCAAAGCAGTCATAGATATGAAGGTCTTGAAATATGAATATTGTATATTTTAAACGTTTCCCTTGATTTTGGTTGAATATTGTGAGTAAAGCTTTCTTGAAGTGAGTCTTGAGGAAAAGAAAGTCCTGTTGGACAAAAGAAATGACTTCTTGATAAGCCTTCAGAGTTTCAGATATTTTCTTGGAGAAAACATATTTACCAATATTAATTTGATTATCCCAGGGAGGGAAAAATCCTATATCATATATGGAACAATGAATTTTTTTTCCCACATTTTTTCAATTGACAATAAAAGTCTTTCTGATAGAAGAGGAATATTTTAAGTTATTTTGTTTCATATTTATTATCTGGATTCATTTTACTAAAAGGTTGAAATTATACACCCCAAAAACATTCTCAGAAGGAATATTGGATAATCTATACTATGTAGAGATGAATCCATGATGAATGGTACAGGAGGTACTTTTGATAAAAGAGAAGAGTTGAATTGTCTTGGTAATCCAAATGAGGAAACATTCTTTTCTTGTTGCCTCTATTTTAGAAATTGGATCAAGGTAATTATTGTGTGGAAATTTTCTTTTTATATCATATGCAGATTATACCTTGCTTGTGATTAAATGGGTTTAGTTCTTAAGCTGATTTAAATACCACTGGAATGATTTATTTCATTGATAATGTGATCTATTAATGAATTTGAAATTAAATGCAGGCTGCATATGATAATCAAAGGACTAATAAGAAATAATAATGATAAAGACTAAAAATCGGTGGTTTTCTTCATTTCTATTTGGAATGTTCAAATAATTATTATTTTGGAACAAGTTTTAACAATTTGAATCTGAACAAAATATTTTGGCCCAAAATATATTGGTTTGAAAATTTAATGACAAGAAACACCAGTCATATTAAACTGAGAAATGTGCACAGCCATAATAATTATTAATAAAAACAGTAAGAGGAATCATCTAAAAAATAGAAAAAACAAAAGGGGGTCAAAAACAAAATTAAAGAAAGATTTCAACCCAGAAGAAATAATAGAATAAGTCCAGGTAGAGTAAAAGGTTTTTAGCAGAAGATGTAGCGCTTGATAAAGTATGCAAACTATATTAAAGTCAAGAGGAAGGCTTACAAATGTAAACAGGAGTTCATATGTGTCAGGTTGAGTCTATGAAGAGGTGATAATAAGAAGTATTTACAACCTAAACTATGACTGTGACATGGCTAATAATCCTTAAAAATAGGTATTTGATAAAAATAAAGGGCTTTACTAATGATTATTACTGGTAGTGAGCGCTGTTGAAATTCCTGGGTGCAGCTTTATCTGTTGGATTACAATAATAAAGTCTACAATACAAAATTTTATAGTATAACCTGGTTATTTTCCAAGAGTATAACTGTTAATTACAGTTGTACTATGTAGGAATTCAAGAGCAGGATGGGGAAACCTTTTCTGGTGGAGAAAAGGCCTCCTTTTATCCTAAAATGGGGTCAAACGGCCCTCTAGACCATCCATGTAGAGGAAGTGAAGAGTTTTTCACTTCAGAGTACTGGCTTGCGGCTTTCATAGTGCCTGTATGCTCTGTATTGGGCTCATATGTGTTTTGAAACCATATCTGGGCAGTTTTCACCAATACAGGGTGAAACGTTTCATCTGGGGACCATATAGCCTTCTTCTGACGTGTATGACGTGTAGAATACTGTACAAAACCTGTATGGAACCCCAGTATTAAATAAATTATGAGTTATTGAAGTATAAACATTCTTTTTTGTCTATTTGACACCTCATAATCATACTTATGGGAGAATATCCCACAGTAAGACTGTATTGGTCTAACTGTGGAATTTTGAGCTTACAGCTGCCATACCTTTGTCAGTTTTTGAGATATCAAGCTCAAAGTTGGTTCTCTTTGTATCCCTGGATTTTCTCTACACAATGGTAACTCATTTGATATGGTTATCATTAAGTATGGCAAAGTTATGCCATGTGCAAGAATTTTTGTAAATATGCATGTTTTGCTTAAAAACTGTATGGAGCTTGTTTGCCCCATAAATTTTGTTCAGGATGAGATATGGGGAAATGGATGGCACCATCAGATAGCCCTGATTGTCCTCCTTTTATAAATAACCCACTTTAGGTATCTCACACTAAAACTGCAGAAGTTATATGAGAGGTCAACACTTTATTCACCCTTATTTGACCTTATTTTGGTCATAACTTCTGTAATTCTGGTTCTAGCTCAGTTTGGCTAGTACCATTAGATAGCCCTGACTAAGAGCTTCATTTTAAATACCCATTTTATGGGGTTAAGCCTCTTCCTCTGTATTTCAAATGACAGGTGAAAACTAAGGTTTATGCTCAGCAACAACTTTGGGCAGGAATAGCTTTGTTATTCTTTGTCCTATGATTATGGGACTTGTATATTTGGGAAGGAATGGGTTTCCTCTTTCTTTTGATATCTTTTGAGCCGATTTGGCTCAGATCCATGTTTTGGTGGTATCTTGGCTATACCATTGATTTATGGTATTTGGCTGTCATGCTTGTGCTCTGGTTTTGAGTCACAGGCTGACAATATGGTTTTGAAAAAAAAAAGGATTTTTCCTGGACTCTAATATAATTGAGATTATGGAATTATTGCAGATCTTTTTTTTCAAAAATTAATAAAATTGTTAATTCAGTTTAATTGAGATTTTCTTATTGGTGGACAGTTATTTTAAGTTTATTAAATCTGATAGGCTGAAATTCAGTTGATAATTGGTGAAAATAAGAAATCATGAGATTGAATCTCATCATGTATCTTTATTAACCAAGATTTCATGAAAAAAATCCAGTCTACTAGTGATTTAATTTTTATTGCAAAAAATTGCAGAAAAATTAATTATCAACATCAAAAAAGCTCATCAATTATCCAGTATTAACAAAAAAAACCACAAACAAAGAATTATAAATCAGCCTAATAATTCCTCCCAGACCTGATCCAAACTCGTGAGACTTCTGGTATATTTTACATACCAAAATAGAACACAATTAATATTAAAAAATTCTAAACTATAAAAAACTCATAAGTAATTCATATATCCAAAATTTACCATTTTTGATTTAGCAAAATATGAATAACTTTTTTGTGAGTAATTAAGTCCATGGATCTAGGGCCAGATTTGTATTCTACACAAAAATTTACCTATTTTAGCTCCATAGAGTTAATAAACCTAAATTAACTCTATGAGGTGGTAATATGGAAAATATTTCAACACTACATCATCAATACCACATAAACAAAATGTAAAATATATTGTTTTTCTCAATTCATGCCCAGGTAATGGGAATGTGAGAAATCCCATTTTATATATTCACTAAGAGTAGTGTTATTCATGCTTGTGGCACTTAATATTACACTATTCTTACATAAAATTTTGATACACCCATAGTGGATGTCAGTCTTGAAGCCTGAATTACTATTTTTGACATGAAAATAGCTCAGGGGGACAAAAGACATCAAAGAGAGCCAGGTTCCCCAGCCTCTGAGGCCTCTGAGGTGCAGATATTTCAAAAGGTTAGATAAATGGATGATAATTGTCCAATTATTACACTAAAACTTTTTGGGAGATTTGTTACCAAGTTAAAGTCCCATTAAATAATAAGAAAATCACAAATAATCTGCTATTTTGATGTTTCAAGGAGGTAATGAGCAGCTATGATTCCTTTAGCCATTTCAACCATTATTCATTTCCCATGTATAAGCCTTAAAAGAGTAGTTAAAACCCTTTTTGGACTAGTATTCATGCATTTAACCCATGGAAACCAGTTATTACTGTGCTATTTATAATTCTATGTAGAAATAAGGTAAAAAATTCATTAAAAATACAATTCTTAATGAATATTTCTAAAACTTTCAGGAACAATGGAGAACAGAATAATACATAGAAAAACCAAAAATAGTTATGAATTTTTAATTCAAATTAAAGGTTTTCCACACAGGCCATTCTTGATAATTCCACATGAAACACTAAATCTTCAAAAATTCACAAAAAATACAATCTGTTGTTGAATTTCTAATAAAATTGATTAATTCTAGAAATTGATTATTCTTTTGAAATAAAAGGAGACTGACAGTTTCTACTCCTTTCTTCATTAACCTTAAATGGGTTGGTAGTCACATAAAATGACTGAATTAAGTAATTATGATAATCTTATGTGACAAAAAGTGATGTAACCAGCTATCCAAAGAGGATTGATGGCTTCCAGCTCACTGATTTTTCAGTCTTCTCCATTGAACGCCTCTGTGAGCTGTTGTCGACTTAAAAGAGGCCTTCTATTGCTGTTTTTTCCAAATCGTCTTATTCTTCAATCATACCATTAGTACAAACAAGTAAGTGTTAGTTGATCCTTTTCTTGAGTATTTTAATTCTTTCAGAATCAACCAGAAAGAAGTGAGATCATAGAGGTATACTATTTACAATAGTATTTAACTATTATATTCTTGTATTACTGTTATAGTACAATTCTGATACTTGAAATCCACAATTAATCTATCAAATCATTCTACCAGTTCTTTACAAAGTATTATTGGAGTATTAGTGATTTTCCCCCCTAATAATTAAAGTTTTTCTCTAGTAATAGCTTCATTCAAGAATTAACCTTCTAATTATTTTTTGAAAAGATAATTATACATTAAAATAACTTTATATAATTTCAATAGGAATTTTCATTATTAATACTTGTAATCAATTCTAGTAGATAGCTACTTCTTACTTCTGTATTTACTAGTAGTTAATAGAAAGTAAGAAATAATTAAGTAATTAACTTTATCATTGTCGTGAGAATAAGTTTATTAATTATATTTGATAAAAACAGTCATTTTACTCTTGGTTAATAGTAATATCAACAAGAGTTTCATAGACACAGGTCAAAAAAACATTGTGATTCCACCATAGAAGCTATTAAATAGAACTCTATTTGTTTCTATTTTGATTCCAGCCTCTGATCCCACTTGGTATTTTCACTTTATTTCTGAATTTGAAATTTGGATTCTTTATGTTCTCCTTTTGAAATTATTTTCTTTCCCTGTGATTTCCATTACTTTTTTGATTTTCTCCTGTTCACCTTGATTAATTTGCAACAATTCATATTATTTTCCTCCATGTGTTTCAATTTCTTCCATTAAAAGAATGAATTGAGGTTTGTATCACATGCTAAATCCTTTTTCTAGATTATATTCTGTATATTTATCTAGGAAATAACTTTCAGAGAAAGCTAACAGTTTTTACAGGAATCCACTGAATGAGTATATTTCTGTAATAATGGAACATGTGGATTTTGAATGGCCCACTTAAAATATTGAAACTCTCATAAGGTATGCAAAAAGTGCTTTTGCTTAGAGGTTTTCATTTATACATTATTCTCTCATTATAATTATTAGCCTTAGTATCTTGAATTGAGTGGCTGAAAATGTTATTATTATTATGTGTAAGACCCTTTGAAGCTTCAGTTTTATTAAAATATTGAACTTGTCAGGAGGATGATTCAGTGTTCTTATGGATTTTATATATGAATGATGCTTACAGCTTCTACAAACAGGAAGTTTCCCTCCATTCTAAATAATTATGGAGCTATATCACTATTAGAAAAACTGGACTATGGTGCTCAATAGTTCCACTTTGAATAAAATAAGTTTAAAGAATCAAATGATAAATGAAAATGAATACAATATCTAATTAATTGTTTTTTGGCTTACCTCTTGAAATCGTTTTTATTATTGTGGTGAAACTTCATAATTTGAGCCTTCACTTTGTTCAGCCAATCAAGATAAAGGAGTCAAATTTAAATTTTCCCCAAACAGAAACTCACTTCCTTTAAAGAAAGGACAAATAGACTTAAAATTTAGAGTTACTTGTTCAATACCCTTTTTTGGTCATCAGGAGCAAATCCAAATATAGTGGCTTGTGAAAAGAATTTTTCAAGAATATATTTTTTCTTTTATATTCTACATTTCCCATATAGGTTGTTTGAACTAAGATTTAACTAATTGTGAGACTTTCTATTTGCCTCAGTTTTTATCTGGTAATATTCAATTGTTCAGACAAGGGTGACTTTCCCATGAAGGTTGTTCCTGAGGCTCCAAAACAAGAACAAAAGTTGGACTTCACTGAAATCCAATTGAGCATACATAAGTAATAGGAATTCTTCACATTACATAATGACATTTGATGAGGTTTTATGTTATCTTTTGACAAGTTTGATTGCATAAAATAAATGCTTGCATATCATAGTGGTGTCTGAAATTAAACCAATGAATACTAGGTATTTGGGAATGAAATAGATGAAAATAAAAAAGCCGATCAAATGATCATGTTTTACCTGTTTGAATGTGGAAGTAGGACTTGGGAAAATAGCTAAAACCATTTTGGATCTTGAGAATGAAAATAAAGGCTTTTGAATTCCACATTTCTGTCAGGATTTTCATAAATAAAGCCAGGGATCATGCTTATTTGAATAAAAATAATAGGATAAGCCTACCAGACCTGAAATATAAAGAAAATCAAGAATTTTGTATAAGGTCCCTCAGAAAACGACATAGTCACCTAGGGGCTTAGCAAGAAAATTTCCATGTCTAAATTTCAAATTTAAAAAAAGCTTCATCTTACTTAGTAATATGATTAAAATAATAGAAACAAATCCAAAACAACTTCACCTAGAAATTATCCTGAAACAACCAAGAATACCCCTTTGGCTTAAATATTCAAATGAAATTAAAAATGATTTCTAATATTCAATCTCAAAAAACCAACAAGAAACACAAAAAACATTCAGAAATAAAAATCAAAATTAAAAGTGAAAAAATAAATAAAGAATTCCATTCATATTTATTCTTTAAAAGATTAATATAAATAGGTAAAAATAAATGAAAGCTATCATTGATTTCATTCCTCAAATATCTATGAAAAAAGAGATAGATATATGTAATTATAGATTTCTCCCCATTTATAATAATAATAAAATAATATCACCATGGAATTCCTCAATCAAGAGTGGCTTGTATTACTACTTACTCAAATTGTCACATAGGCTATTTTAGATTAAGAGTAGAATGGAGCTCAGTAGATTATAGAATACTTAAATTTAATGAAAAGAATGAAATATTCAGGTAATAAATATAAGTTTTATTATCAAAAAAATACACTAAAACTCATGTAGAGTTTGAAATAGGAAATAGAAAATATTTCAAAAAATAAGTCTTTCAATCATTTTATAAAAACTTAAGGAGGAACCAAGGAATTATGTAGAGATATGAACACCAAGATTAACTAAAAAGGGAAATAAATGAAATGAAAATACTGAATGAGGAATATAATTATCTAATATCTCATTGAAATAGAATCAAAGATTAACTGGACTTTATCAAATTTATTATTGAGAGAAAGCCCTTTTATAGGGCTGAAGAAGAGGTTGGTATATGTTAAATTTTGAGGTATTTATCACTATAAGCTGAAAAGAGGTCATATTAATCCTTGAATATTTATTAAATTACCCTCGGAAAATATAGCTGACTAAAATTGGGACTTAACTTAAAGAACCTATTTATACATACCTTTTGATGAAATGAAGGATTTCTTTACTGCACGCAATTCTTTGAGAATCCAATCTTTATTGAGCAAATTATCTAGTTTTGAATTTTTCATGGATGATTTGAAATACCCACTGAACGGTTTCTGGTAGCCCTCATTCAGTGTCCCTTAGCAATACTAGACTTACTTATCATAATTTCTGTGAGTTAATTCAGTAAAATTTGAAGCTTTGAAAGAATTTGAAAGGCTGCTTGAGTATTTTGATTGGACCTTTCATATTTTTATAGTTTTTCACCGAAAGAACTTTATATGAGCTTTTGATAGCCAAATTTAATGAAAGAAGCTTGGTCCATGTGTGGCATGAGTGATTGGAGACCTGAAAAGTTTCCAAATTTTCATTTTTCGTAATTTAGGTGATTTAGTCAATATAATAGATAGGTATAAGATAGTTTCTCAGAAGGCCTGGAAGGAGAATTCAAAGTCATTTCTCATAAGCATATAAGTAGTGATCCAGAGTACCAAAAGGACATTTGGGCCGATTGGAACCATCTAAAGCTACTTTCTCACAAAATAGTGACTCTAGGGATTAATTATCAGAATTAATAAAGGAATTGAATGAATTATGACCTGGGTTGGCTGAAATGGTCTTTAAATTTCTTTGAAAGGTCTGAATACTAACTAGGGAAGCTGGAGTGTCGGGCACATCCCTTAAAACCAGGTTTCACCAGTTTGAAGGGCTGAAAATGGGCTATAATAGAAAATAAAAACTCATTTGGATAATTTACTTTTATTGTATTGATATAGTTTCTAGACTTTTGAATCTTGAAAGAAACTCTGGAGGGATGAAAAAATTTCCTTTTAGCCATTTTTTTAACCTTAGGATCATTTCCACTTTTAAAATTTCCTTAAGTACTGTTAATAAAATGAGTAAAAAGTTCAAACTACCTCTTTTGAATAAGCTGAAATATATCAACCATATTGAAAAATGATTCTTGTTCTTTTTTTTGTAACTCAGAATTGTTTGTACCCTCTAGCCTTCAAAAATTAAAACAAAATCTTTTTCATCACCATAGACTTTGTAGCTTAATTTTTCCTATTTAATCTTGTAATTTATGGTTATATTCTATTTTCAAAATTGATCTTGAAAATTTAGATCTTGTATCAATTCCTTGCAGTTATGCTCTCAATTAATCTAAAACAACAATTTTTAAAGGAGTTTTCTTGTATCCTGTCACAGGTGGTCTTCTAAGGGAAGAGTGTGAACCTTTGAGATATGACCACATACCCAAAAAGGTCACAAGAAATATTTAAAATAGTTATACATTAAAAATAATTACCTGAAACTACAAAAATGCCATAAATAGGCATAAAACTTGGTTTAACTTAAAACCAATGTATAAACATGTTAAATAAATTATACTATTGGGTTCCTCATTGTAAAATACACATATACCATTTTTATGGCATATCTGTAAAGTCAATATTTAATGAGTTATAAGTAATAATACCTTATAAAAAACATAAATCCTTCATTATTTCAAATACCAATGAAACAACATGTAAAATAAATGGTACCATTGGATTCTCCATAAACCTCCACACATAAAACAATTAACAAGCTAATATCCAAAGTCAATACTTAAGGAGTTAAGCTGAATATATGCACTTTTTTGGTCAACACATATATTCAAGGATTTTAGCTAATATATTTTAAAATATGCATGATAGAGTGATGAAAAAAAAATCAAGTCATCACGTAATTACTGTAAGAATACAGAAATGAACTTTATTTCACAAGCTATAAACAAGGTTAAAACCTGTAAGGGATTATTGATTAAAATCAATAGAGCTGTTGACCACTTTGTTGTGAAAGTGGTACAAACTTAAGAATAAGTAGACAGTCAGATTCTACTAGTTCATTTGTGAAGAATGACGTAATTTTTATTATAAAGTTTAGGGTATAACCCCTTGAAATCATGATTTGAAGTTTAAAATATTAAATTTCGACAGAAAATATGAGTTACAAGAAAAAACATCAAAAATAGAGTTTTGATGATGTAATAAAATGCTCTTGGAAGCATAATAGGGTTACTCCAAGCTATTAGAATTCACTCTCTGTATTGCTTTAGCGTGTAAAATTCAAGAGTTATTAAGGATCAACGTTTGAGCTTAATTTGATCATTTATGATCATTCACTGTAACCTGAAATTAAGCTTAACAGTCATATGAGTGATACAATTGGTGCATATTGTTAGTTTATGATTAAAACTAATAAAAGGCACAAATTTTGGGGTTATTCCATGCCTTGACGTCATCAAAACTTGGAGTTATAGTGATAACTCTAAATAATGGCGTAATAATGAGATAAGATGGTTTGATCATGATGTAATCATCACCAAACCTTAAACTATTGATCAATTCCACTGGATATGATCAGTGCACGTCTACTAGAAGCCTGTTGGACTCTAGGGGGAAGGAATTTAATATAAATAGAGCTTCTTTTACTCTACTTCCCCCCCAGATGCTTACAAAAACATTAAATCATTAAATAAGAAGGTAATTTCTCTATTCTTTGTATATAAAACTTTTATATTATTAAGGAAAAAAGGTAATTTTATTAAAATCATCATCTTTGACGTGATTATTGCAATTATTTAATTATTTTGTTTAAATCTCTCTTAAAAACCTCTATTCCACGTAAAATCAAGAAAAATTGTAATTTCTCTTAATTTCTATTGTAACTACAATTTAAATGAGCTGTAGTTACATTCTTAGGCGTAAAATTATCCAAAATTATTATATTAAGCATTAAAAGTAGGTTATTTCTCTTATTATAATAATTTTTCTCTATTATTACTTTAATAATTATATAATTAATACAAATAGTATTTATATTAATTTATAACTTTAATATTAGTAATATTATTGCTATTAATTGTTCTTATTAATAAAAAACAATTTTTTACGCCTTTATTATTTTTTGTTAACAATAATAAAGTGCTTTTAAATACATTAATTATCTTATATTAATATATTTATTTATTATATTACTATATTTATTTAATAATATAATTATTTTACGCCATAATTATAATAATTCTTTATTATTATAATTATTTTTATCTTATTTGTTGCATTTATAAGGACATTCATAGTACAATAAGTAAAATATTAGTAATTTTTATTTATTGTTTCATAGTCAAACCTTACAAAGAGGGCCAGGCACTCAGGGCATTTGAATCACTTGAAAAGGGCTCAGAATGAATGAGAATAAAACTTAAACAGTGTAAGAAATAATCAATATATTTAGCTCAAAAATCATGCAGCTATAAGAAGTAAACAAGGGGGAGCCAACTACAACCAATTCCAAAACAACTGTTTCAACCTGCTGGAAAGAAGAGAATTTTTAATCGTGATTTGGCTACCAAAAGCCCTAGATAATTCAAGAGTAAGAATAAGATTTTATAAATAAGATATCAAATATATATCAATTAACTGTGAGAAACTCCCCAGAGGAAGGAATAGTAGCTGGTATATGTGAGAATCCACCAGCCCTGATGCAAAGATAGAATATATCTTGAATATTGATTCATTTGAATAGTACAGTCCCCCTATTGATGCACAATGTCTTTAAAGAAGGTGTGGTGAGTTTGGGTGATCTTATAGTTCCAAACTGGTGTACCCACAACTCTCTTTGGTGAAAACGGCCTGTAAAACAACTATCAGGCTGTATTTGGTGAATCCAAACAATATTAGTGTTTCAAAAGAAGATTTCTGAGAATGGATTCTTATAAAAAAGGTTTATTCCCTTTCTTAGTAAGTCTTAGTGGGTATAAGGCTGAATACCCCTTACTCTTAGTAGTGGCTGTGAGAGTACCGCCTTCTTGAAGCTGGTGGGCTCCTGAAAACCATATTTCCAGGCCCCTATTGAATTTCACCTTATTTCATCCACATTTTTTCAGTTTTCAATTTTTCAATTTTTTAATTTCTTCCTCCAATTATCCTTAAAATACTTTTATTGGGTCCTTTATTTCTGAAAAAGTCAATTTTGCAATTTTCTTGAGGGTATATCCTAGAATAAAAGTCAAATACTTGATTTGTGGCCCAAATTCTGCATAATAATGATATGAATGATTTTTTGCCCAATGTAGCTCATAGTTCCCTTCCTAGCCCCATTGGGTCAGTATGCAGCCATAGCTTTATTTTGAAAATATTTGAAAATAAAATGCTCTTGAAGTGTTTAAGTCACTTATGACCATTGAGGTCTTGTCCAAAAGTTTGATTTTTGGTCATTTATGGCCATTTTGGGCCAAAATATGTTTTCAAATTACATGGTCTGATTCCTGCAGGGACCATAGGGGGCCTTTGGGGGAAAAATGACTTAAAATTTCTGATATTCTCTCATACTCCTGGCATCAACTTGGTGTCCCCAAGAGTCCTCCCAAATAAGCTGGGGGAAGATCTGGATATACTAAAAGGGTACCAAGACCAATGTTTTTTGGGCCCATATTGATCATATTGAGAGGGGCAAGAAGAATCCTCCTGGCCCCATAACTTTGATTAATTGAGAATAAAACTATGACTACTTTATAACTGAATTCTTTACCATTTCCCTTCCCCTCTAGAAATAGTTTCAAAATGACTTTTATAGCTGAATATTACCATTGTGGTATTGATAGCTGATTGAGTTCACTTTAATGCATGGCCTCTTCAGAGGGTGCCAATCCAAGCCACAATTACAATGATTTCAAGGCAGTCAAATTTCTGGATCAAGCTTTCAGTAAGTTTTTGAAAAAGAGGCATTTCTTATTTGAAAGCTGGAGCCCCAAGTCTTAAAGAATCCACTGCTGCTTTTTTAGAAAAAAAACAATGCCCTTTCTAAGGTTCTCCACTTTGGAATGGGAAAAAATATTTATGGAGAAAAAAGGAAGAGATTTTTGGAATGGCGTACCCAAAGAATGAGGCTCTGACCCTTGATGTGACTTCAGGTTCTTCTAAATGTAAGTACTACTTTAAACCTGGAATGGCCTTTGCTAAAAATCTGAATTAAATACAAGATCCATGAAGAGAGATGTGGAAGGGTGAACCAATGTTGGAGGGTCCATACCCATTTGAGGAAGAAGGATATATTTTTGTTCTGATTTACCCATTTCAAACCCAAATAGACAACAGGTAGTGAGGAGGTTAAGAAGAATTTCTGATTCAATTCATGATCAAGACGCTGATGGGAGTGATGTACCAAATGGAAAAGAAGCTTAGGAGATTAATTATCCATATGGAAATTATCCAAATTTCACCATTATTTTCCCACCTGCCAAGAGCTTCCATAGCCTGGTTCTTTGCAGAACCCCACAAGATTTCAATACAAGAACTTCTGTACCTATTCCCTCTACAATTCAATTTACCACTAGACCACTGACCATGGATCTCCTATTCCAGACTAAACCAACTTACACCCTGTTTTCAGTACTTTCAGTAGCAACAGAGCTGAAAGATTTCCATTAACCTTCCCATCTGTTATGGTATTCCATAACAGTGATACCAGTCTAAAGCTTGCCAAATTGTAAAACTATAATATACAAAAACAGGATGCTAAGACTACAGATCCAAATAAATTCCCAATTTGTGTAATTCTTGAGGAAAAATGATTCAAGTCTGTAGCATAGGAAATAATTTCAGAATTACGGAGGAGGTACCAAATAACTCCTGAGATTAGAATAATATTGTGTAATTCTGGAGGAGGAGCTCTGGAGGTAAAAAGAAAATTGCAGAGATCTGGAGCTAGCTAAGTGAAGCTATGAAGAATTCCTAAGGCATAAATCATAATCTTGGACTTCTGGAAGATACAACTGTAAAACAGAATAATTTCAATTAAAAAGGAATTGAAAACACAATATCTATACACATTGTAAAACAGGAACAACATTATTATATAACAGACTTCAAGAACATGACTCATTCATAACAGTTTAGACAAATATACTGCATGCACAATAGTATTTCTCAGATATGAGAAACACACCCAAAAATTCAATTATCACAAAATTTCTCAACCTTATTGCTTCATCAATAACAAAATTTTTTAATTCAGAGGAGATAAACTTCATGAATCTATAATTGGACTTGGAAAAAAGCCATAACTGTATTTCAAGACAATTAAATTTTGGAAAAAACACTCAAGGATATGCAAGGAAATTACCATGGATTTGACAAGAGCAATACCTTGGTATTAATAATATAATACATTGAGTTTCATCTTTATTCATAAAAAGGATGAAATCCCCATATTAAGTGACACAATTATAAGATAAATCCATTAACAAAACTCTCTCAAGGCTGTGTATCAAAATTGAAAGTAGTAATAAAACATAAAAATTGCAACAAAAAGATTCCCCACCTTTGTTCAAATTCAATGGCAGTGCACTCAATAATGGAAGCTGTATTTCTCCCAATTTCTTTGTGAACCTTTGAGATATGACCAAATACCCAAAAAGGTCACAAGAAATATTTAAAATAATTATACATTAAAAAGAATTACCTTAAAACTACAAAAATGCCATAAATAGGCATAAAACCTGGTTCAACTTAAAACCCAATGGATAAAAATGTGAAATAAATTATACCATTGGATTCCCCATGGTAAAATACACATATACCATTTTTATGGCATATCTGTAAAGTCAATATTTAATGAGTTATAAGTAATAATACCTTATAAAAAACACAAATTCTTGTTATTTCAAATACCAATGAAACAACATGTGAAATAAATGGTACCATTGGATTCTACATAAACCTCCACACATAAAACAATTAACAAGCTAATCTCCAAAGTCAATACTTAAGGAGTTAAGCTGGATATATGCACTTTTTTGGTCAACACATATATTCAAGGATTTTAGCTAATATCTTTTAAGATATACATGATAGAGTGATTAACCAAAATGAAAGTCACCACGTAACTACTGTAGGAATACAGAAATGAACTTTATTTCACAAGTTATAAACAAGGTTAAAATCTGTAAGGGATTATTGATTAAAATCAATAGAGCTGTTGACCACTTTGTTGTGAAAGTGGTCCAAACTTAAAAAAAGTAGACAGTTATATTCTACTAGCTCATTTGTGAAGAATGATGTATTTTTTATTACAATATTCAAGGTATAACCCCTTGAAATCATTTTTTGAAGCTTAAAATATTAGATTTCAACAGAAAAGAGGAGTTACAAGAAAAATCATCAAAAATACAGTTTTGATCATGAAATGAAATTCTCTTGGCAGCTTAAGTAGGACATTCCAAGCTATCAGAATCCACTCTCAGAATAGCTTTAGTGTGTATACCTTCGAAGTTATTAATGATCAAAGTTTAAACTTCAATTTGATCATTTAAGATCACTCACTGTAGTCTTATTTAATGTTTAAGAGTCATATAAGTGATAACACTGGTGAATAATATTAGAGTATAATTAAAACTAAGAAAATCCACGAAGTTTAGGCTTTTGCAAAGCCTATGATGTCATCAAACTTAGAGTTATAGTGATAACTCTAAATAATGGCATAATTATGAGGTAGGATGGTTTGATCAAGATGTATTCATCCCCAAACCTTAAATATTAATAAATTCTAGTAGAAAGCATCAGTACACGTATACTCGAAGCCTGTTGAACTCTAGGAGGGGGGTATTTACTATAAATAGAGCTCTTTTTACTCTGTTTTCCCCTCAGACACTTACAAAACATTAAGTCATTAAATGAAAAGGTAATTTCTTCATTCTTTATATATAAAACTTTTATATTATTAAAGACCAAAGGTAATCTCATTATAATCATCATCTTTGACATGATTATTTCAATTATCTAATTGTTTTGTCTAAATTTCTCTTAAAAACCTCTATTCCATGTAAAATCAAGAAAAATTGTAATTTCTCTTAATTTCTATTGTAACTACAATTTGAATAAGTTTTATTTACATTATTAGGCGTAAAATTATCCAAAATTATTATATTAAGCATTAAAAGTAGGTTATTTCTCTTATTATAATAATTTTTCTCTATTATTACTTTAATAATTCTATAATCAATATAAATAGTATTTATATTAATTTATAACTTGAATATTAGTAATATTATTGCTATTAATTGTTTTTTATTAATAAAAAACAATTTTTTACGCCTTTATTGTTTGTTGGTAACAATAATAAAGTGCGTTTAAACATATTAATTATCTTATATTGATATATTTATTTATTATATTATGTTTTTTACAATATAAATTATATTATTATATTTATTTAATAATATAATTATTTTATGCCATAATTATAATAATTCTTTATTATTATAATTATTTTTATCTTATTTATTGCATTTATAAGGAGATTCATAGTACAATAAGTAAAATATTAGTAATTTTTACTTATTGTTCCATAGTCAAACCTTACAAAGTTCCTCTCCTGGCATGCATCTTTAAGGGGGTATTCTACCCAAATATGTTATAAGAATAGCCTTTGCCACTTTGTGAGTAATTGTCAACTGTTTGGACAGATTCAGAAGGACTTCCAACCTTGATACCCTTGAATTTGGACCTTTCTTGAAGATATGGCCAAATTAGTTCTTTTTATTTTTATTCTTCTTTTCCAACTTATGCCAATTATCATTATTCAAGAAATTCATTACTTCAAAGTCAATGATGGAACGGTTATCTGTTTATGGTGCTTGGTGGGGAGTGGAAGTTGTGAAAGTAAGTTTCATCTCCTGTTTTGCATCCCTGAGGGTTCTACTTCTTGTAAAACATCACCTTGGCCACTCTGTGAGCATGAAATGCTTTGTTCTTATCTTTCAGAAAATTCTTGGCCAAAATTAAGCAACTAACCACAAGAACAACAAGCCTCAGGAATTTCTTTAGTTCTTTCTTTACTCTCTTTTACTCTCTTTTTCTCTCAGTTACTTTTCTTTATCTACTTGTATAATCATATTTCTTTTATGTCTTTAAAGAAGCAGCATCCCCTCCCATATCATGTTCTGGGAGGTTCCATTTATTTTTCATTTTTAGTATTCTATAAGAGTGGGGATAGAAGTCAAACCAAACACAAACAAGGAAAAGAAAAACTATTTATCTCTACCCAAATGATCAAAAGCTCTCTGGAAATCATTAATAAGTTCATCTTCATACCAGGAAATGTTTGCAGCCATCTCCTCAGAGGCAGTACCAGGAATAGTTGTATCATTGGCATACTCAACCACTTCCCTACTATTTCCATCAACTCTTCTGAACAACCTGGCCACAGCATCTTGATTTTCACTTGCCATATTTGGATTTTCTTTGGTAACTCAGATAGGACAACAATCCCTCCTCTGAAACAATTGGGAAACAGGAAACGGAAAAGGAGAAAGCTCTTCTCTTCTTCTACTGGAGCTAGCCACAGGTTGGAGTTGTTGAGAGGTGACTATGGGGGAATTTCTGGACTGGTGGATGGGGGATGGTCTTACTGCTGGAATCAAGACAGGCCTGGTTGTGGAAGAACTGGGTGAATCAGGAGGGAGAGAAGTGGGAATGGTAGAAAGATTTTCTGGAAGGTTCTGGGAGTGCTGTTAATGATGTGACTTTGGAATCTTTTGGGAGGAGGATGAGAAAGGGAAGTACTGTATTGATGGACAATGGAATTATGAACCACCTCAACTTCTTTACCATCCCATTTATCACTACCTCCAGCATCAGGATCAGATGGGAAATTTGCAATGTGTCTTATCTTTTTCACTACACCTTCAGTATTTATCGTGGATATGGGGATTTCTAAGCTGGAATAAATTGGCCTACCACCAGCTGGGATGGGCTCTCCAACATTAGTACACCTGGACACATCCCTCTTCCTAGAACCAGTCACTATATCAAGATATCAGTATGCAATTCAATCACGAAACTCACCAGACTCACAATTGCAATACCCTGAGGTGCCATCAGGGGTAGGGGCCTCAGAAACTGGGAGCTCCTTCCCAAAAGGCCCATCCTTCTTACTCCAGAAATATCTTCTGACGCTGGAAGACTGTGGTCCAGTACAACAACATGACTTCTTCCCAACAAAGAAAAAATGGCACTTTGAAGACATTGGATTGTAATGTTGAAAACAATCCCTCCCTTTCACCAAACACTTGTTACAAGAAGGATCAAGAACCTCAACTTCTTTGTAACCATCATACATTTGGGAAGGATCAAAGTGACCAGAAGAAGCCATTGACAAAGGTAAATCCAATTGACTGAGGATTCCAGAACCACAAAGCACAGATGGTGGCAGCACAGAAGGGTAAGCTTCAGTGGGTTCAGTCAGTTTGGAACTCATGAATAAAGGAATATTCAAGCAGAAGAATTGAAGGCATCAGAATAATGTACTTTGCACCTGAAAATTTCATCAAGGAATTGGGGCCATAACTCAATTATGGCCCCCCTCAAAGACCTCAAGGTTAATATTCAAAGTCCTCTTGGGTTCACATCACCATCAAGGACCTCACCTTCAACTTTGGAAAGGTCAGGTTCTTGATTTTCCTGGACCCTCTCAATGGGCCCAGGCCATATAGGTGAAGTTTGGTTCATAGGCCATTTTATTGGTCCCATGAACCCCATGAAGCCCCAGCATATTTGGGCCCAGGGGGACTCCAATAGCCCCCATGGTCCACAAACCATAGGACACCAAAACCCCTCAAGAACCACAAAGGGCCAAAAAGGGCCCCAAAATCAAAATTTTTACAAATGGGCATGGTGATGGCCAGGACCCAAAATCACTAGTATGGTTCAAAATGGCCCCAAGGCCATCTTAGGGCCACTTTTTCAAGGACAATGGGGATAAGACTCCTCCTTTGAGTCTTAAAGATTTTCAATCAAGGCAAGAAGGGCCCAAAACATCAATTTGGCCAAATCACAATGAGATATATGCTCATATACTCATTGGCCATCATTTTCTGCGCAGAAGAGTTCTATGGAATTCTTTTGGGGATACAACCCAATGGCCATGCATTGAAAAGAGGACACTGACTTAATTAAAAGAAAGCATATTTTGAAAGTTGAAAAGGACTTACTAAATGTAACAGAAGGGGGAAGATAAATTAAATGAAGTATGACAGTGAAAAAGAAAATTGGATCTGAAGGATAATGTCCAAGAGGAGAAGATAAATTAAAAAAAAATGAAAAAAATGTGGGGATATTTCGATGCCCCTCAACAGGGGAAGGGTATTGTGGTGTTCAGGAGCCCACAGGTTTCAAGAGGGGGATACTGTAACAACCACTAGTCAGGGGTAAGGGTATTCATACTTACACCCACTCAAACACCTCAAACCAGAAAATCCACTGTGTGTATCAGCATTCAGTTTCAGCCATCTTCCTTGCTGAAACATGCATACAGTCTGGCTCATCAATACAGCCTGTCAACTTTTGTACAGGTTGGAATTACCCAATACAGTTTGGATACACAATCCTGAAACTTTATGATCACTCAATACCACCACACCTCTTGTACAGATCCTGTACAGCTGTACAGGACCTTTATTGGCCAGAATCAAGTCAATTATCAATCATTCTCATGGAAATTTTCTGTCTGGATCAGGGCTGGTGATTCCAACATATACCAGCCCCTCTTTCTCCCCCTGGGGACTTTTCCCCAGTTAATTAATTTAGTTTATTTATTATTTTATAAATATTCTTATCCTTATTTTTGGGTATTATATTTATTTATTTAGTCTTTGCATTTTCTTTCTTTCCCTGTAAGGTATGAGCTGGGTGGCCATATCCTTATTAGCCCTTCTATTTCCATTCTGACAGGTTAAAACAGTGGACATGGACTTGTTTGTGGTTGGCTCTTCTATTTCTTACTCTTATTATTTTTGTTGCTGCTTTCTTATTTTTATCTATTTAGTAATTTCATCTTATTACACTCATAAGTGTATTTTCCAATTTACCATATCTTGAGCCCTCCATAAGCAAGCTCCAGGCTCTCTTCACTTAGAAGAGCCCCTGTTACAAACTATCACACACCTGAACTTTATTTGAGAGAGAATCATGAATGAAGTGCACATAAAAGCAGGAATCTGGAAATATTTGATATGAGCCAGAGATGATTTTTTCAGGAGGGAAAGAAATAGTTGTGCTGATTAAGCTTACAGAAAAGTCAGGCCTAGAATGGTTTACTACAGAATATATTTGCAGACATGAGGAACCAAAGCAGGTCACAGTAGATGGAGAACTTTAATTTGGAAAAGAGTCACAACATTCAGTAAGGAAGGAATGATCAAAAAATAGGGGTCACAATGCCTTATTATGCTTAATCTAAAGGAATGGTAGAAAGGGAGAACAAGTGGTTAAATGATTTTTTAGTGAAAATGTGTTGAGAAAATGGTTCAAAATAGAGATAATATTTACCTCTGGTTACATCAGCTGGAAGAATCCCAACAAAATTTACAACAGGTTATTCACAACTTGAAATTGAATTTGGTCAAAGAGACATATTACCAATAAATATAGAAGCAAAAACATATTTAGAAATAGAATGGCATAAAGTATCATAAACAGAAAATTTATTGAAAGCAAAAGCTACTCAGTTAGCTGGGAAGCATGAAATGATAAAAAAGGCAGAAAAGAAGTTGAGAATGTCTAGGGAAGATTCAATAAAATATTGGGATAAGGCATTGGCACATCAAATGAGAAAGTCAATTGAACCTGGGGAGATGTTATTAGTTTACAATAGAACTTGTGAGCCTCAATGAGAACTGTTATTCAGGAATAAATTTGATGGGCCATATAGGGTTCTTCAACAAATAAACAATGGTTCATATGACCTTGGAGAGCTAGGTAGAACAAAATTAGCAAGAATATTTGAAGGAAGTAAAGTGAACAGGTTTAATCCAAGAGGAGATCCAGAAGAGGCAAGCTCGGGATAAAAATATGAGGAACTGGAGGAAGAAATAATTGAATAAGAAAATTCAACAGAAGAATCAGAATAAAAACTGTAAAGTCCCATTAAAGTGAGCTTTAACCTTGACTTCTGGGGATAGCATTGAATGGAGCAGGGGATGTGGTATTCCATACCTTTTGGGAAAGGCTAAAAGTCTACTTTGGTACAATAATAGTATTAATACATAGTTATATTTTGTATAAAATAGTACATAGATAAAAATAATAATAAGAATAAATAAAAATAAATAAAAATAGATAAAATAAAAAGAAATAAGAAAATAAAATAAAATGAAATGAAATAAAATAAAATAAAATAAAATAAAATAAAATAAAAGAAAATACAATAAAATAAAATAAAATAAAGTAAGATAAAATAAAAGAAAAGAAAAGAAAATAATAATAATAAAATGATAAAATTCTCATCGCAACATATTATAACTGAGCTTAGAAGTCTGAAATAATTTTACCAGATATTATGTATATAGAAAAAATATATAGAAACCTTCCTAAAGATACCCACTAAAATCACCATAGCAGTATTCTTATGATATTCATACTAGAGTTTCATATCTACTCAACTTCATAGGAATTTTACAGAATACATTAATACAAATTTATAAGTCTACAGTAATACTTACCCCTCATTCATATTTCCCTAAGTACCATATATATGAAAAAAATATGGACTTATAAACACCTAAAATTATGGATATGCAAAGTCATATGTTTACACAAAATATAAATACTCATTACATAATTACATACCTTAACCATAGAACATATCCAACTTTGCCAGTGACTCTTCAGAACCACAAATCAGCCTAAAGTCACCAACTCAGCATGTGATTGGTCAGAAATGGAGATAATCCAAAGTGCATACTCAGAATTACAAATTGACATGATAGATAAATCTGATTGGTCAAAAAAATTAATTTGCATTATTGATCAATCTGATTGGCCATAAAACATCACACTAAAATACCTCACCAGCTATAATGACTCAAGCTTGGAAAAATTCTAAGTTGCTTGTTTTTGGAAGGCTCTATGGAGGCCCAAAAAGGTATAAATGAAGGCCCTCTCATCAAACGTTTCCTCCATGCTTCTGATTCAGAAAATAATATTGAGGATAAATCCATCTCTTCTCTAGTGGGAGAATATAGTATCATATTGAAAAGATCACTAGCTAGGCTCAGTATCTCATATTATTCTTTCTGTTTAGTTAATGAAAGATATTTATGATATTAATGAAAGGGTTTAATATTACTAAATAGTCTTACAGTTATAGTATTAGTGTTAAAGTAGTGTTTGAAGATATTATGGTTAGTGATATTATCAAATTTATCAATAACCCTTCTTTATAGAGGGTGTATCATCTTACCCTTATACCTTATATCATAACTCTTATTTATTGAATTTTCTTTATATTAACACTAATAGTACTATATTAATATTATATTATTTGTATCTTACCTATATATTAACCAGAACCACCCTAAAGAAACTATCTTACCCTTAAATTACTATATCTATATTGATAGTATTCTTAATTCAACTTTAAAAGTCTTTATTAGCTATCAAGACCATTATTTATCTTAATGGTTATCTTAAATTATCTTCTTTGAATATTTCAAGTATTGAAAGAAGGAATCCTAGAAGAATTCATTCAAAAAAAGTATAAAATCAGTAATAAGAAGTTAAGAAAACCTCAATTATCAAACAAATATTAACTATAACCATTATTATCATAGTGATCCTTTATTGATTGACTGATAGAGACTGCTGAAGAAAATTCTCCAATTGAAAATCCACAAAACTAAATAATTGATTTGTGAGCTTATTGAGGTGTATCTTTTTCGGTATATTTAGAGGGGAAGCTAATACACTTTAGAACCCATGGTTATGTCTAATTATGCAATTCAAAAGACACTAACCAATAATTTCCCCCTCAAGGTACTGCTCATTATTTATCCCACAAAAAAGGAGTTCCCACAATGAAAAACTAGATAGCAAGCATGATATCTGGAAGTAGTGCAAACATGGTACCAAAGAAAGAGTGAAAAACACATCTTTTCACCTTTACTGAAACTAATAAGGTTAAAATAACTCCACAAACACAAAAGACAGAAATAAACAAAGGTAATCTTTATATTTGACTATCTCAAAGAGGAAATTCTTTCCTCTAAAAGAATACCATTCTTATTACCACAAAATAAGAATTAACCAATTTATTAAGGTTACAAACTTGTTCTGAGAAAAAACTTAATATTCACTTCTCATCTAAAATCCATAGATTGAACAGCAACCCCACCAAATTGTATTTTCTACTACAGCCTTCAATAAGGCCTATTTAATGGTACCACTTCTAACGCTGTAGCAACAATGGATTAAAAATCACCAGAAAGATAATTTTTGGATAACCTGAAAGCTATTTTTTCACCTCTAATCTTAGTTCCACATTTTTTATTAGAGACCTGTAAAATGACATACTTTCTAAAAGGGCTATGGCAGGGATACATCAAAGCATAACCCTTGTCCCTGAATCCTAAGTTTCTCTGAAGGTATTTGCATTTTCTTTCAAGCATAAGAAAGATACTATTTTACAAATTTTGAAAGACCTTTCAGCCTGTATGGCTTTAGGATACTTAATTCAAAGTGGTTCAAAAGTGTAACGATATTTTAGAGCTCACCTTTTCCTGAAATATGAGCTATTTATTAGCCCTCTGTCTTGAAAGAAGATGAATGTATTTATTATCTAAGATCATAATCCCACACAAAGTGTTACTATCGAATACTATCCCATGTAGCTGAATTATGAGGTGTCCAAACCCCCAAATTCATTTTTTTATGTTTGACCCTCATAGCTTGGGTCATTAGGGGCACCCAGACATGGTAATTACCTCGTTAGACATTTACTGACTTGTAGACTATTACTGAACCTTCTACTGATTAACCTTTTTACCTCTTGTGGGTACAAAGAGTTGCAATATGGTTCTGAAAATGCATTTTGGCTCTTATAAAGGAGTTTCTGGAAGTATTGAACCACAAACCAACCACTTTAGTGAAATATTTCACTCTATCAACATGGAAAGAGGTCATCCACCTCTTTCCACCCTGATTTTAGATTGAAGGAGGCTTTCCCCTCCAGGAAAAAACCACCATCATCTCAGCTGATTCGCCTTATTTGAATATAATTTCTTAAACAGAAGTCATAGTCAAAGGTTGTAATTCCTATCTTATAGCTTCTACATAGACTCATCCTGACACTTTGGGGCCCTGGAAATGTATATATCAATTTTTTACCATTATCATTCTATTCAACATAATAACAATAACTACACACACATTAGTATGGTTTAATTCCAGTAATATTCAGTGGACTAATACTTCTTTTTTGTCCATTATTTTTGACGTGAAAATTGATAATTTCAATTTCAACAGTCAGTTTATATTTAAAATTTAGTTTTAAAGATCAGAATCTATTTTAAGCTATAAATTATAGCTTCAAATATATTTTAATTTCATTTTGACGGTAAAAGTTGATAATTTCAACTTTTTAACTAATTTTTATATTTCCAATTTATTTTGAATATTGAAATGTATTTTATGTTATAAATTGGAGCTTAAAATATATTTTGAATCAATTTTGATGTGAAAAGTAATAATTGCAACTTTCCAAGTCATTTTTTATTTTTATTTTCTTCTTAAAATTCATTTTGATTTATAAATCATAACTTCAAATATATTTTGATCTCTTTTGATGTAAAAAATTGATAATTCCAATTTTCTAGGTTCATATTATATTTGAAACTTTTTTTTGCTATTGAAACTTATTTTAAGCTATAAATTATAGTTTAAAATATGTTTTTATCTCATTTTGATGTGAAAATTGATGATTTCAATTTCTAAGCCATTCTTATATTTGAACCTTTTTTTATTGGAATTTGATATAATTTATAAATCAAATCTTGGTATATGCTTTCTTCTCTCATTTTAAAATAAAAATCCAATATTTCACGTTTTTAAGCCATTTTTATATTTAAAACTTACTTTGAGTTATAAATTAAAGATTGAAAATGAATCCATTTCATTTTTTGACATAGAGAGTTGAGAATTCCAATTTTTAGCCAGCTTTTTATTGAAAAATTAATTTTAAATGTGAAACTTTATTTTGAGCTTTAAATTATAGCTTCAAGAAGAATTCAATTTTATTTTGAAGTAAAAATTGATAAAAAATTAAAGGTGTTGGTAAACCCTTGTAAGCAATTTGGTAAAAACACATAAGCCCTTACATGTTTTTGCCCTAAATTGGTAAAAACACAAAAGGCGGTTTTTTTTAATTAAATGTAGCTATTTATGGCGTTCTTAAGGATATTTATGGCATTTTTAATGCCATAAATGGCATCTATATGTCATTTTGGATGCCATTTATGGCAATATTATGTCATTTGTGATGCCATTTATGACACTTTTAATGCGATAGATTGCACTA
Source organism: Austropuccinia psidii (assembly GCA_023105745.1). NCBI lineage: Eukaryota > Fungi > Basidiomycota > Pucciniomycetes > Pucciniales > Sphaerophragmiaceae > Austropuccinia > Austropuccinia psidii. The sequence goes on from JALGQZ010000003.1 coordinate 54,288,603, forward strand.
ATAATTCCATAAATTACATTTCTAATTACATTGATGTCATAAATTATATTTTCAATTTACTTACAGACATGAACAAAAGACATCAAAAAGGACTTTTTGGGCCTACAATTGTCACAGAAAACAAATCCCAAAATTTTGGGATTCTGGTTATTTATTCTCAAGATTCTTCCCTTTATTTTGAAATTTTTTGGCAAATTCATAAGTGTGAATATTTTTAATGAATTTTTTTGAAAAAAAGAGGCCATTTTGCCAAATTGGGGGGGAATGAAAAAAATTTGGGGAACTTCAAATCCCATTTCAGAAAAAATATGGAAAAAATCAAAAAAATTCTCAAAACTAAGCCTGAGGAAATTTTTTAAAAAAATAGGCCACTTACGTGTTTTTACCATAAATGATGTGTTTTGGCCGTAAACTGGTAAAAAAATGTAAGGGCTTACATGTGTTTACCAACACCCAAAATTAAGTTCAAGCCAAAATTCATATTTAAAACTCAAATTTTGAATATTGAATTTTAATCTGAGCTATAAATACTAGCTTCATTTTTTCACCTTTTGCCATGGAATAAAGACATAAGCCAGAAAAGCTGTCCTTTTTAATACATTTTCCTTCTTTTTAGTTGAAGAAAACTATATTCCACTGGAAACCCCTCTCTTACCTCTTCTGACACATTAGATCACATTCAAAAGAGTAAGGGTAAAAGTACCAGTGAAGTTCTCATCCCCATCAAGAATTGGACACCCATAGCCACTCCAATGGCCAAAATATGCAGTAATACAACCACAGGTAAACCAAATCTGGGTTTTTATGATGGAAAACTAACTCTTATTAATCCTGTTGTAACCTCTAAAGTAAACCTTCCTAAAGAAGTAGACCATAAGTTTTTACAAGGCACAGTCAAAGGTAAATACCCTTGAAAATGAAGTGTTTTGACTGCAAAGCCCAAAATTCTGTTTAAGACATCCCCTTTGCACCTCAGAAACCTTGGAATGCCAAGGAAAAATCCAGAAGAAAGAGCCATAGATGGAAGAGGGAGAAGACCTAGGAATAGAAAACATTGAGGAATACTTGCAAATATGCCATTCCACCTCACTTTCAATAGAGGTCTTCAACCAGAAGACTGGAAAGACCTGGACCAAGTCCTCAAATCCATAAGCTCCTCAAGAGCATGTTCCAATTTAGAATGGAGAGAAAATGATTCATCTTAGGAACCCAATTGGCAGAAGTTGGAACCACCACTCAGAAGATATGTCTCAGAAACATGACTTGGGTTTACTTAATTCAGAGAATTGATGGTTGGAACCCCAACAGACAGCACAGATTTCTGGAAGAGAGGGAAGCCAGAATCAAAGAGAATGATGAAGCAATCCAAACCATAGAAGAAAATTGGAAAGTGGTCAATTTGATACAGGCAGGCACTGTTGGGGAAACAAAAACCAGCCATTACCAGACACTCACCAATCAGAATCTCACAGAACAGTGGCAGGTTCTTCAAAAACAGGCCATTCTTCCCAATCCCTGGTAGCTTCCAAAAAGAGGCAAGGAGAAGAAGAGAATAAAAAACCCTTTTCAACAAAAGTAAAAATGAGAAATACACACTCATTCAGAAGTTTATGGCATTTTTACAAGAGGTCTCCAAGAACAAGAAGTAATTGTACCTACAGAGGTTTCAAATAGTTTGGATACTGTTAATCCCTTATTGCTTTACAGTAATACTTAAATCCGCACTCATAGTAAACCAACTTCAGAGTTGGTCAAAAGGGATATAAGTAGGAGCACTTTATGGTTGAATATGGCTAAGCTCATGGAATGGACATATAAAAATGTATACATGATTAAAAGAGATGTCAAAATACTAGGGGAAGAAAATTGAATAAGAGCCAAATATTTAAACAGACTACAAATAAACTTGGAAAAAAATTGGTCAGAATGTTAGTTGATCAAAAGGAAACTCAAACAGAACATTGAAGAGCAACACCGATCCAAGATAGACATAATCAATATCCAGAACCAACTGGATGATATAGACAAAGATTTGAATCAACTGTTTGAGAAAATGGAGCTAAATGAGCCACAACTCCAACAGCCTGTGATTTAAGATATCCCCAAGACCAGTACCATGCTTTGATACAACCAAGATAAAATCCTTGGGATGCATGAATCTGACATAAAACAAGATCATGTATACCAAAAAGGAGAAGAAATGAGCTACTCTGACAGAAAATACCTCAAGGAACTCCGAGAAGTGGCTAACTGGCCTAAATTCTCAGTAACAGGATAATATTACCATATGGAGCTTAGTTACTACATTGATGTTCCTAGTATCCCTGATTATTGAATAATTGCAAGGTTGAAACACAGCCTCCAAACATCATTCCAACATATAATATAATGATATGAAGGAAATCCATGGAAGAAAACCATGGATTTGGTGGAAACCCCATATTATCTAAAGGTACAGAAAAGGCACCTGGTTATGGTAGAAGACTATTTCTTTTGAAAATTACAAATACACAGTGGAGAAATATCTTTTTGAGTGTGTTCTGATACAGTCCAAGAGACTGAAGGCCATAGATCCCCACATCTCAACATAAATGAGGAATCATAAACTACTGGAAAGATCACAAGGATACTTGAAGCATGCAGTAAAGTGAAGGTTCAACAAGAAGTGTAACCTGGATGAAATTTAAAATACCTTATAAGAAGTCAGAAAAAAGAAATCTGTAGTTAGGTACCCAGCATACGGAATAAATACCTTCAGGGATAAGCCCAATTTTGTGAAAGAGTCTAAGGATAGACCCAGGTCAAGTGAGTAGAAACTTCAAAGAACAGTAATGTATTCCACAATTGTGTCTAATCAGACCATTATGGAAACAACTTCCCCAAAAACAAAGAAGAAAGTCTATGCCATAGATGAAGAGGGCTAAGAAGGAGAATAAAACTCTGATTCTGAAAGTTTGGGAAATATTCGAAGGGTTGAATCACAAAGTGAAGATGGACCTCTGAAATAATACATAGTAGGTTATGAAGTGGAAAACTCCTTGTAAATACAAGAAATCCAGCTGGAAGATGGCATTCACCAAAGAACCACTGATGAAAAACTCAGTAGCCACACCAAGAATTCCCAGACATTCATAGTAACACCTAATAAGGGAAATCTGAAAATTTCACTCAAGAAGTTAAGCTTTTGTCACCAAGAAATACTTGCATTGGTACACATGGTCTCAGGCTTGATCCAAGAAATTGACCAGAGCAAAGTAGCATAAGTACTTCAGAAACCATTACCTAATAAAATAAAAGAAATGCAATACTTTTGAGGGTTTTCTAGCTACTCAAAGAGTCATATCAAGAATATTAATCGCATAACCAGTAGCCTTTACAAATCTTTCTCTCAAGATGGGGTTTTTGAGATAACTAGAGAAAGAATATATGTATAGGAGGGATAAAGTATTAGCTCACACATGCAGCAGTCCTTATGATGCCAAATCTTAAACTACCATTCAAGCTGTATATTGATTAATCATTCAACCAGGGACTGGGAGAAGCCCTTCACCAGAGACAACTAGCAGGTGGTGAACCCACAGAAGGAGTAATATTCTAGACATCTATGACTAAAAAGATCAGAAGACAGGTATGGAGATACAGAAACAGAGTGCCCCTGTTTATTATGGGAACTAGAGATACTCTACTACTACCTGGAAGTATCAGTCTTTGAGTTCTAAATAGACTGCACTGCACTCAAATCTTTAATAAATACAAAACCAGCTTACAGACACATGTTGAGGTTGCAAATATCCATACAAAAGTATAGAGGCAACATGACTATAATCTACAAAGAAGGCAAAAGTCACAAAATTTCAGATGACCTGAGAAGGGGGTCATTAAGCAATGATACAGCTAATCCAGCTTATTATCCCAATAAAGGGAAAATAATATGCATAAAATATATTCAAGTTGATAGAAGGAGACACTTCAGACTATCAGACTGGGTCTTGAATAGGGATGATACTAACGAAAGAATAGGGGTTCACTCAGAAACAGAGGCCCTCATCCTAGGGATAAACTCATAATAGCTTCACAAAATATTTTACAAATCAGTGCAGAAGGCTCATGCAAAGAATAAAGAATGAAGCATACTAGTTCACTTACTCCAAGAGAAGTACAGAAGCCCTGAGATGGAAAGCCGAGTGGAAGACCAATTCGCTAACCATTTTAAAGATGAAAAATTCTTTCTTTTTGATGAGAAACTATATCATAGTGAAGAAAAAATCAGTTCTTTAGTGATCATAGATAGAGACCACATATCAATCATCCTACAAGAATTCCATGGCTATCCATAAATTGGATACATGAGTGAGGATAGGACTAAAAAAGATTGTATAGCACTGCTTGGTATCTAAAATGGGAATCAGATTTTAGTGAAGATATCAGCAGCTGTGAGAGATTCCAGAAAGCCAAAAAAAATCAGTTAGAAGATATATGTATTGCACAAACACATTGAAGAACCTGGACACCCATGGGAAATTATCAACATGGACTGGGTTACAGAGCTTGTCCCAGGATGAAAAGAAAGCTTCAATTCATGCCTAGAAGTAGTATACAGTTTTAGTAAGAGTTTCAGATTCCTTTCTTACCACAAAAAATATACAGAAATGGACACAGTAATACTTCTCTGGAGTAACATGATTGCACACTGTGGAGTACGTAGGATCATCATCAGTGATAGAATCCCCCATTCAAATCGTAATTTTGGACCAATATTTATCATAATCAGGAAGGACAACTGGCCTTCTCTACAGACTATCATTCACAGACAGAGTTTTTAGCAGAAAGAATAATTCAGACCATGGAAGACATCTTCAGAATATTCTGTGCATATGAAAGAGCCCTACCAAGCATCTAATCACTCTAACCTTCTGCTGAGTGATGGCTCAAGTTCTGAAGAGTGGCTTTCATGTTTAAATAGGGCCCTATGAATTTTTTTTAACTCAGAACTATCAATCAATGATACTAAATTCCTCCATGACCACCACTCCCTGGGAGAGAACAGGTAAATTTGACACTTTATTGACACAACTCTTATGCATGACTTTTCCCTGTCTAAGCACCAGGATTGGGTAAAAATTCTCCCTGAATTTTAACTGGCTTATACCACTATTTAACAATCAGTGACAGTACAAAGCCCATCCAAACTTTAGAAAGGATGGGGCCCTATGTTACCAGTAGACTACTTTAAAAAACACCTACTCACTGTACACCCCTTAGCCAAAGACTTCCATGGTATTAAGAACAAGGCCTGTTATGATGAAGCAATATGCATCACAGAGGCCAAAATATAGTAAGCAGGGATATGAAAAGAGTCATAAGGAAACATAATTCAAAGAAGGGTACCAAGTAATAGTCTAAAGACCTAACTTCAACAACTTCAAAGACACCAAGAAGATGAGGTATTCCTATGTAGGGCCCTTTACAATAATAAGGCTGTTGTGAAAGAATTCATTAGAGGTGAAACTCACTGGGGAGTTCTCCAGGAAACACCCAGTTTTCCCAGTTAGTCTGGTCAGGCCCTATTTTAAAAAAGAAGAAGACAAATTTCCAAAGAGGAAAGCACCCCCTTCACCAGGGAAAGTAGTGGTAAAAGATTCACCTGGAGAATTGAAAATGATACACAGAGCTATAAAGACTAAGATCAATGGAAAAGACCAAGGAAAATACCTAGTAAGGCTGAAGAACCAGGAAGCAGACAAATCCAAGTGGCTTCCTGAACAACATATACCCAATGGACAAATCCACCTCAGGAGGTTCAGAGCCTCTGAGAGTACAGATGAGCCTCATCAATAATGAGTATTTTTTGAAAATAGGGTATTTCATCCTGTGGCTCAAAACTAGAGCACAAGCATGACATCCAAAATTACCACAAACATGGTGCCCAAGAAAGATTGAAACACACACTTTTACACCCTTACTAAAACTAATAAAGGTACAATAAGGCCAAAAAACAAAATAAAGAACTAAAGAAAGGTAATCTGTAAACTTTAATATCTTAAAGAGGAAATTATTCCCTTTCAGAAAAGACCATTTTTATCACCAAAGAATAAGAATTAACCAAGTTATTACAATTAGAAACTCTTTCTGCGTATAAATATTGATATTCACCTCCGGTATAAACTTCATAGATTGGAAAACATGCCCACCAATGGGGTATTTTATTTAATCTCTCAATAAGGGCCATTCAATTTTGCCAATTTCAAGGCTGTAGCACCAATTTATCAGAAATTGATAGACAAATAATATCTGGGTAGCTTGAAAAGATAATACTATTTTTTCACCTCTCAACCAAATTCCACGGTTCTGATGAGATACCTTTCAAAGGACATATCTTCTAGAAGGGCTAGAAAAGGGCTACATAAAGATGTCACCCTTATCCAGGTATCCTACACTTCTCAGAAGTTATTTTCATTTTTCTCCCAAAAAATAGAAAAATACTATTTTACAAACATTTAACACACCTTTCAGCCTGTATTGCTTGGGAATACTTAATTCAAAGGTGGCCAAAAAATGTAATCATTGCTTAGAGCTCACTTGTAGCTAAAATGTTAGCTACGTTTGAGCCCTTTATCTCAAAAACTAACAAAGTTACTTATTACTTAGGGCTTCAATCCCACACCAAATCCGACTGTGGGATAATATTGCATAAAGTGGAATTATGAGGTTTCAAAGATGTGAAAAGGCTTTTTATCAGTTTATTACTCATAATTAAGATTGTACAGCTCCACTCCATGCTTTACTTACTGGTACTGGGGATATTCACTACATAAAATTGAATTATGAGGTGTCAAAACCCCCCAATAGTTTTTTTCACATTTTACCCTCATAGCTTGGGTAATGAGGGTCACCCAGAGATGATTATTACCTCATTAGACACTTTCTGGCGTGTTTAATGTTCCTAAACCTTCTATTGGTGAACATTTTTTCCTCTTGTGGCTACAAAGAGTTGAGATATGGTTCTGAAACCACATTTGGGCACTTATACAAGTGTTTCTGGTCGGATTGAACGACAAACCAACCAACTGAGTGAAAGATTTCACTCTATAAATGTGGAAATAGGTCCTCTATCTCTTGCCACCAGGATTTCATATTCAAGTAGTCTTTCCCCCTTAAGAAATAGACCCCATCATCTTATCAGCTTCTTCTTATGTGTTTATACTTTCTTACACAGAAGTAACCCTTAGATTATATTAAGATATAGCTATAGTATTAATTATCATATTTTTCATTGTAATGAACCAATTGAAAGCCACTTAAATATGGTATTTCAACATACTCATCACCACTATTTCAAGTAGTAGAGCCATTTAAATATTTATTATTAATGCATTTATGAATGTCACAGTCATATGGAATCCTCATCATTAATATATTATAGCTTCTTTAGAGACTCATCCTGAAATCTTGTTTTTAGTAGATCTTCTTCTATTTCCTTTCAGTTACATTTCTGCCCTTATCTCTTGATAAGGAGAATATTTTTGTGACTAATATTATAACTTCTTACTCCTGCTAAATATAACTTTTTAAAATATTCATAATTGATATAAAATACCTTCCATCTTAAGCTGCAACCATAACAGCATCTTTCATCATTTCCTTACTTATGAAACCTTTGAAATCAGCTGAAATACAGTAAAATAGACCTTTATGGAACATGTATCTTGAGTGAATCACTTGTATCTCAATAGGTAAGGAAAAATAGCTTTATACTCTCCATTAGGCTTCTTGTACTTTGATAGACTATGAGTTCCTCAATATTCTTTAGTATTATTAACCAGCTTCGTGGGTTATTCTTTTCTGTGGCTTATTTTAGGCTCAACTGTTCCCCATTTTGTTACAAGATCATTTGTGAGCTGTGTCCAATTTCCTTCTTCACAACCAGGCATGGCTTCAATTGAATCACTGATTCTTGGTCCTGTTTTCTCAAATTCCATTTTCATTGCTAGACTTTCATATTCTGCTCCTTCAAGTTGAGCTATTCTCTCCACTTTGTTTATAAAATTCTCTACGTCTTCCCCAAAAAGGTTTAGCCTATAATCTTTTGCTTTACTTTTAACTACATTCCTTTACTTCCTTGAAGCTCTCTTATGTAATAGAATTTCATTATTAGGTGTATTGAAAGAAACTCTCCTTTAAATATTTTGAGGTCTTGGCTCTGTTTCTGGAGTAGTGGTTGCCCTAGGACGAGATGTAGGTGATATTGGTGAGTCTTCAGACCTAACATGCCTTGGTAATGTGGGCTCCCTTGGACTAGCACCAGGGGTGTAAGATTTGTGTTTCCTTCCTTTTCCCTTATTTCTACTTTTTTTAATGAAATTCCTTGCATTTTTTTCATAAGACTTTAAATTTTCACATTTTGATCTACTTCTTCATTGTCTTCTGCATACTGTCCTCCTACATTTTCTTCAGGTAATGGTGGTAATTCAAATTTTCTTTTTCATTTATTTCTACTTGGTATAGTGATCCTTCAATTTCTTTTTTACTATTATTGTGTTTCGTTGCTTCTTATATTAGCTTGAAGGAAATCTTCTTAATTCTTCTTTTTCCTTCTTTTTGGTTATGTTTTTGCAATGATTAAATCAATATATTTAGGGTTTTTTCCTGGTGTTCTTTCATTCACTGGAGATTGAAATTGTATTATTTATTTAAGGATTGTGATGGTTATGATGATTTTTTGGAATGTAATTTCTTTCTGGATTCTATATTTTATGATTTTCTTGATGGTTATTTATTTTTATATAATAGAGCATCTTTGAGGTATGTTGATTTAATTATTTAGTTGATTTATTATTAATTTATTATCAACTGGTGAGGTTGGTGACTTGGCCACTGTGGGACGCCAGATGTGGAACTCCTTTTAGTGTGGGATTGGATAAGGCAGTCCTTGAGCAGGAAGCCACAGGTATCATATTTGATTTCCAGAAATAATCCTGTAACAAAGGGTTTTAAGGTGTATTAGCTTCCACTCTGCATATAGTAAACAATCACCCTAAAGAGCTCACAAATCAATTTTCAAGACTTTTGCTTTACAGCTAATAGAGACTTTTTAGCAGTCTCTATCAGACGTAATCAATAACCAAGAATTATTTTATAGGTAACACACTATATAATATAGTGTTTAAATAATAATATACAGTGTAATACCTTAAAAATATAAGGTTCTGATTTAATAAAATTGTAGTAATATATATTATAAGGCTAAATTTAATTGAATTCTATATACTTTCAGAATACTCAGTGGTTTGAGAAGGAATTTTCTAATATAATATTATAATAAGAAATTTAATTACTTAATGGCAATGTTTTGCTTAAGATAAAATGTATATTTTTTGAATGTATTCATGATATAATATAATACATGTGTAAGGTTTTATATGGTGATATATATTTGTTAGTTTATTATGAATATAAAGACTATAATTTGAATATTCTTCCTTTATGATATAAATGGTATGGGATGGAGTCAATATTATGAGAATTATTGATATTATTAAAATGATAAGACTAATCAGTTAAACATATGGTGGATTAATAATATAATTTAGACCTTCTGTTAGCTAAATTTCATCAGAAATAACTATGAATTAAACTTGAAAGTATATAATTATTTGATGAAAAGAACCAGATTATCCCACTATTAAGGGATGAATCATTATTCTCCATCTTTGTATATAATGAATTGGTTGGAAGAAATTAAGAAATAGTGGAAAGAGACCTCTTTTTGTGTTTTTAGAAGTATGCATGTGCTATTCTTTAAAAGATTTATTTTTTCCTTTGACATAATTTTTCTGGTGGGGAATTTGTGAATTGTTTCATATTAATGAGCTATTTCACTATTTGTCTGGCCAAGATTAGGGTTTATATTCTTTTTCTAGGGAATTGTGGTATTCCTAGACCATTGTGGCTTGATGGACCATAAATTCATATGTTTTTGGCTTTGAACAAATTTCTATAAAGCTAGGGAACTGTTCTTCTCTAATCTAAGGGTATAAATTATTAAATTAATAACAATTCTAAGCCAAAATAGCTGATTCATGGATTAATAAGCTGCTAATTACAATGTGACACCCCACTGTACCATCTAACACTAAGAATTGTAAAGGAATACTTTACCCAAAATGATCACCATTTTTCATTTCTTTCTGTTTATTTCAGCTTTCAACTTTTTTCAATCCTCTTAAGTGGGTAGTAAAGTATTAATATAGCACAAGGGGTATGATCCATAATGATTATGCATGAAATAATTGTTTATGGCAGATTTATAGTTTAATAGGGGTCAAATCTTAAGGAAAGGTGAATTTAAATCACTTGAAGAAAGTTTATTTATGAATTTGTTTAACTGGGGCTTAATATCTGCAAGAAAAAGGTAAAGATGGTATTAATACTTTATCATACTTATTTCAAGGTAAAAAAATTGAATTAAGTTGAATTAAATTACAAATGTGGCATAAGGTATGCATGACCCATTTCTATTAAATATGACTTTAGTATTCTTTGTGGATGTTTTTTTAGCTGTTGGCAACAGGTAAGATTAATGAGTAAGATTCCATTAATAAGGAAGATGTCAGGCTGAGTCTATGATGAGAGTGTATAATAGTTTTTACAAGCTTTAACTATGACTGTTACATGGTGAAAATAGTTTTAAAAGAGGTTGATTCATAATAATAAGGGTTTTAATGATGATAAAAGGGCTTTACTATTGTATAATAGTGGCGGTGAGCACTGCTGAAAGCCCTTGTTGCAGTCATACCAGCTGGGTTACTATAATAAGAGCTACAATACTTAAGTTTAACGTATAACCTGGTTATTTTTTAAGAGTATAACTTTTGTTGACAGTTTTGATACATAGGAATTTAAGAGCAGGATGAGGAAACCTTTTCTGGCTGTGAAAAGGCCCCCTTTTTATCCTAAAATGGGGTGGAAAGGCTGCTAGACCTTTCCATGTAGGGGAAGTTAATATTTTTCACCGTCCAGGTACTGGCTTGTGGCTTTTACAAAGCCCTTATAGCCTGTATTGGGCTCAGATGTGGTTTTGAAACCACATCTGGGCAGTTTTCACCAATACAGGGGGAAAATTTCATCTGGGGACCACATAGCCTGATTCTGACGTGTGTTATGCATAAAATGCTGTACAGAACCTGTATGGGACCCCAGTATTGAAGTAGGAACATATTTCTTCCTCTGTTTGACACCTCATAATCATGGTTATGGTATACTATCCCACTATAAGGCTGTATTGCCCAAACTGTGGGATTTTGACCTTTAAGCACCCATACCTTTGTCATTTTTTCAGATATCAACCTCAAAGCTGGTTTTGTGTGTAGCCTTGGATGTTTTATACACAATGGTACCTCATTTGGTATGGTTATCATTGAATATGGAAAAGTTATCCCATGTACAACCTTTCTTGTACACATTTATGATTTGTCCAAAAACTGTGTGGAGCTTGTTTGTCCATATCTTTTTTTCTAGATGAGATTTGGGGAAATGGATTGCATCACTAGATAGCCCTCATTGCTCTCTTTCCAAAAAGGCCACACTTTAGGTATCTCACACTAAAACTGTAGAAGTTATATGAGAGGTGAATATTTCAATCACCCTTATTTGACCTTATTTTGGTCATAACTTCTGTAATTCTGGTTCTAGCTCAGCTTGGATAGTACCATTGGATAGCCCTGACGTAGGGCTCCATTTTTAATACCCATTTGATGGGGTTAAGCCTCTTCCTCCGTATTTCAGATGAGAGGTGAAAATTAAGGTTTATTCTCAGCAACAACTTTCAGCAGGAATGACTTTGTTATTCTTTGTCCTAAGATGATGGGACTTGTATATTTGGAAATGAGTGAGTTTCCTCTTTCTTTTGATACATTTTGATCTGATTTGGCTCAGCTCCATGTTTTGGTGGTATCTTGGCTATACCATTGATTTATAGTATTTGGCTATCATGCTTGTGCTCTGGTTTTGAGTCACAGGCTGACAGAAGAGAAGTTTTATCATTCTATGGTATGAACAAATAAACTCAATATTTATAGTTTGAATATTGGAGGAATTGAAATTAATTTCTTAAAATGAAAAGAAAGCAAAACAAGAAATCTACATGCATATTCAAAATGAAGATTAAATAAGCAGGAAGGAGATAATATCAATATTATCAATTAATTTAGTCTTGCTGAGTAATCAATCTAGTTGATTATTAATCAACTGAATTGCTTATTAATCATCAGTAAATAAACGATTCAGAAACTAAATTAAATCAATATGACCTCACATTAAAATTAATCAATCACCATGTAAACAAATTACATTTGCCCCACAAAATAAAGAAGTCAATTATCATACAGATCACATTATTCAACACCACAAAATCTTATTTCACAATACAGGTCACATGATAAAAACGCAAATGGGAGACTTGGAAAAATTCTAAGTCCTCTTTTTTTAATACCGCTATGGAGGGCCCAAAAACTATAAATAGAGGTCCTCTCTCCCCCTTTCAATTCTTTTTTGTCAGCCCACTTGTGGGGTTCAAAAGCACAAATTTAACTTCTCAATATTTTTTCTGAAACAATAGGGTCTAAAAATAGTTCCGATAGTACAAGAAAACTTTTAAGAATTCCTTGAAGAAAAAATGGCTTATAAGCTCCAAAAATAGGATCTCAACAAGAAAACTCAACTTCTAAATATTTTATCTGAGGGACCTCCCCTCATCCATAGAGTATTATCCTACTGGTTTTAGTACCTCTTATATATAATACTAGCTAACAGTGATCTACATTATAGCTTAAATTTAATAAGCTAAAATTATAAAAATGGAGATAAAAAATAGTCACATTATAATTAAAGTAGTAAAAAATAGATAAAATAGAAAATACCCCTTAAAACAAAGAATGTATTATCCTTAGTATTATCAAAGCTCATCAATAATATTATCATTTATAGGAAAAATCTATCAATAGTTTCTACCTAATATTTTTTTAGTTTTGATACAATCGTCCCATTATTAATTGCTATCCCAAAATTTGAATATTTCATGGAATTTTAAATAGTTTATCCCAAAAATCATCAGCCTAAAAAAACATTAAACATATGAAGAAAGTGATAAATAATAAAATCAATCAGAATATATATGAATATATATTTCTTACTCTTGCTCTCAAGCTTCATTATAGTATTTCCATCACATTTTGTTTTATTTGTGGTTTATCACATATTCAAGTTATTAGTGGTTTGTCATTGTTGAAATTAACCTTGTTTTCTAGTTTTCTAGTATTATTTTGAAAGTTTTATTTAACAATATTTCAGTATAAAGAAAATTCTAATCAAAGTTTCTTGAATAGCATTTCTGATCCAGCCAGCATAAAAATAAATAAAATTGATTGTGGAGCTCGAGTCAAGATAATTAATCATTATTGGAAAGGGCAGTCTACATTCATCTAGCACAAAATCAGAGAAAGAGTTACAGGTAATAAAAGCAATTCAAAACTTTTACTTGTAATTTCCCCTTCCAGATAGTGCCTCATTCATCCCATGCAGATGAATATCCCCCAGTGTTGTGGTATTCCATACCAATCAAACCAGCCTCAAGCTTACCAAATCATACAGAAATGCCAAATTATTGACAAATTTGGGAATAACTTTGAAGAAGGAAATAAAATGGCAGAATAAATTTGGGAATGATTGAAGTTTGTGGAATAATTCCAGAGAAGGAATTCAATCTGTGGAGTAACTTCAGATATGGAAATAGGATTTCATAATACCTCCCCAGATAGAAACAGGCTTGCAGAATAACTCCCAAGATGAAAATCCAATTTCTGAACAACCTCAGAGACTTAAATATGATTTTGAAATTAAAGAAGAGGAGTGGAGTAATTTCACATATGGAAATAGTATTGCAGAATAACCCCAGAGAAGGGAACAAAATTTCAGAAATATTTAGACATGGAAAGAAGATTAGTTAATTTTGGAAATTGCAGAATTACTCTGGACGGTGAAATAAAAATTGTGAAAGAACATGATATATTTAAATGGGATTTCCAAATTCCAAAATAGGTGTGGAATACCTCTGAAGAAGGAAATCCAATTGAAGAACTCTTGAACAAGGTAAATCAAACTGTAAAGAAGTCCTAGGGCATAAAAAAGAGTTTGAAATTCTATAATATTGAAGCTTCAGTTAATATGATAGAGCAAGCCTTTCCACCTTATTGCATCATTCAGAGAAAAATCACACAATTCAATGGAGAAAAACTCAAAATAGCTTGATATATTATTATTGAGAACAGCAACAAAATTTTATTTTCTCCACCTCAATCCAATAAAAATGAATACCTCAAATCTATGCAAGAGATTAAAAAGGAATTACTAAGAGCAGATCTTTCCTTATTAATAATAATACACATCAAATTTTTTCTCAATTAGAAAATATCTGCAAGAAATGACAGAATAATAAAATTAAACAACTGGAAAAAATCTCTCAAGATTTCATATAAGCATTGAAAACAATACTTTCCCACCTTTTTTCAAATCTAAAGGAAGTTCAATCAATAGAAAATTCTGTATTTTCCTCACTTTCTCCCTTTCCAAGAAGAATTTCACCAGTTAAATTCTCTCAAAGCTACACCAGGGCATTCTTTGTGTGACTGGCCAGCCAAAAATATCTTGTTTCTTACATTGATCCTAGAGTATACACTTTCAGTTATCTTAATGTTCCAAAGAAATAGTGAGAAAGCTGTTTTCAAATTTTCCTGATATGAATTCATTCTTGATGTTTAAGCCATAGGTTAAAATATATTTTCATAGCTCACCACAAAGGCTGAAATGAATGAGACTATAAAGTATTATTATTCATACATTATACCCTATATAACCTGAAAAGAAACCAATGTAAGAAAATATGTAAATAAATAAAATGTGACTTTCTACTGAAATCATTTTCTTATAGACCTATGCCTTCAATATTTCAAAATAGTTCTTCATTCTGATAAGAAAACTGTAAGGGTCATATTCAGAGATTTTGAGAATGAGTCTTCATAATTAATAAAACAGAACAATTTCATACATTCAGAATATTTTGAATCTATGATTGATCTGAATACCTATTATTGGAAGGCTCTTCTATTATACTATCACCAACTAAGTTCAAAAAATGGAAGTGCCTACTTCATAATATTACTCACAGAGAAATATTTCTTGTAAATTTTTGGTTTTGTAAGAATGTCATCATATTGGAACATAGAAAATTGAATAAAAACAAATTATGTGGATAGGAGACTTTTCTAGGCGTTTAACTATGGAAATCCAGTGAAGGTCCAATGAAATGGCCAAATGTGTACAATAAAATGGATTTTTTTGGTTCTGGAAATCTTTCAAATGCATTGTTATCTTGACATAAATGTAAGGAAGACTTATTTCAAGGGGGTTACTATTGACAATTGATCAAAAAGATCTATTTGGAACCCCAAGACATTCCCTGGGCTTAAGGGCTTGCTGTTGAAGATGTTTAAATAAACCCCTGGACTCTCAAGAGGCCTCTTTTAAGGAAATTTTATTTGAAAAACTCAGTGAAAGCCCTTTTAAATGGCCAAATTTGTGCCATATAGTTGTTTTTGGGGTTCTGGAAATCTTTTTGAAATACAGTAAATGTATGAAATCATTTAATGGGACATTTATTTCAACAAATGTCACATTTCTCCTGGGGTGTAATATGGCTGATTGAGTAGAAACCCAAAATAAGTATCAAATACAGAATTTCTGGACCCTGGGAAATCCTCATAATCTCTTCTGCCACGGTTTTAGGGGCTCGTTTTTCGCCATCTACTGCAAAACGCCCCCCAGACCCATGGGAGACCTTACTTTGGGTTTCTACCATGGAAACTAAGTGAAACTCTTGTTAAATGGCCAAAAATTACTTTAATGGTAGGTTTTGGGAGGTCCAAGCACCTTTCAAATGCAGAATATTTCTCATATTACTGTAGAAAACATTTCCACTAAAAGATGGGACATCTTCCTTGGGGTTCTACTATGGCTTATTGAGTAAAAAGACCAAAACTGTCCAAAATAGCTCTTTTTGGATCTCAAAACATCTACCTTGTTTTCGCCATTGGCTTGAGGGGTGTTTTCACTCCAGCTAGTCCAACAGAATTCCCGATTCCATGGGGAGCCTTTGTTTGGTGGCTGTAATATGGAAAACTCAGTGAAAGCCCTGTGAAATGGAAAAAATTGTTGGGGCCTGGGAGGGCAAATAGCTTTCAAATAAATAATTATCTCTTCATTAATTAATTCAATTTTTATTATAAAAGGTTGATAGTTGAATAATTGATAAAAAGAGTCTGGTTGATAGATATTTCCCAAAAATAATTGAAGCCATTTTGTGGTTTGGATTTCAATTAATATTTAAAGCCCAACTTCATCAACCAAAAAAATTGATTTCAAGTAGCTGAAGTATTCTAGAGGCTATGAGTTGTTACTCAGATGCTAGATTCTTCATGTGAGACTTGAGGTATACTTTAAATACCAATAGGACATAATTAATATAAAAATGAATTCCGAACTATGAATGACCCATAATTAATGCATACATCCATCATTTATCATTTTTATTCATTAAAAGATGGATAGAAGTTTTTTGAGTAAGTGAATTCATCTTTTTAAGGCCAGATTTGGATTCTACACAAAAAATTCATCTAGGGTGCTGCATATAGTGAATAAGCTTGAGCTTACTCAATTAAGTTGTAATATGGAAAATAATTCAATACCACATCATCAATTCCACATAAAGGAAATGTGAAAATATTTGTTTTTCTCAATTTTATGCCAAAAATAATGGGAATGTGAGTAATCCCATGTTACATATACACTGAGATTTGTTTTATGCATGTTTTGGCACTTGAAGCTGCAGTATTCTTACATAAAGCTTTGATACACCCATAATGGATATCAGTCTTGAAGCCTGAATTACTATTTTTGACATGAAAATAGCTAAGGGGGACAAAAGACATCAAAGAGAGCCAGGGTACCCATCTTCTGAGGTTTCTGAGCTGTTGATAGCTCCAAATCTTGGATCCATGGCTTATCATGGCCCAACTAATAAACTAAAAAGTTGTAGGAGTTTGTTTACCAAGTTAAAGTTCCATTAAATAATAGGAAAATAAGAAATAAGCTGCTATTTTAATGTGAAAAGCAGGTAATGAGTTACTCTGACTCTTTTAACCCTGTCAACTATTAATTATTTCCAAATTTTAAGCTTTAAAACAGTAATTAAACCCTTTTTTGGACTATCATCCATGCTTTTACCTCATGGAAACCAGCTACAACTGTGCTATTTGCAAGTCTACATAGAAATAAGTTGAAAAACTTCAAAAGTCCATTAAAAATACAATTCCTAATTAATCTTTCTTAAACTTTCAGGACCAATGAATAAAGGAATAATCCATATAAAAACCAACAAGAATTTTGACTTCATAATTCAATACAAAATTTTACTTACAGTCTATTTTTGATTATTTCACTTGAAACACTGAATCTTTAAAAATTCACAGAAAACGAAATTTTTGATGAAATTACTGATAACATTGATGACTTTGATAGATTAATTATTATTATTGGATAAAAGAAGATTTCCATTTGTTACCTATTTATTTCTTAACCACAAATGGGTTAGCATGAAATGACTTAATTAAGTAATTATGATAATCTTATGTGACCACAAGTAATGTAACCAATTATCCAAAGAGGGTTAATGGTTTTCAGTCTGCTCCATGGCATTTCTCTGTGAGCTTTTATGGACTTAAAAGAGCCAGTCCCTTGCTTTTTTTAAATTATCTTATTATTCAATCATATCATTAGTACCAACAAGTAAGTATTAGTTAATCCTTTTCTTAAGTGTTTTAATTCTTTCGTAATCAATTGGAAATATGTAATATCATATAAATATACCATTTTCAATGGTATTTACCTATCATATTTTTTTATTACTGCTATAATACACTGTTGATCCTTAAATCCACAATTGATCTGTCAAATCACTCTACCAATTCTTTACAAGGTATTATTTAAGTATTAGTGAGTGTTTTGACAAGAAAAGTCATAGTAATTTTGATTATTAGCAATATTATCAAACGTTTCATAGAAAAATCTTAGATTTGGGGGCCTGGCTGTGCTTGTTGAGCCTTGTACCCTCAATTCATGTATCTTCAAGCTCTAAAATATATTTTGTTATTTTTTTTTCCGATTCAAAGTTAAAATTATTCTTATTTTTGAAATTTCCTTACACATATTTTTTTGTTGAGTAATTTGGATGAATTTTGTATTCTTTATATGTGGCTTTTCACATCCAAAAGCTTATAAGATTCTCCTTTGTATTACTCTGGATTAAATCTTGATTCAAATTATGAATTTCACTTTTATTTATTTACAAATAATAATTTTTGATATGTAAAAAATAATAAATTTATGAAAAATCTTAACAATATTTCAAAGTATAAAAAATAATTTTTCTTTTATAAATTTCTGTCTAGTGTCTTCAATCAAGTATATTAAAGCTGGTAATAAGCTCAGTAAGAAATATATTACCAGTCCAGAATTTTCTGAAGCAGAATCTGAAGAAAGGATTGAGGTGAAAATTGCTAAAAGAGACACTTTATGTCAGCCTGTGACTCAAAACCAGAGCACAAGCATGACAGCCAAAATACCATAAACCAATGGCATAGCCAAGATACCACCAAAACATGGAGCTGAGCCAAATAAGCTCAAAAAGTATTAAAGGAAAGAGGAAACTCACCTCTTTCTGAAAACATAAGTCCTATCACCATAGGACAAGAAATAACAAAGTTATTCCTGCTCAAAGTTATTGCTGAGCATAAACCTTAATTTTCACCTCTCATCTAAAATATATAAGGAGAGGCTTAACCCCATCAAATGGGTACTCAAAATGAAGCTCTAAGCCAGGGCTATCCAATGGTACCAGCCAAACTGAGCTAGCACCAATATTACTGGAGTTATGGTCAATTTCAGGCCAAATAAGGGTGAACAAAACATTCACCTCTCATCTAACTTCTACAGTTTTAGTGTGAGATACTTGAAGTGGGGCCTTTTTGGAAAGAGAACAATCAGGGCTATCCTATGGTGTCATCCATTCCCCCATAGCTCAACTAGAACAAAAGGTATGGGGCAAATAAGCTCAATACCGCTTTTTGCCTATACCACGCAAATGTACAAAAATCTTGTACATGGGATAACATTGCCATATTTAATGATACCCATATCAAATGAGGTACCATTGTGTAGAGCACATACAGGGCTACACACAGAACCAACTTTGAGGTTGATATCTCAATAATTGACAAAGGTATGGCTGTTTTAAGGTCAGATTCCCACCTGCTGTCATATACAGCCTTACCATGGGATAATATCCCATAACCATGAATATGAGGTGTCAAATAGACAAAGAAGCTTGCTTTTACTTAAATACCTTATATGTCAGTCAATACTGGGGTCCCATACAGTTTCTGTACAGCATTCTACGCATCATACACGTCAGAATCAGGCTGTGAGGTCCCCAGATGAAAATTTTCATCCTGTATTAGTGAAAACTGCTCAGATGTGGTTTCAAAACCACATCTGAGCCCAATACAGGTTATACAGGCTGTTTGCAAACCACAATTTAGTACCAGAGAGTGAAAAAATCTTCACTTCCTCTATGTGGAAAGGTCTAGCACCCTTTCCACCCCATTTCAGGATAAAAGGAGGCTTTTCACAGCCAGAATGGTTTCCCCATCCTGCTCTTGAATATCCTACGTAGTAAACTGTCCAAATAAATTTTACTCTTGGGTAACAATCCGGGTATAATTATAATTTTAATTATTGTAGTCCTTATTATAGTAATCCAACTGGTAAGACTGCATCCAGGGTTCTCAATAGCGCTCACCACCACTATTTCTCAATAGTAGAGCCCTTTTATTATATTATAAACCATTATATTATTAAAAAATCTTATTTTGAAATTATTTTCACATGTCACAGTCATAGTTCTAGTTGTAAATAGCCTAATTACTGCTTCAACATAGACTCCAGCTGACACTTTATTCAAAGAAGGTTTATCCAAACAGCCACCAAAAGGTGTGGGTTCTTTCTCTTTATTATTTATTCTCTCTTCACTTGATTTGAAAATGGTGCATACCAGAAATGCAAGCAACTATCCAGTCCAACCTGATGAATCTGGACAAGGAAGAGGCAATACTTGGTAGACCTTCCTCAAGAAAGGTGCATTTGGAGAATACCATAGCTTCCCTCCATTCCCCAAAGTCTGTACCAAAACCCTTTGAAATTAACTCTGAGCCTGAACTGATTCAAGGTAATGTTTTAAGGGTTGAACCAATTTCAAGTGGCAGCCACAAAAGCTATCAGTCCTACTACAAAACCTGGTACAGAGAAGGCAAGGAAGAAGAGTGGGAAATATCCCCAACTCTTTTTAGGGGTCTCTGAACTCCTACTCACACATTTTGGGAACTCCTTTTGTTGTTGGATAGATAATAGGAAGCACCTTGAGGGGGAAATTATTGGTGATTCTGTTTTTAATTTCAGAATTATCCAACAAGCATGGGTTCTAAGGTGTATTAGCTGCACCTCTAAGTATACTGAGAAAGATACCCTTTTTTATGAGATCACAAATAAATTATTTAGCTTTGTGGCTTTTCAATCAGAGAATTTTCTGCAGCAGTCTCTATCAGTCTGTCAATAAAAGATCACTATTATCATAATGGAATGATTGATATTTGTTTAATAATTGAGGTTTGCTTAACTTCTTGTTATTGATTATATAATTATTTTTAATCAATTCTTCTAGGATCATTTCTTTCTATACTCCAGATATTTGAGGAATATGCTTTAATACCACTATTGATATTAATAATAATATTGATAGCTAATTGATACTTTTAAAGGTGATTTGATAATATTATCAATATAGCTATAATAATTTAAGGGTAAGATAATTTCTCAAGGGTGATTTTGTTTAATATAAGGGTAAGATATAAATAAGATAATAGTAATATAATACTATTATAATCAATATAATTATAATCCAATATACCTAAAATGGCTATGATATAAGCTATAATGGTAAGATGACATCCCTTCTATAAAGAAGGGTTATTGATAAATTAAATAAGATCACTAATTATAATATCTTCCAAAACTACTTGAACACTACTACTATAGGTTTAGGACTATTAAGTAATATTAAACTCTTTTATTAATATTATAAACATTTTTTATTAACTTATCATAAATAATGCTATAAGATACTGAGCCTTGCTACTGATCTTTTTCAATATAATATTACATCATCCTACTAGAGAAGGGAGGATTGATCCTCAAGATTAGTGTCTGAATCAGAAGCATGGGGGGAGAAACAGGGAGAGAGGCACTTTATTTATACTTTCTGGGCCCTCCATAGAGCCTTCCAAAAACAAGTGACTTAGAAAAAATTCCACCTTGAGACATTTTTGCTGGTGGGTAAATCAAAAATGGTGTGATTTTATCAAGATATTGCACCATATGTTTGGTTGATTGTACCATTCTGAACCTTATCATTGTCAGTGCACAGCCTTGAGACATTTTTGCTAGTGGTTAAATTTGGAATGGTGTCATTTGTTCAGGATATTGCACCATATGTTTGGTTGATTGCACCATACTTTTTTGAATTATACTGAGATCTTAACTAAGCTTTATTCTTATTATGCACAGCCTTGAGATATTTTTGCTAGTGGTTAAATTTGGAATAGTGTCATTTTTTAAGGATATTGCACCATATTTTTGGTTGATTGCACCATACTTTTTGAATTATACTGATATTTTAACTAAACTTATTTTTCTTCTTCAAAGCCTTGATCTGTATTTAGTTGAGTAATTTTCTATGTAAAATTTTATTTGTGAATAATTCCTGTAATGTTTGGTTATGGGAGCTTAAGTGGGTATTGAGTAATGTAACACTATGTTAACCTATATGTAAGTGTTTTTTTATGTCAAGAGATGTAACAAATGATGTTGTAAGTGTAATGGTATCACCTATTTAATCTTACACATGTTTATTCATATTAAATATTGAAACAAGCTGCATTATTTTTAAGCATATTCTTGTACCTAGTATAGAGTGTATAGTATCATTTCTCTTCTTTAATCCATGATATCTGGAGAATTATTGATGTTATGGGGTTGAGGAAATATGTGACTATAGGTAAAATTTGATTGAAATTCCAGTGGAATACTTATTTTTGTTATTTTAATATAATTCTCTTCCTTTTTCTTGCAATTTTTTTACTTTTATCTTTATTTTCTTCTTATATATATATTATTATTATTGATTAAAGTTTTAGCTTTTAAATTGTATATTTGAACCTTGAGAGAACCGGTATTGAATACCACATCCCCCTCTCAATTTAATGCTGTCCCCAGAATTCAAGGTGATAATCCACTTTTTTTCAAAAAAACAATCAAGCATTTCCCCCTTTATTTCAATAAAAGGATTTTTATTCATCAAAGTCCTCTTCATCTTCAACTTCCTCTTCTTCCTCTGAGTCCAACTCTTTTCCTCTGGATAGAACTTCTTTATTTGACTTTCTGCAAACCTTCTTGCTACTGATTTGTATTTTTCTCCACTATTTTGGTAATCCATTTTATATATCACTGAATTTATTCTGTTCTTTTCTTTATTTTTTTTATTTTATTTTTTATTTTTTCATTCTTTTTTTCTTTTTTTAAGAAAGACTGGTTTTGTTAAGATTACTAAAATATATCACTTCTTCTATTCTCTATATTTCTGTCACAGGGGCTCTTATGGAAACAAAAGTGGCCTGGCACTCAGGAATCAAGGACTCACTTGGAGGGCTCTAAAAGATATAAGGAATAATAAAGATTAAATTTCTTTAAAGAAGAATAAGGGAAAGGACAAGTATGCCAAAAATAAAGAAATGAATAAGATGCTAAAGGCAAAAGATAATAAGAGAAGCCAAAGGCCAAGAAGCCATCCAAGTGAATCATCAATTCACTGTTTCAATCTACCAGAAAAGGAAATGGAATTAGCAGAGGATATGACCACCAATATCCACTGACAGGCAAGGAAGAAAAAGAGAAAGGCTGCTGAATGACTTACTTAAGATTATCAGTATTAACTTTAATAAAGTAAAAGAAAATAAAGATAAAAATAAATCCAATATATTAATTGACTGGGGAAAAAGTCCCCAGGTGCTGAAACGTGGCCAGTATATGTGAAAAGCTGAAAGACTGATCATGGAAGGTGAGTCACCAGCTGTATTGTCGGAATTGGGTCAATACAGATCTGTCCATCTTGAAATTTGAACTGTGTGACTGAATTGCCACAGTGGAATATGAATTGGCCCAATTGGGCCAAGTACATACAGATTGATTGATTGACACCTGTATGGTCCAATTGAGTTGTCCAAGGAGTATTGAAATACTTCATTCCTTGAAAACTGATTGAAAAAATGTATAACTGCTGAGAATGCCCCTCGGAATAATCCTTAATGAAATTTCCAATCCAACTCCTGCAGTGCCAGGTGATTGGTATCCTTGAATGGTTTTCTGATTGCCGCCATGGATTGCAAGACTTATGAGTTAAGAAATCCTCCTCCAAAATGAGGGTTGGATTTTGGGACCTTGATTTGGAAAGATGGGATTGGGTCCTGAAAACGTCACCATTGAATTTCTGAGCAAAAATGGTGCATAATGGTATATAATACCATATATGCACCACTCCTGAAACCTTGAGTACGGGGTGCATGGAGGAATTCAAGAATTCCCCTCAAGGTGGGGGAAAGCTTGAGCTGAGCCGATCTCAAAAATGGTCCATGGTGGTTATTGACCAATAATGGGTCCTGAGGGTCTTTATGGCCATTTTGGGTTTGATGGAATTTGGGGCCAAGATTGGCTCAAGTGGGCCCAATTGTGGTTTAGGACCCACCTGGCCTTGGGGGCTAATGGGCTGCCCCCTTCGGCCCACAGACCGCGGTGTATGGACCATGGACCATGATTACAGCCCACGGACCGTAGAGGCCATAGGGGGCCTAAATGGCCCAAAAAGGCTATTTAGGCCAGGACCCCCCTAATGAAAAGGGTTGGTCCAAAACCCATGATGATGGCTAGGGGACCCAGAACCTCCTAGAAGACAGAGAGACCCCCCAGGCCCAAAACAAAGATAGAGGCCTAGGGGTTGGGGATATGAGAATTAGCCAGGGAGGCCAATGATGGCAGGATATGGCCTGAGGCCATAAATGATTATTGGGGCCATAAAAGGCCAGGGAAGACTGATATGGCCGAAATGTCATAGAGCACCAGAAGGGGAAAAATTGGCCATAAAGATATGGTGTGGCCAATTTGCCCCAACTTGCTCCCAGGTTGGAATTGCCACAACACCAATGGAGGAGGGTCATTCTTTGTGGTTGTGACAGTACCCACCTATCTTGAATGGTGAGCTCCTGAGCACCAAGATAAGGTAGAAGTCTGTTGAGGCTGTTGAGACATATTGAACGTAGGGATTCCAGAGGTATTTGAATCTTTAAAAAAAAATTTGGAACTGATAAAAGTGTTGTCATATGAATTGGTCTTCTCTTTACATTTGGCTTGAAAATGTTGAAGACATGATTTTCGTATTAATAGTTATAAGGGGAGAGATTTGAGAAAAGATAAAGAATAAAAAAGGTAAAGAAACAAATATGAAGAAAGAAAAATAATATAAAAAGAAAAATGAATTTTGAGGGAGAGTCCAATTTTCATCATGGATTTTGACAGTTAATTTTGAAAGTGGCCAAGGACCTGGATAACAGAATTTGATGCCAGGTCCTCACAGAGTGGCCAAGGTGATGTTTTGAAAGATTGTAGACCCTTCAGGGAAGTGCACACCAAGAGAGGAACTTACTTTTGGTAGTTACCACTCCCGCCAGTGCCATAAATAAGGAAAATTTTGATAAATGAATGTGCTGAAAGGATAATATCTTGGGAAGGAAAATAAGAAAGGAATGGTCCATTTTCCCAAGTGTGAATGGCCATAAATTGGAATTGACGCAAGAGCCAAGCCAAAAGATCTGTGTCCAAATTGCAAAGTGCTCATAGAGTGGCCAAGGTGATGCTTACAACAGAAAAGAGTAGAATACCCCTAAAGGTGCATACCAGGAGTGGGACTTACTTTTGGTATTTCCTCTCCCCACCAAGCACCATAAAAATTCAAGCTTTTGAAGAATTGGGTTGTGGCTTGTCAGGATACAAAGAATGAAAATCTTTGACAAGTTCAGGACAATTCTTGAGGTTTTCAGCTGGTTCCCATGTGGATCTTTCCGAGTCTTTACTGAAACCTTTCCATTCCACCAGATTTCATAACTTTCTTCTCTTGAGCTTTGAACCCAGCATTTGAGAGACTTCAAATTCCTCTTCTTCTTCAATGATGATTGGAGGAGGAGGCTCTTGATGCCGATTTGGGATTTTTGATGTCTTGACTGGTTCCAAGAGTGAAATATGGAAGACTGGGTGGATGGATTCTCATTGAGGTGGTAAGCATGAGTACTGACTTTCCTCAGGATTGAAAAAGGACCCAACCATTTTTCAGACAGTTTTTGGTGGGTCTGGTTGATTTTATGTTCTTTGTGAACCTTTGAGATATGACCACATACCCAAAAAGGTCATAAGAAACATGTAAAATAATTATACCTTAAAAATAATTACCTTAAGGCTATAAAACTGCCATAAATAGGCATAAAGCTTGGTTAAACTTAAAATCCAATCTATAAACATGTGAAATTAACTACACCATTGGATTCCTCATGGTAAAATACACATATACCATTTTTATGGCATATCTGTAAAGTCAATATTCAAAGGGTTATAAGTAATAACACCTTATAAAAAACATGAATCCTTAATTATTTCAACTACCAATGAAACAAAATGTGAGATAAACTTTACCATTGGATTACCCCTAAATTTGTACACATAAAACAATTAAGAAGCTAATCTCCAAAGTCAGTACTTAAGGAGTTGAGCTGAATATATGCACTTTTTTGGTCAATGCATATATTCAAGGATTTTAGCTAATATCTCTTGAAACATACATGATGGAAACTCCTCCAGGGAGTCATGATAAGATGAAGGAGGAAGGTCCATATTCCCAAAGAAGAGACAAAGTGAAGATACAGAATTATCTTCTCCAACATCTTGAATCTCTTTGAAGACTTCATCTCCAGAAAATGGTAATGACTGAGGGGAATTTATGAAAAGAATATGGACAGAAGATGCAAATGATGGTGTTCTAGAATCACCAACCAGAGCTGCACATGATTTGGCAGAAGAAAAGTCATTACGGAAAGATTTAGAAGGATCATAATAGTCCTTATGATCAGCATTAAAGGTGATCAGCCCTTGCCTCCAATCAATAGAAGGATTAAAATGATTTAGAAAGTCAAAGCCCAATATGAGGTCTTCTCATTAGGAGTATCAATGACTAAGAAGTCCCATTCAAAGCTTAGGAAAGAAGGGAGCTCAACCATATATTCAGTATGGTGAGTCACAAATAAGGAAGGGGACTCAGAGGAGTCTTCTCTGGAAGTTCTGACGTAGTAAATGAGTACTTGTGAACAAACTTCTTTGCCATAAATGAGTGTGTAGCACCAGAATCAATGAGAATACTGTAAAAACCATCAGAAAGAGAATAAAAAACAAAGAATTTAAGAGAATTATTGACACCAGTATTCAGAATACACAATTGTGCTCTGGATGGAAAACAGTGAAGACCATTGAACACAACATGATCTTCACTCAGGCTTTTGCCTGGCTGGGAAAGCTGCCTGAGGGTTGGGTAAGATTGTTTTGAGGCCTTTTGACACAGGAGTCAATACTATGCTTCCCACCACAATAGGTACAAAAGCCCTCCTTGATTCTTCTTTCTTTTTCAGAACTTTTCAACTTGAAGTCCTTATTCAACAAGGAAGAATGGGGCTTGTCCCGCTTTGAGAATGAAAATTCTTCTTCTTGTGACTTGAGCTTGAAGAATTTTGATGATGAGAAGGGTTTGACTTTGAGGATTCAGGCTTCTTCTCCTTTTGCCTCTTGTGGTACCTGGTATTGAGCTCCAGGCTGACGTCCATTAAGTCTTCAAGAGAATCAATATTTGAAGGATGGGAGGCCAATTGATCCAGAATCCTGGAGGCCAAACCCTTCCTGAAATGTTGAATAAGAGCCCTTTCACCCCAATCTCTAATTCTTGAAACCAAACTCCTGAAATTGGTGATGTATAAGGCAACATGCACACCTTCTTTCATTCTAAGGCCATCCAACTCTTCTTCAGCCTTTCTAACTTCATTTGGGTCCCCAAATAAAGTGAAGAGCTAGGATTCAAACAATGGCCATGAATTGAGAAGTTAATTTCAGTCTTGATTGGTGAGATTGGAAAGATAAGGCTCAATCCATTTTGCAGCCCTGCCAACTAAGAATGAAGTGGCATAAAGAACTTTTTTTCTGTCTTGAGAGAAATTTGCCGGGTCATTTTGAAAGATAAGCTGACAAGACTGAATGAAACTTCTGACTTTGAAGGATTGAGTCCCATCAAAAGATTCTGGTGCCTTCATAGATGGAGTCTTGAAGGCTGGTGGTCTGGAAACTTCAGAAGATGCAGCTGCTTGAAGATTGGCCATAATTTGGGTCATTTGCTGCATGATGGCCAATAAGGATAGTTCAGTCTGGTGAGAGACAGGCTGACCAGACTGGGCTAGAGTTGGTCCTCTGGTGCCTTCATAGATGGAGTCTTGAAGGCTGGTGGTCTGGAAACTTCAGAAGATGCAGCTGCTTGAAGATTGGCCATAATTTGGGTCATTTGCTGCATGATGGCCAATAAGGATAGTTCAGTCTGGTGAGAGACAGGCTGACCAGACTGGGCTAGAGTTGGTCCTCTGGTGCCTTCAGATGCTCCCACAGGAGCAGGAGCATCCTCAGTTCCATCAGACTCTTCCTCTTCCACAGAATTCTCCTCCTCCTCTTCACCATCTTCACCTGGACCTCTAAAGGTAGTCCTTGACATGCCTGGAAAACCGCCAACTACTCCTGAAAAAGAATTTGATCTTCTTGGCACTCTTCCTTCCTTCCTGGATTGTGCTTCTCCCTCCTTGATTGGTCCTCTGTCTAATTGGGCCTTCAGTGGTGGAAGTGCTGGGGTCCCATCAAGTGGCGCTCTTGAAGTAGGAGTGAGAACAGCCTGAGATCTTGTCTGTCTTGCAGGAGCTGAGTGTTGGAGTGGCATGATTGAATAAAATTAAAATTGAATGAAAATAATCAAAATTTGAATAAACAGCTTGAGGCAAAACCAAAATAGTCTTGAAGATCAAATCAAAATCAAATCTTGAGGAAAAAAACAATAATCAATTAATCAAATGAGATCTTCAGGTAAATCAATGAATTAAATATCAAATGAAAGCTTGAAGTCAATGAATAAAATAAGTCAAATCAATCAAAATCAAATGTCAAATCAATTCCAAATCAAAATCTTGCAGAAAATAAATCAATCAAAATGCATTCTTGAGGCAAATCAATTTATGTCAAAATTCTTGATGTGAAAAATCAGCAAAGTTAATAAAATCTTCAGGTCAATCAATTACCTTGAAGTCAATGTCAATTTATGTCAAATCAATCAGTCAAAATCAAAATCAAGTGAAATCTTCTTGAAAAATCAAAATTCTTGAAGAACAAATCAAATGTGAAACTTGATGTGAAGATGTGTCTGAATGATAATAAAGATCAATTCCAATTTCAATAATGAGGGCCTGAATACAAAGGATTTGAGGAATTGAATGAAGATTAAAATGAGATAAAATTTCAAAAAAGAGAAACAAAAGATAAAATTGGGGTCAGCTTTCAATTTTCAGAATGAAGAATGAATGAGAGAAAATTGAGAGGTGATGAATAAATTATAAGATCATAAAACCCTAAAGAGTCATAATTTTGATGAAGTGAAATGGATGAATTGAAATATAACAATTAAGGAACAGAAGAAATATTATGAGTTAATTAATATAATGTCACAGGGGCTCTTATGGAAGCAAGAGTGGCCTGGCACTCAGGAATCAAGAACTCACTTGGAGGGCTCCAAAAGATATAAGGAATAACAAAGATTAAATTTCTTTAAAGAAGAATAAGGGAAAGGGAAGTATGCCAAAGATAAAGAAAAAAGATAAGAAGCCAAAGGCCAAAGATAATAAGAGAAGCTAACCAAGTGAATTCTCAATTCATTGTTTCAACCTGCCAGAAAAGGAAATGGAATTAGCAAAGGATATGACCACCAATATCCACTGACAGGCAAGGAAGAAAAAGAGAAAGGGTGCTGAATGACTGACTTAAGATTATCAGTATTAACTTTAATAAAGTAAAAGAAAATAAAGATAAAAATAAATCCAATATATTAATTGACTGGGGAAAAAGTCCCCAGGTGCTGAAATGTGGCCAGTATATGTGAAAAGCTGAAAGACTGATCATGGAAGGTGAGTCACCAACTGTATTGTCTGAATTGGGTAAATACAGATCTGGCCATCTTGAAATTTGAACTGTGTGACTGAATTCCCACAGTGGAATATGAATTGGCCCAATTGGGCCAAGTACATACAGGTTGATTGATTGACGCCTGTATGGACCAATTGAGTTGTCCAAGGAGTATTGAAATACTTGATACCTTTACAGCTGATGGAAAGAATGTATAACCTCTGAGAACGCCCCTTGAAATAATCCTGAATGAAATTCCCAATTCAACTCTTGCAGGGCCAGGTGATTGGGATCCTTGAATGGTCTTCTGATTGCCGCCATGGATTGCCAGACTGATGAGTTAAGAAATCCTCCTTCAGAATGGGCGTTGGATTTTGGGACCTTGATTTGGAAGGATGGAATTGGGTCCTGAAAACATCACCATTGAATTTCTGAGCAAAAATGGTGCATAATGGTATATAATACCATATATGCACCACTCCTGCAACCTTGAGTATGGGGTGGATGGAGGAATGGAAGAATTCCCCTTAAGGTGAGGGGAAAGATTGAGCTGAGCTGATCTGGTGGTCTCTGGTGATTACCATAGGCCATGGGCTGAAAAATGGTCCATGGTGGTCATTGGCCAATAATGGGTCCTGAGGGTCTTTATGGCCATTTTGGGTTTGATGGAATTTGGGGCCAAGATTGGCTCAGGTGGACCCACCTGGCTGTGGGGGCTAATGGGCTGCCCCCTTTGGCCCCTGTTTCCCTCATTGGATTAGGCCAAAAGGGCCTTAATTGGCCCGCGGACCGCGGACCATAGAGGCCGTAGGGGGCCTAAATGGCCCAAAAAGGCCATTTAGGCCAGGACCCCCCTAATGAAAAGGGTTGGTCCAAACGCCATGATGATTGCTAGGGGACCCAGAACCCTCTAGAAGACAGACAGACCCCACCCCAGGCCCAAAACAAAGATAGAGGCCTGGGGGTTGGGGATATGAGAATTGGCCAGGGAGGCCAATGATGGCAGGATATGGCCTGAGTCCATAAAAGTCCAGGGAAGAGTGATATGGCCAAAATGCCATAGAGAACCAGAAGGGGCCTAATTGTCCATAAAGATATGGTGTGGCCAATTGGTTCCAGCTTGGTCCCAGGTTAGAATTGCCGCAACACCAATGGAGGAGGGTCATTCTTTGTGGTTGTGACAATTTCTTCTCCTTACCTCAATAATTTATTAAATGAAATAAATCTTCACTTATTTTATCTTTTTCTGTCTATATATGTGATGTTGCAGTTTTAGGTCATACAGAACCCTAAAACTCGGGTGTGCAGACCCTATATATTACATATACAAAATCCTGCCTTTTAATGTCATACAAGGACAATAAGACCTCTTTTCCATTTCTTCACAAGGTAGGAGTTTCCTGTCATTCTGGGGACCTCTTGGTCTTCAATTTGACTTGATCCAAGGACAGTTTCTTTTTTTTCTCTTTATTTAAGCTAAGAGATTCCTTCTACTAATATCAACTTGAGCCACCTTGAGGTTTAATAATTCATAAAATGTTTTGGTTGATAGACATTTCTTCCTTCTTTTCAGTAACTACCAATCTCCTTGCATATTTCAATTCTACATTTTTGTCCTTCTTTCTTCAACATTTTATTCTTTGGCCAATTTATCACATATATTTGAAGATTTTATTTGAACCACCTCAAATTTGACCTCTTCTTTCTTCACATTATTCCTTTAATACCACTACTCCCTTCATCAACTAAAATAAAGAAATAGATTATAAGCCCTCAGGCATGCCATTCCTGTAGCTTTAAGTCATACAAGGACTTATGATTCCACTACTCTATTAATGGATTCATTAAATTTCCATTTTTATATATTAAAAGAAGTTCTCATGATTTTAGAGTTGAATAAGCCTTCAGGATGTTTTTATGATGAGCTCAAAAGAAAACCAATCTATATTCATCATCTTCCATTCATTATTATGAAAATTTGTCATATCATGATTGAGCGTTCAAGATACTATTAATATATTGTTTTTTATTCTTCTTTCTATCTGTAATATTAATCTTCAGGTTTGGGATAAGACCCCCTCTCCATTTAAATTTCTGTATTTGGTTTCTCTAGTTCTTCTTTGTACTTTTACTTTTTATTCTTGTTATATTTTTTGAGGAGTTTTCATTTTTTAGCTCTATTATTATTATTGTTATTATGAGTCTTATTCATACTAAGAAGAGAGTTTAATTTGTGTATGGCCTGAAACTATATAGTAGAAATCTACAAGGCTATAGCTCTAATCAACTCAGAGATATCTTCCCTCATCAGACCTGGTCTTACCTTGGCTGCTCAGTTTATATGTATTTTGTTAAGTACATACAGACCAGTTGTATAAGTGCCGCCTAGAATAGGAAGACCATTAAGGCTTTTCTTTTCTGAATGAGATATTTTTTAATAATAATATTAATAACAAACATTTTATTTCTAATCTTTAAGTTATTGATAATTTTTACTGTTTTTTCTTTTTTTTGAGTATACAAATATTTTTTACTTTTTGATATATAATCTTTTATAGTATTAAGATTTCAATATTTCGAGTTTAAGGTCATGGTGGAATTATATAATTGAAAATTCATTTATTTAAAAGTGATAAATATAAAAGTTGCAGTTTATAGTCTTTGTGGGCTTTGAATATTTATTGAGTGAAAAATAATAATAAAAAGAAATTCCAGTTTATAGTTTTGGCGGACTTATAATATTTATAATAATATCATTTGATAATGAATAGAAAGAAATTTCAATCGTCTTTTCCAGTTGAGGGTAATAAAAGACCATCATTTACTTGAAGATTCCATTTTAAATCTAAAATCTATTTGGTAAGAAATATAGCAACAATAAAGATATCATTTCATTAATTGTGAAGTATCATCATTCTTTTTATAATGATATAGTCATACATATATTTTGATAATAATAAATTAAATTAAAAAAGCAAATTTCCTGTTTTAGGGCATAGAGAACCATCATTTTATATAAAAAGTGATTCATTATGTGGTTAATTGATCTATGTAGTTTTATCTAATGGCCAAGGATAATGAGCTATATAAATGATACTTTTGTATAAGACCTATAGATATCCTTAATTATTTATTTTTTCTTTTCAAATGAACTAACATAATTTATAGATTTTAAAACTCAAACTCAAAGGGATAAATTTTCAGTTTTTCCTTGTTCTCATTTAGTTAGAATAAATATCTTGATAAAAAAATCTCTATAAAATGTAACTCAAAATAAATAAAGTAAAAAAATTGATTATCATTTTTAATTAGATTTTAAGTTAAAAAAATATTATTTTGTATAGCAAATACCTGTTTAAAGGAAATCTATAGGTTTTTATTGCTAATTAAGCTTCAAGTGAGCTGCCAAAAGTACTTATAATAATACTTTGAATTAGCAAAATCATTATTTATGATGATTTTATTGCTTATGATTTGAATTTAGTTTTTTTAATTGATTCAAAGAGCTGAATTTTGAGTATGATTGGTGGCTTGTAAATTTGAATGGAGTTAATTGAAACAATCTATTCTTTCTATTTAATTGAAAATCATGTTTAATTTATTACAGTGTTTTCAATAAGAAATGAATTTTTTCTATTGAATAAAATTCTTAAATTTATTTCTGATTTCTTTTTTCTATTTTGAATGTATTCAAGGTTCTGGTATGTAATTGAAAATGTTCTTTTTACTACTAAGGCTGAAGCAAAGCTCTAAATCATATCTCAATGATATATCAACATGGTGATATAATCCTTTTTAATTGTTGTAAACTTGATAACTTAATTTCAAGTTTCCTATTGAGTAGGGTTCAGGGTGTAAAACAAAGGGTATTGGTAAAAACACGTAAGCAAATTGGTAAAAACACGTAAGAGCTTACGTATTTTTACTAAAAACGTACGTGTTTTTACCATCAATTGGTAAAAACACGTAATTTTATGGTAAAAACACGTAAGGGATGGTTTTTAAATGAAATATGGCTATTTATGGCATGTATGATGCCATTAATGCCATTTATGGCATGTATGATGCCATTAATGCCATTTATGGCATGTATGATGCCATTAATGCCATTTATGGCATTAACAGTGCCATTAATGGAATTATAAATGAAATATTTCTGATGCCATTACTGCCATAAATGGCATTAACAATGCCTTAAATGGCATTAAAAATGCCATAACAAATGGCATTAACAGTGCCATAAATGGCATTAACACTGCCATAAATGGCATTAACACTGCCATAAATGGCATTAACACTGCCATAAATGGCATTAACACTGCCATAAATGGCATTAACAGTGCCATTAATGGTATTAACAGTGCCATTAATTGCATTATCAATGAAATATTATTGATGCCATTAATGCCATTTATGGCATCAACAATGCCATTTGTGGAATCAAAACTGCAACATTTCTGATGCCATTAATGCCATAAATGGCATTAATAATGCCACATTAACAATGCCATTAATGGCATTACTAATACCATGAATGGCATTATCAATACAATAAATGGCATAATGCCATTTATGTAACACCATAAATGGCATTGTTAATTCCATTTATGTAATGCCACAAATGGAATTTTTGATTCCATAAATGGCATTTTTGATGCCATTTATGTTATAGTTAAGGCCATTAATTCCATTTTTAAGGCCAATGTTAAGGCCATTAATGCCATTTTTAAGGCCATTTATGGCATTTTTAAATGCATAAATGGCATTGTCAAGGCCATTAAATTCAATTTATGGCATTGCTGTAATGCTATTTATGCCAATTTTCTGGCCATAAATGGCATCTGTATGTCATTCTTGATGCCATTTATGGCATTATTATGTCATTAGTGATGCCATTTATGGCACTTTTGATGTGATAAATGGCACTGTTAATGCCAAAAATCAAATTTCAAATTCCACTCATCATAAATTAAATTTTGAATTCAATTTATGTCATAAATGGCATTTTCAATTCAACTACAAACATGAACAAAAAAACATAAAAAAAACATGGACTTTTTGGGCCTAGAAATGTTCTTGCAAAAAAAATACCAAAATGTTGGGCTTCTGGTTTATTATTCTCAACATTCTCACCTTCATTTTAAAAAAAAATTGAAATTCATAAGTGGGAACATTTTTAATGAATTTTTTCAAAAAAATGGGCCATTTCACCAAATTGCCCAAAATAGAAAAATTGGGCAAAAAAAAAAATTGAAAAAATTTGGGGACTTTCACATCCCATGTCAGAAAAAATATGGCAAAAAAATGTTAAAAATTCTCAAAAATGAGCCTGAGGAATTTTTATAAAAAAATTAGGTTACTTATGTGTTTTTACCATAAAATTACGTGTTTTGGCCATAATTTGGTAAAAACACGTAAGTTTATGGTAAAAACACGTAAGGGCTTACGTGTGTTTACCAACACCCAAAAAAAATTGTGGCTTGAAGTTTAATTCAATTATAGCTAATTCAATAAGTTTTAATTCTGTTGAAATTTATTTAATTATCACTTGAACTCTAATCTATATTTAATTAATAATTTATTAACTGATTGAGCTTGTGTAATTAAATTTCTATATATATATATTCAATCAAAAATTGATACATTGTTTCAATTGCTTCAATAGATAAAAAGTTTTCATATGTGTATGAAATATATTTTTTCAATATTAGGCTGTAATCAAAGTATTTAATGAGTTACTAATGATATTTGAAAGATTTTTTATCATTTATTTGTATTTCTTTTAATTCATTAATTAAATCTTAAGATTTTGTATTGATAAGGGTTCAGGGTGTAGGATTAATTTTGGCTTAAAGTTTAATTTAATTACAATTAATTAAATCAACCAAATAGGGCTTTGTTTTTAATTTATATTTAGTTTCAATTTACTTATTTATTTTGAATTGCTCTTGATTATACTGTTAGCTTTTATCAAAAATAAATGCTTGGTGATGTCCTTTTGATAGTTCTGGGGCTTCTATATGAAATCTAAATTTATCTTTTGGATAGTATAATTGAAGCTAAATTGTTAATACTATCTGAATCATAAATTGAAAGAGTTCCTTTGTTTTTCTTGATTAGTTTGGATGTATTAGTTTAATTTTGAGAAATTGAAATTTAACTGTTTCTATTGATTTGAATTGTTAATTAAAATAAGAGTTAGTTAATTTTAATTTATAGCTATTAATATATTATTTATGAGCTTATTTTAATATAAAAATAATAATAACTTCTTTCTCTGATATAAAATTTTCTCAATTGATTAGTAATGATGATGAAATAGTGACATTTTCATCATTTTTTGTATTTCTGGGTAGTTTTTTAGTAAGTAATAGTTAAAAATTGACTGAGAGGGATGAAGAAAGCTTCTTAAACACCTCTTAATGATGGTATATACTACTCCATTACTATGTTTTTTAGCTCTGTAGTCAGTAGATGGTTTTCTTCTGATACTATGTAATGAATTTCAATATAATATTGATAAAAATGATTTAATTTTGAATCATGTGATGTTAATCCAAATCATCTTATTAAAGAGAATCATGTGATGAATATAAAAAGTAAAAATAAATTCATTCAATTTGTCACATTGTGTGCCTGAATTACTGCTGTGCAGTTGTGAGCTGTGTGAACTCTAAATATGATGTGATACAAAAATCTGTGCAAAAAATTAATTATTGTTTAAATGAAACAATCATTTGATCAAAATAGTTGAAATATAATTATGCTAATAAGTATAGTAAAATTAAAACAATCATGTGATGAATGAAAAAACTAAAATTATGTCATTTGGTTGGATATATGTTTTGTTTGTATTGAATCCGTGCAAACCTTAAATATAATTTATCAATTTTAACTAATGATGTCATTTATTTGTATATATGATGTGCTTGGCTAAAAGCTGTTTAAACTTTAAATATGATGGATTTTTTGGTAATGAGTTATTTTAATTCATGAGATAATGGAAATAATCATATGAGCAACTCAACACATAATTGTGTGATTCATTCAAAACCTTGTAATTCGGTGATTAATTAATAAGAATATATCATGTGATGTATTCATATGATTCAATAAATGAAAAATATCATGTGATCACATAAATTAAAATTCAACTGAATTCTCATTGTGTATAAAGGTGCTGGTGAGATTATATTATGCTTTTGTTATATTTTACTATAAAAGAAGCAGGTGTTTTCATCAGTCTGAAACAGTTTCTCTTCATCTGATGTCTTCATTTTGAGCTTTTCTGTATTTTTTTTAAAGAATTAATAATTCCTGATTCTCTTCTATATATATATCACTTATTTGACTATTTTTTTTTCATTTCTATAAATGTATAATTGCTGCATATCCAAAATGCAATTTATTGAAAGATAAATTGATATAGTTTCAACCTAGCCGGTTTGCTTTATATATTTTTACTTATGTTTATTTCATATATATATCAAGGTCATGATTTATTTAAATATCTAAATTTTAACTCAATAATATATTATTTATGATTATATCATTAAGGGTTATATCCTTATTATTATTCATTTTAATTATATAATTATGATATTCTACTGTGATATGGGTTTTTGGGATTATATTTCATCCTTTTGAAATACTATAGCATAATAATATTATTTATATTTTAATATTATTTTATTTCTAATATTATAATATGATGGTACTTATACTGTTATAATGTTATCTTATTCATTATAATCTCATATTTACATGCACTATTACTTCTTCTTTACTCATGAATTGTTTTTATTTTATTTTTTTCTTTATTTTCCTGTTTCTTTTAATTTCTTTTCAAAGAAAGGGGGGTGGCCAGTTTTTTTTATTAATTTTTTTTGTAAAAAAAAATTAAAAAAATTAAAAATTGAAAAAAGAAAAAACTTAAATTATAAAATCTGGTCACCCCTCCTTGTGAGTTGGATTATTTGTATGTGCTATGTGTGTGTGCATTCTGTGTGTATGTATGTACCATGTATGTGTGTTGAGTAGTTTGGCTTAATTCTTTTTCTTTTGGCTTCCCAATTTCTTCAGTTCTTTGATATTAAGCTAAGTTCCTTCCTGATTTCTTTTGAGGGTTGATCCTACACATAACTGATAAGGTTTTTTTTCTTCCTTCTAAAATGTTTAGTCTTCTTGAAGTCTTTTCTATTAAACATATCCTCTTGTATTAGTAAGCTTATAAAACTCCTTTTTATTTCAATTTTTTTCAATTTTAACATAATACTGATTTAATCTTCCTTGTTTTCAGATGTTTTGTTGAGTTATATATTGATATAATTATTTGAAATTATAACTTTAATTCTTTTTCCAAAACCAACAATCTTCTTTTGAAGAAGTGCAATGATGAGGAATCCTTAACCTTATTAAAGGTAATTATTCAAGAAATTGAGAACTCAAGAAACCTCTAAGTACTTTCTTAATGAAAAAATAAGCTTAAATAAATTATAATTTAATAGTATATTAATGTTTATCTTCTCAAGACAACTAATTCAATTGATTTTAATTTATTAAATTTATATACTGATGCTTCATTATTGAAGTCCCACTTTCCCCAAACCTCATAGCCACTTGTGCTTTGGGTGGTATAAGAAATAGTTAACCACCCTTATTTTTTAAATATGAAAAACTACTGATACTATGACAGAATAAAAGACCAAGAAATTCTATGTAGATTAATTTGATAACCAGCTTCTTTTTTTATTACTGTAGCTTTTTTTTCATACTAATTGAAATATCTTTACCACAATTATCACTTCTGAATTCCATATCAATTATCAATTTTTATTGTTTTATTAGTTATATACAAATTTTTTTGATTGATTTCTTGATTATGAATAGATTTAATTTTAATTTTCTTTTATATTTTTTTTCATGTTTTTTTATACTATTACAGAAAAGTCAGAAATGAAATTTGCAGTTTAAGGCCATGCTGGGCCATCATGTATCATTGGTCCTTGCATTTTTTAATATAATCTTCTTTAATGAGCTTACTTATAATAGAAGAAGATTAAGATAAAATATATAGTTGAATTTCAGTTAAGGCCCTGTTGGGCCTTCAATTTTCTCAATAATAATTTTCTTAAAATAATATTTATTATTCTTCATTTTCATTTCAATCTTGCTGATGAAAATTTCTTTCCATAACTTATTCCATTATTCTTTCCTCAAACAAAACTGGTGATTCTTCATTATAATTATTAATTGTAAGACTTTATCTTCTAAATCAAAATCCAATTTTTCAAAATAAAATGAAAATCCCTGCTCCATTTAATAATTCTACCCTCAATTTGATATTCTTGAAGACAAAACCATCCCTGAGCTTTTATTGTTCCCCAGTGAAGACTACTGCTTATATCTGAATCCATATAGAAAATTTCATCCCAATAATAATTATTTAGATTTCCTTTAGTTCCATCATAATTAAAGATATCTATAAATTCTAGTTTTTAAAGGTTTGATCCAGGAATCTGGCTTAAAGAGGCTTCTGTAGGGGTTTCTTGATTAATATCTTAACTTCCAAATAAATCTTTAAATTCAATAAAGCGGATAGTTTTAATAATTGGTATCTTGCATTATTCAATAATTGGTAAGCCCCATCTTTGGTCTTCATTGTTAAGTCCTTGAAAATTATGATTAATCCAGAGGTCTTGGCTTTCTTCATTTGTTTCTGAGCTTGGCCAATAGATCCAGAGGGTATTTTCTGCTTCATCAGTCTCAGATATGATTATTATAAAAGATAAAATATGATAAAACATTTGCTAATGGTTTCTTGATGTTAAAAAAAATCTGAATAATTATAATAGCTTCTGGGAAAGGTGGATGAACTAAATAATCTAAGTAAAATATTTCTTAAAGAATTAATCCTC
This sequence comes from Austropuccinia psidii, assembly GCA_023105745.1. Taxonomy (NCBI): domain Eukaryota; kingdom Fungi; phylum Basidiomycota; class Pucciniomycetes; order Pucciniales; family Sphaerophragmiaceae; genus Austropuccinia; species Austropuccinia psidii. Next base: position 54,328,091 of record JALGQZ010000003.1, read on the forward strand.
TTTGATAAGGCAGGAAGTCACTGCCAAAAAATTGAATCAATTGAAATTTTAAGTGATAAGGTGAGAAATATTTGGGTCTTCTTTGGTAAGGCAGGAGGTCACTGACAAAAATACTGGACTTGATTATTTAAATTGAATTTTACTGATATTTTTCTTTTCTTTGTTTTTGAGCTATGTAAGTTGGAGGTTTTCAGAATTGGATTCAGTTGTACTTTCCTCATTGATGGTAAGTAATTTCTATAATAAGCTAATCTTTCATCCAAAACTCTAAGTTCCTCCAATAACAACCTTATTTCTTCCAATTTTTCCTTTTCTTCTCTTGATTGGTGACTTGATGACTGAAAGTCTTGAAATCCATCTTCATACTCAAAAATGAATTCTTCATATTGCTTCTTCAATTGCCTTTGATTCCAAATTTCTTCACCCTAAAATAATTCATCCCCATAACATCCAAGCTTTGGCATCTGGAACTGTTTGTTCATTTATTAAATACTATGATCTTATAGCTTTTTTTTCTCATTCTTCCTTTTTTTCTATTTAATTAATCTTATAGTTTATGATATTAATAGTTATTTTAAATAGAAATTCATAATGAAATTTCCAAGGATTTCATCCCAAAACTTAAACCATTAGAGGTGGAATAAGAAACAGAAACCCACCCCCATTTTTCAATTTAAACATAGCTTTATCATACTTTTACAGTTGAAACTCTTGCATGCCCAAATCTTCATTAACTCATATATATATATATTTATTTATTTAATTTTATTTTTATATATTTTGTTTTTTAATTTCAAATTTTTTTTAAAGTTTTTTTTGGATTTTGAGTTTTTTTTTTGAATTTTCCTTTCCCTTTTTTTACATGTGCAGAAAAATATATTCAAGTCATGAAACCCATTTTCCTTTTTTCTTTTTTCTAAAGAATTCTATTCACACATATATCCTTGGCTATTTCTCCCATTATGTTCCTTCCTTTGTTCCTTTCTTCTAGGGTTTTACCTTTCCAATCTCTTAGTGATCCTTCTTGTTTGTGTTTAAAGAGGTATCCATACTCTTCTCAGAAAATATTTCCAACAAGAAGCTCCATATTATGCAAATTTAAGTCATGTTGTGGCCAAATTCTACAATCATAAAGAGCCTTCCTTGTTTGTTCATCAAAGGCAAATACTTCCTCCCAATAGTTGTTTTCCAAATTTATCTTAATTCCTTCCTCATTCAAGAGCTCCATGAAGTCTAATTTAGACAGTTCATATCCTGGAAGAGTATTCAACCATTTTTCTCCTTTTGTTCTTGATGGACCCTCAAAGTATATATCTTTGAATTCAATGTAGGGAGGAATTATGAAATCTGGCTCTTCTTCAGGTGTTGGAAGTTGCCAGTATGACATTTCATCATAATACTTCAAGAAAATTTCTTTATCAAAGTCCATTTCCTTGTCTTTATCAATTCTCCATGGGCTTTTTGGGCTTGAATCATAGGACAGAATAGTGTTCATGAGTTCATTTTGGAATTGTGAGACTTCAACTTCTATCAAATTTGCTTCTAGCTTTAAATCTGAAGATAATATTGGTTTAATTTCTTTTAAAGAGTAATGATTATTGTAGGCCTCCCAAAGATTTTCATAAGCATGAGAGTGCTTTATTTTCTTCTTTGGAGGATCTTGAGAAATTTCATGTATTTATAATTCATCAGCTTGATTATATTCTTCTTTATTGTATTCCTTCATAAATTCTTTGTCTTTGAAACAGTAAATAATTTTATTTCTAAGATCTTCAAACGAGTATTCACAGTATTGATCATTGTTCATTTCTGATTTGATTTCAACTTCAGTATCTTGTGGGGATTTTTGTTTGGAAAATATGTCAAACAGATTTTTTCTACTATTTATTGGTGGTCCTTCTTTGATTTCTGAGCCATTAACCAAAACCTGATATAACATACCATTGGTGTCAATTTGTTTATAAATTTTTTTATTTTCCTTTTTTTCTGCTTCATTAACTTCTTCCATATACCAACTTGATTTTTCATCTTGTTTCCATATATAGCTTTTGTTGTTTTCAGGTTCATTATGAATTTTCCAGAAGTCAGGGCATGGGCTTAAGCTTAAGTTGTTTGCTTGAGGGTTTTTATTTTTAACATAATATTCATATTCACTTGAAGGTGGTATATTTCTGTTGATCCATTCCTCCCACCTTTTGGAATCAAAGGTAGCCCATCCCTTTTTTTCTTTTATTTCCTTGTATAATTACCAGGATAATGACTTTGGCTCTTCTGGTTTGATTTGGTTCGATAGTGCTTCTGTTGATGGTCCCTGCTCTGGATTTTGTGTTTCTACCTCTTTGTCTCCTTCCACTTCCTCCTGAGGTTCACTCTCTATTCCGCTATCCATTGTGGATAATCTTTCATTTAAATTACATTTCATAGACTTTATCTTTTGATAATCTTTGTTTTTAGTTGATTTGAAAATACTTTTTATTTTTTCTTTAGATTTATCTTCAGCTTCTTTTAATTTTACTTTGCTAAGCCAATTGTTTTTTTTTCCCATTGAACAAAGCTCCATTCATCTTTATGGTCCTGTTTGCCATCCTAACATATGGGGTTTGCATATTGGCATACATAATCTTCTACCATCTGCTTCTTGATAGCTAAATATTTCACTTTGTTTCTGTGAAAAGTCCAATCTAATTTTATTTTCTGCCAAGAAGGGCCTTCAAAGGACTGTATTTACTTCTCCCTTGGCAATGAAGAAATGAATTTCTTTTTCTTCTCCAGAAGGCAAGAGTACTTATGTGAATTCAGATAATCCAATTAATGATGTTGTTTGTCCTCCAATTCCTTTTAAATTCATGTTGAGCTTTCTGTTTGGAAGTGAGGCTCTTATTGTTGCATCTTCAGTTATTATGTTGAGCTCTGATCCTGTATCTACCAGTGCCATTACTGGATATTCTTCTTTTCCAACCAATACTTGCATAAATCCAAGTGGACAGGCATAATGAAGTCTTGCTTTTCCAGAGTCGTTGATCTTTATAGAAATAACATCTTCTTTAATTTCCAAAGTGTTAACTAATTTCAAAGCTTCCTTTTCTTCAAGAGAGATCCCTTGCAGCCTGTGAATGAAGGTTGGGGAAACTGATAAGATTTCTTCCAAGGTTAAGCTAATTTTCTGTTCCAAGATTTTCTTTATCACATTTTCAATTGCTGAATTTGGCTTTAATTATTTCTTATCCTTTATGACTTCTTTATTTTCAGTTTTGTGGTGAGCCATCTTTTTATTTAGCTTGTCACTTTCCTCCTCAGCATTCTCTTCTCATTCACTTTCAGTTCCTTCAAATGTTTCATCTTTTTTAGTATTTTTATCCTTATATTTGGTTGGAAAAATTATCTTCATGTTTTCTTCAACCTAATCTTTATGATAGGTTCCTGGTAGTAAAGGTATTTTACTTAGAGAATCTTCTTTATTTTGGCTTTCTTGCTTAGCCAATCTTTTCTTTGTCTGTCTGAGAGTTTCATGTGTTTCTAACATCTAAGTGGGTGAAGATACTATTGGTGGTTCCCAATTCCCCAGTCTTATACTTGAGCAATGGAAACTTTCTTTTATTCCTTTTCAGCTCAACTATCTTTTGATCTTCTTGTATTGATAGAGTCTTTTCCTTTTCAATTATCTTGTTTGAAATTTCTTTTTGTTCCTTATCAAACTCCCTGACTAAATCCTTTGGAGATTTGGCTCCCTCTGAGGGTACTCTTTGGAAATTAGGGTAAAGGAAATTCAATCCTTTCCTCATGACAATTCTCTTTTCCACATCTTCTTCCAGGGAGCTGCATCTTTTTAATGAATGACAATTTTCAAAAAATCAATAACACTTTAAGGGTGGTCTTGATACAGTTGTGCTGGAACATAAGGTTGATAATTTGCAGGTAAAGGTTCTTGGGTATTTCTTTGTCTGAATGGTTGTGCATTTGGTTCTAAGTCTGATCCTTGTGTGTTTGGTTTAACCTTCCATACCTTCTTTGGTTGATTAACAGCCTCTGATAGTTCTTTCAGCTGGTCCAAAATATCCTTCTTTTGATTTACTTCTTTTGTGGCTTCATTAACATGGGCCTCTTGAGCTGGTGGATTCTTTATTTTCTTTGTAATATCTTTCATTTGCTTGATCACCTCCTCTCACCTTTCATCTTCAAATATGGTTTTCTCTTTGCTTTTGATTTCATATTACTTTTATAATTGTGATTTTCTTTTAATAGCTACTGCTGCCTCCAATTCTGCCTCAATATAATTTCTGAGGATATCCATCTCAGGTAAGATATATCCTCCATCTCTTGCTTTGACCATGTCCCTGTCTTTGATCATTTCTTTAATACAACTACTTCTAATTTCTGATTATAAAGAATAAAACACATCTTCATGATAATCATTTTCCTTTTTGATATACCCATAATTAAGAAGATATTTTAAAATTATGTCATATTCCCAAATAAACTTTCTGTATTGGGACAAACTTTTGACTCCTCCTTCCTGTTGAGTTTGATTAAATAGTATTGTTGATGAATCTTTCCTGTGTCTTCTTTCTGGTTCCACCTTTTCCCATCTACTGATCATTTCCTTTTTCAATTGATCCCAATCCTCCATTTCATATCCCCGCATTCCTTTAATTTTATATCTGATGTCCTTATCTTCACTCCAGAATGCTATTTGCATGGCCAAATCCCTTTTATTGGCTCCTTCAATTGATTCCATCATTTCAGCTCTCTTGATAAAATCCTCAACATCACTTTCATCAAAGTTGAGCTTATAATCCTTTGCCTTTATTTTAACAATCTTGCTTGTGGGTATTGTAGCTCTTTCAGGCTGCTGAGTTGGTGTTGTAATATATACCCTTTTTTCAAATCTTGCAGCTATTGGCAATGTTCCTTGTGTGGATGTTGCAAGTTTCTTTGGGGTTGGTGATGGTGATGGTTGCTGGGGTCTGAGCATTGTTTCAATAGTTGCATCCCCAGTGGTTTCAGGTGAGAATTGACTTGATTTTGTCTTCTTTCCATGCCTTTTTGCAGCTCTTTCCATAGCCTTCTGTAATTCTAACCTTTTCTTCTGAAATTCTTCATCATTTTCTAAATATGAAAAATCCTCTTCTTCACTTTCTTCCTGACCTTATTCTTCAAGTCTGGACTTCTCTTTTTCCAATTCCTCCTCCAAGGTTAGAGCCTTCTTTGAGGATGATTATTCCTCCATGATAATTGTGATCTAAAAGAATGATTATTTATGTATTTGTTTTTTATTTATTATTTTGAATTTTTTTTGATTTTTTATGATTTTTGATGATCTTTTTAAGATTTTTAAGATTTATAATGTGATCTTATTGATGATACTTGTGATTGAAATTCCACTGTTGTGACACCAGATGTGGGAACTCCTTTTGTTGTGGAATAAATAATAGGAAGTACCTTGAGGGGAAAATTATTGGTGAGTCTTCTTTGAATCTCAGAACTATCCAATAACCATGGTTTCTAAGGTTTAATAGCTGCCCCTCTAAATATACTGAAAATGATACCCTTTTTTGAGACCACCAATCAATTATTTAGTTTTGTGGCTTTTCCATTAGAGAATTTTCTTCAGAGGTCTCTATCAGTCTTTCAATAAAGGATCACTATGATAATAATGGTAATAGTTAATATTTGTTTATTAATTGAGGTTTGCTTAACTTCTTGTTATTGATTATATAATTTTTTATAATTAATTCTTCTAAGATTATTTCTTTTTATACTCCAGATATTTAAAGAATATTTTCAACAATAACTATTAATATTCATAATATTCTTGATAGCTCATGAATACTTTCCAAGGTGATTTAATAATATTATCAATATAGCTATAATAATTTAAGGGTAAGATAATTGTTCAAGGGTGGTTTTTTTAATATAAGGGTAAGACATAAATAATATAATAGTAATATAACAATATTAGAATCAATATAAATATAATACAATATACCTAAAAGGGTTATGATATAAGGTGTAATGTTAAGGTGACATCCCTTCTATAAATAAGGGTTATTGATAAATTAGATAAGATCACACATGATAATATCTTCCAATACTACTTCAAAACTACTACTATAATTGTAAGACTATCAAATAATATTAAGCTCTTTCATTGATATTATAAATATATTTCATTAATTAATGATAAATAATACTATAAGATACTGAGCCTTGCTACTGATATTTTTCAATATAATACTAGATTATCCTACTAGAGAAGGGAGGATTGATCCTCAAGATTAGTGTCTGAATCAGAAGCATGGGGGGAGAAACAGGGAGAGAGGCCCTTTATCTATACTTTTTGGGCCCTCCATAGAGCCTTCCTAAAACAAGGGACTTAGAAAAAATTCCACCTTGAGGCATTTTTTCTGGTGAATAAATTAAAAATGGTGTCATTTTATCAAGATATTGCACCATATTTTTGGTTTATTTCACCATTCTGAACCTTACTATTGTCAGTGCACAGCCTTGAAAAATCTTTGCTAGTGGTTACATTTTGGAATGGTGTCATTTGATCAGGATATTGCACCATATGTTTGGTTTATTGCAGCATACGTTTTGAATTATGCTGATATTTTAACTAAACTTTATTCTTATTATGCACAGCCTTGAGAAATTTTTTCTAGTGGTTAAATTTGGAATGGTGTCATTTGTTAAGGATATTGCACCATTTTTTAAAACTTTATTCTTATCTCTACTAACCTTAGTTTTCTTCTTCACAGCCTTGATCTGTATTCGGAAGAGTATTTTTCTATGTAAAATTTAATTTGTAAATAATACCTGTAATGTTTGGTCATGGGAGTTTAAGTGGGGATTGAATAATTTAACACTATTTTAACTTATATGTAAGTGTTGTTTTTATGTCAAGAGATGTAACACATGATGTTGTAAGAGTAATGGTATCACCTATTTAATCTTACACATGTTTATTCATATTAAATATTTAAACAAGCTGCATTATTTTTAAGCACATTCTTGTACCTAGTATAGAGTGTATAGTATCATTTCTCTTCTTTAATCCATGATATCTAGAGAATTATTCATGTTATGGGGTTGAGGCAATATGTGACTATAGGTAAAATTTGATTTAGATTCCAGTGGAATACTTATTTTTGTCATTTTAACATATAATTCTCTTCCTTTCCTTGAAATTTTTTTTACTTTTATTTTTTACTTTTTATCTTTATTTTCTTCTTATATATATATATATATATTATTGATTAATATATATATTATTGATTAAATTTTTAGCTTTGACAACTATGTGGATTTGAACCTTGGAAGAACTTGTATGGAATACCACAACATAAAGAGCTTTCTGGTTCAGGAGAAGACCATAGAACTTTTAGGAGGATGGAGTCCATTGTCTTGCAATGACAAGATCAAAAATATAAAGAATTTTTTGAAGAACCAAAGTCTTTTATCCATAGAGCAGAAGAAAGAGCTGAAAATTACCCCAGCCTTGGAGAAAGAAGGACCAGTAGTATCAACCAGCTCCAGAAAAGTCCAAAGACAAGCACAAACGACCTCAGCAGAAACAGAGAGATCCCAAGAACAATAAATCCAATGGAAAAGCCAAAGCCAATTGGCACAGACCTTACCTACAAGGGTACAGGATTCTCAAATTGGAATCTTCATCCAGGGACATTTTGCTCAATATATCCACAACCCTTGTGGAATTCACATCCAAAGATCAGGAAAGGATTACCAGGACTTTCCATGCAAATTATTGGTGAAATTAGGCATTTTTAATCCATTATTAATTTTAAACTTGGCAAATTTGATAAAGAATTCAAGAAATTAATATCAAGTATTAATGACTTAAGAAACAATGACAGAATGTTTACTGAATTGTTTCAAGTAACTGATGCAAGACTTGAGTTGATTTCCAATACCTGTGACAGAATTAAGATTCAATTCCAAGAGAAGGATGATGCAATGAATTTTTTTTCCCATTACTAAGATCAATGGCCAACTCATGAACCTGAAAGAACATGTTTTGTACATAGTTAAAAATACAAATCTTGTTGCAACACATCTAAAGAGAAGTGATAATAAAAGACAAAATTTAAAGCATGAAATAATTACACAAGTGACAAAATTTGTAAAAATTATGAACCAAGCTCACATATTCCCAGATATTCCACACCTTTAACTCATGAAAAACTCTCTGTGAAATAAAGTTTTACCCCTTTTCTTGGAGAAAATTTAATCTCTGAAAGAGATATTTACAAATTAGAAGAATGTCCAACATTCTCTGGTGAAGGTGAATATAACGATATTTGGCTCATTAGAACAATGAATATGTTTCAAGAAGATTTTCATATACCTGGTGAAATGATAGTGGGAAAATTACACTCCTTGTTTACCAGAACTTTAAATAAATGGTATTACAAGATGAGACAAGAGCATGGAAAACATGATTGGCTTTGGTGGAAATATGAAATAATCACCAAGTGGGCCAAAAATTCCTGTATATGTAAGATTTAGAATTCCTTTGAAAGTTCCATTTTTAACTCAGCAAAATATGAACCACTTACTTGGTTCCTCAAACAAAAGCACAGATTATCTTCTTTAAACCCAAATATTCTTGACTCAATGATTAATATGAAAATATTAAGAAAATGTGGAGGAGAACTTAAATATGCTATCAAGTGCAGATGTGTAGAGCCCTGTTCAAAAGAGGACTATATTAATGCAATGGAAGATATAATTATTAGGCAGAGAATTGGTAAAACCTGAACTAGAGACCCTATAGAGTCCAGAATTGTCTCAAAAACTTCTAAACAAGCTAAAAGACCTGAAAGACCTGTCTTGAAGTGCCATAAATGTGGGAGCACCTCACATTCATCCAACACTTTTTCCAAGAATACTAAAATCAATTAATTTAAAATCATTAAAGAGCTTCAGTGTTCTGAAAAGAAAGAAGAATTTGACCAAGATCCTGCAATCTCTGAGGACACACCTGCAGAAGATTATCCTATTGAAAAAATTACAGCTTTCTTTGAAGTCACTGAGTTCCATACTCATTTACCACAATACAGTAAAGATTTCTAAAACATTATTGATATTGAGGATTCCATAACGTGTAAATTTAAATCTGTTAGAGGCAAAGGCTAAACATTCATAGCATCCTGTATTAAATCAGTCTTATTTAATGATATTGAGTCCAAAGTCAATTTAGACACAGGGTCATTTTTTGCTTTTGTAGGCACATAGTACCTTCCAATCATACTTCCCCAATGGGAAACAACACCTATTACCAATAGAGGGGGTACAATTTATTATTGCCAGTAATAATATGTACCCTTTGGGCATATTAGACACTAATATGATTTTTTCAAATCCTGAAGAAAGTATGAGAGTAAAGACATAGATAGTAGTAATGCACAATTGTAGTTCTCAACATATCCTTCTTGGAAATGACTACTTGAATACTTATGGTATTGGCATCAATAGCAATAAAGACAGATATTTTACAATTGGAGAAGACAAGAGACAGAAATTTTCTTTTTCCCATTTTACTAAACAGATATCAATAGTATCTTCAAAAAAATATACACATAAAGAGTTATTTGTGTCAAACTAACTTAGTGAAGCACAAATTAATCCAAAATTATCACCAAAAATGAAACAAGATCTTATACATTTTTATACACATATAAAGATGCTTTCGCTTCAGATAATGAACCATTAGGCACTTTTAGAGGACATTAAGTTGATATTACTCCTAATATTCATAGACCATACCCTCCATTACTTATAATACCAGCTTTCCCAGAAAGCCCCAGAGCTAGGGAAGCCTTGGAAAAAACATATCCAAGAGTTAATAAAGCTTATTTCACTAAGAAAAGTAGTCCATAATGAGGAAGTTTAAGTAAAAGCTCCTGTCATTATTTCTTGGGATATTGACAAATCAAGGATGGTTGGAGATTTCTGAGCATTTAATACCTACAAAGCTACAGATATGTATTCAATTCCCAGAACCCAAGAAACCTTTACACAATTATCTAAAGCCAAATACATAACCTCAATTGATGCATTGAAGGGCTTTCACCAGAATGTTTTGACACCCAAAGCCAAGTAATTACTTATAATTATCACTCACTTTGGTATTTATGATTATCTCAGAATGCCCTTTGGGATAAAAATATTTTCACCTCATTATCAAAGAATTATCAATACCATCTTACCCATAGAATTATCTGAAGGATGGTGCATTATTTATATTGATGATATAGCTATATGTTCAGACTCTTGGTCTTTGCACCTTGGAAGACTGGGAAGAGTACTTGAAAAAGCTTCAGGAGTGAATATCAATATTTCACTCAAGAAAAAAAAGTTTGGCTTTGAATAACTGAAAGCATTAGGATATATTTTTTCCATCTTAAGCTTTGGTATTAACAAAAAAGTTGGAGGACTTTTTACTTAAGCCAATACCCCAGAATAAGAAAGAAATCATATCTTTTCTTGGATTTTTCAGTTATTACAGGAAACACTTGAAATATTTTTCAATTATAGCCAAGTCACTCTATAGAATCTGTGATCAAAAGACAGTATTTGAAAATACACAGGAAAGAATTGAATCTTATGAGAGAATAAGGAAAGCTCTTACAGAGGCACCTTTACTTCTTATGCCAGAATGGAATATACCTTTTCAAATTTACATTTCCACACATGGAGATGGATTAGGGAAGACCTACATCAAGTCCAAATTAATGATGCAAAACCCACAGAAGGATCAGTTTGTTATATCTCAAGAAAAAGAAAACCAACAGAAGCCAGATATGGGGTAAGCCAAATGGACTTCTTATTTTGGTATGGGCACTTGATAAACTACAATATTATCTTTATGGAAGTGTTTTTGAGGTTATAACTGACGGTAATGCAGGAAAGTCACTTCTTGATATGAAAACACCCAACAGACACATATTTAGATGGCAAATAGCCATTCAATAATATAGAGGAAACATTACTATAGCTCATAAATCAGGGAATATACATAAGAATGATGATGGACTTACCACGTGGGCATTAGCTCATACACCTTATAGAACAGCTTATGTAGCTTTAGAAGCAGCACCACAGATCCCAATCAAAGTAATTAACATAACTGATATAGATACTGAGCTCTTTGAAGCAGTCAGAGAGTCATATAAACAAGACAAGAATTGACATATCCTCGAATGCTTGCTGTATAAAGACTGAAAAGAAACAGCTTTGGTTATTTCACTGGATGAAATATTGAAAACTTTATATTCTTAAGAAAGATTTCATTTGTTTTATGGCGTAATATATCACAGAACAAAACATTCTTGCATCAAGACAATGTGTAGCAGATTGCTTATCAATACCATTATTCATGAATGTCATGATAGCATCTATTCTGGAAGCCTTTCAGAAGACAAAACAATTGAGAAATTAAAAAACTGCTCATGGTTGTCATCTTGGAGAAAAGAGACCATTGAAGATTTCCATACTTGTGACAGATGCCAAATTGCCAACAGAATTATAGGAAATAAATTTGGACATATGATCCATATTCAAGAACCAAAATTGCCTTGGGAGGTTTTTTGCATGGATAAGCTCAAAGAACTTCCTCCAAGTGGTTACAGAAGTTATAACTCTTGCTTAGTCATTGCATACAGATACAGAAAAACTCCCATATTTTTACCATGTCATAAAGATGACACCTCTTTGGAATAGAGTGATTTAAGAATATCATAATTGACAGAGACCCCAAGTTCACATCTTCACTTTGGACCAATCTTCATAGATTTTTTGGGACCAAGTTATCATTTTCTACAGCATACCATTTTCAAGCTGATGGGCTGGCAGAGAGAATGATTCAAATTTTTGAAAAAATTATAAGGAGATTCTGTTCCTCAGGATTAGAATTTAAAGACTCATATGAATTTACCAATGACTGGTGCACTTTAATACCTGCATTAGAACTGGCATATATAAAATCAGTTCATTCTTCTACAGGTCAGACTCCTACTATGTTAGAAAAGGGATGGAATCCAAGACTCCCAGAAGACACACTGAGGAAAGACTTAATTGAAATTCATCCTACAGCTTCCAGCTTAAATATTATTCTTTATAAAGTGAAAAATCATGCAAAACAAATTATTAATTATTCTTTTGACTATTGAAGACAGAAGTGGTACAAGATCCATAAAGTACCAGACTTCAAAGTAGGGGACTTGATTCTAGTTTCAACCTTAGAGTTGTATAATATCAAAGTCCCAAATAAACTCAAATATTCTTGTGTAGGGCCCTTTGCTATTGTTGCCTTATATGGAGCTAATTCAGTTCAAGTGGGTCTGCCTGTGACTCAAAACCAGAGCACAAGCATAACAGCCAAATAGCACAAACCAATGGTAAAGCCAAGATACCACCAAAACATGGATCTGAGCCAAATAAGCTCAAAATCTATCAAGGAAAAGAGTAAGCCCCAGTTTCCAAATACACAAGTCCCACTATCATAGGACCAGGAATAACAAAGTTATTCCTGCTCACAGTTGTTGCTGAGCATAAAACTTATTTTTCACCTCTCATCTGAAATCCAGAGGAAGAGACTTAACCCCATCAAATGGGTATTCAAATTGAAGCCCTAAGTCAGGGCTATAAAATGGTGCTAGCCAAACTGATCTATCTTCAATTTACAGGAGATATGGCCAAAATAAGGTCAAATAAGGGTGAATAAAATATTCACCTCTCATGTAACTTCTACCGTTTGAGGTTGAGATACCTAAAGTGGGGTCATTTTGGAGAGAGCATAATCAGGGCTATCTGATGGTGCCTTTCATCTCTTCATATCCCATCTAGAACAAAAGCTATGGAGAAGATAAGGTCCATACAGATATTGAGAAAATCATAAGTATGAATAACAAAACTTGAACATGGCATATCTTTGCCATATTTCATTTTACCCATCCAAAATAAGGTACCATTGTGTAAATCCCATCCAAGGCTACACAATGAACCAACTTTGAGCTCAATATCTCAAAAACTGAAAAAGCTATAGCAGCTTTAATGTTAAAATCCCACAAGTGGGCCAATACATCTATATTGTGGGATAATATCCCACAACCATGATTATGAGGTGTCAAATAGACAAAGAAGAATGTTTATACTTCAATACCTCATAGTACATTCAATACTGGGGTCCCATACAGGTTATGTACAGCATTCTATGTGTTGTACACGTCAGAAGGGGGCTGTGTGGTCCCCAGATGAAAATTCTCACCCTGTATTGGTGAAAACTGACCACATCTGAGCCCAATAGAGGGAATAAAGGGATTGTGGGAACCACAAGCCAGTACCCTGAAGTGAAAATGTCAGGATGAAACTATGACAAAGATGTAAGTAGGCTAATTACAACTTTGACTATGTTTGTGACATGGTGAGAATGATTTTAAAAAGATTTATAAAGTTTTTAAGATGGTTTAAAATGAAATTTAAAGGGCTTTACTATACTGGGTATAGTGGTGGTGAGCGCTATTGAAAGCCCTGGGTGCAGCTTTATCTGTTGGGTTACAATAATAAGAGACTACAATAATTAAAGATTATAATTATACCTGATTATTTAACCAAGAGTAAAGCATTTTTTGACAGTTTAATACGTAGGCTATTTAAGAGCAGGATGAGGAGACAATTATGGCTGTGAAAAAGCCTCCTTTTATCTTGAAATGGGGTGGAAAGGGTGCTAGACCTTTCCACGTGGAGGAAGTGAAGAATTTTCACTCTCTAGGACTGGATTGTGGTTTGCAAACAGCCTGTATAGCCTGTATTGGGCCCAGACGTGGTTTTGAAACCACATCTGGGCAGTTTTCACCAATACAGGGTGAAAACTTTCATTTGGGGACCTCACAGCCTGATTCTGACGTGTATGACACATAGAATTCTGTACAGAAGCTGTATGGGACCCCAGTATTGACTGAATTATGAGGTATTGAAGTATTAACATGTTTCTTTGTCTGTATGACACCTCATAATCAGAGTACAACTGTATCCTGTCATAATACAGCTGTATTGGTCATATTGTGGGATTATAACTTTCAAATGGCCATAACTCTGTCTGTTTTTGAGATATCATGCTCAAGGTTGGTTCATTGAATAGCCCTGTATGGGTTCTACACAATGATACCCAATCTGTTATGGTTATCATTAAATATGACAAAGGTATCCCATGTACAAGGTTTTTTGCAAATAGGCGTGGTTTGGGCAAAAAGCTGTATTGAGCTTGTTTGCCTCATAACTTCTGTTATAGTTGAGATATGAAGAAGTGGATGACATCATCAGATAGCCCTGATTGTGCTATTCCCAAAAAGAACCCACTTCAAGTATTCCACACTAAAACTGTAGAAGTTAGATGAAAGGTAAATGTTTTATTCACCCTTATTTGGCCTGAAATTGACCATGTCAGCCTGTGACTCAAAACCAGAGCACAAGCATGACAGCCAAAATACCATAAACCAATGGTATAGCCAAAATACCACCAAAACATGGAACTGAGCCAAATTAGCTCAAAAGGTATCAAAAGAAAGAGGAAACTCACCTCTTCCTGAAAATATAAGTCCCATCACCATAGGACAAGAAATAACAAAGTTATTCCTGCTCAAAGTTATTGCTGAGCATAAACCTTAATTTTCACCTCTCATCTAAAATCTAGAAGGAGAGGCTTAACCCCATCAAATGGGTATTCAAAATGAAGCTCTAAGCCAGGGCTATCTAATGGTGCCAGCCAAACTGAGCTAGTACCAGTATTACTTGAGTTATGGTCAAATTCAGACCAAATAAGGGTGAACAAAACATTCACCTCTCATCTAACTTTTACAGTTTTAGTGTGAGATACCTAAAGTGGGGTCTTTTTGGAAAGAGCACAATCAGGGCTATCTGATGGTGCCATCCATTTCCTCATAACTGAACTACAACAGAAGTTATTGGCCAAACAAGCTTAATACAGCTTTTGACCAGACCACGCCAATGTACAAAAATACTTGTACATGGGATAACTTTGTCATATTTAATGATAACCATGTCAAGTTGGGTACCATTGTGTAGAGCTCATACAGGGTTATTCAATGAACCAACCTTGAGCTTGATATCTCAAAAACTGACAGAGCTATGGCCATTTTAAGGTCAAATTCCCACCTGCTGTCAGATACAGCCTTACCATGGGATAATATCCCATAACCATGAATATGAGGTGTCAAATAGACGAAGAAGCATGTTTTTACTTCAATACCTCATATGTCAGTCAATACTGGGGTCCCATACAGTTTCTGTACAGCATTCTACGCGTCATACACGTCAGAATCAGGCTGTGAGGTCCCCAGATGAAAGTTTTCACCCTGTATTGGTGAAAACTGCCCAGATGTGGTTTCAAAACCACATCTGAGCCCAATACAGGGTATACAGGCTGTTTGCAAACCACAAGCCAGTCCTGGAGAGTGAAAAATCTTCACTTCCTCTACGTGGAAAGGTCTAGCAGCCTTTCCACCTCAATTTCAGGATAAAAGGAGGGCTTTTCATAGCCAAAGACCTTTCCTCATCCTGCTCTTGAATAACCTACGTAGTAAACTGTCAAAAACAGTTTTACTCTTGGTTAAATAATCAGGTATACTCTTAATTTAAAGTATTGTAGTCTTTATTATTGTAATGCAACAGGTAAAGCTGCACCCAGGGCTTTCAACAGCGCTCACCACCACTATATCTCAATAGTAAAGCCCTTTAATATTAAATTAAATCATCCATTATCAATCTTATTATCTTTTAAAATCATTTTTACCGTGTCACAGTCATAGTTAAAGCTTGTAAATACTCATATACACCTCTATCATAGACTCAGCCTGACATTTTGGGGGCCTGGCCGTGTTTTTTTTAACTTTTTGGACCTTACAAGTAAGCCTTTTCTCTTTTTTATGACTTATTAACACATTGTTTTATCTTTTTTAGGCGTAATTTCCAATTAAATATATATATTTTATATATTTTTATCTTTTTTCATATACTCATATTATAAAAGAGTATTTTTCACGTGGCTAATACCCACTGAAAATAATTATTTTTGGTGTGTTTTGTATATAAAAACACATCAGCCATCAATAAGTCCTGTATTCTTGACTGAATAAGGACACCTCTGACTGAAAAACCATCAGTTGAGGCGTGGATTAAGTGTATTGTTGACTCAATAACACTTATACAAAACCACTTGTACAGAATACACTTGAAAACCACAAGTATATCTGTGGGATACTGGCACACAAACAGTGTGACAGGGCACCATAAGCTGTATTTTTGACGTGAAATTGTTAATTAAATTACACTGTCATTATACAAGGGCATATTGTAATAATATACAAGCCCAGAGGCCATTCTTACACGTGCAAAACCAGCCTTATAAGAAGTCTTAACTGACATAAGTCCTCTTTTTCCTGTCTTGATTCAGTGGAAGAAAACTACATCCCACTTGAAACCCAGTCACAGGCCAACACACCAGTGACACCCTCAGAACCAGAGGGCAGCAAGGGTAAAGGAAAAAGGCTTAGTGAAGGCCTCATTACAGCCAAGAAGTGGACACCAATAGCCACTCAGAGGAGTAGAAAACCACGAAACTCTGCTTCAATACAAGGTAAACCAACCTTAACCACTTGTACAGGGAAGATTACAATTATTAACCCAGTTGTAACCTCCAAAGGCAAACTGCCCAAATCAGCAGATAACAAATTTGTACAAGGCACAGTCAAAGGTAAATACCCTAAGAACATAAAGTTTTTGACTGCTTGCAAACACTGATATGTCCCCTGCATACCTCAGAGACCTTGGCTTCCAAAGGAACCAGCCAGAGGATAGAGCAGGAATGTCTAGAACCAGAAGACCTGAAAGAAGACACATTGGACACAGTGGTGGATGGCAAAACAATGAGGGAGATAATATCAACCTTGCCATTCACACTCCAATTCAACAGAAACCTCAAACGAGAGGACTGGAAGGATATGGATCAAGTTCTTCAAATCCACCAACTCCTCAAAGATTTGTTTCAATGGAGCATGGACAACAAGAGGTTCAACCTAGCAACTCACTGGGCAGAACTGGGATCAAGTTGCCAGAAGATCTGTCTCAAAGAGATAGACTTCAAAGACCTTATGGTAATCACCAAGGGTTGGAATCCTACCAGGCAGCACAGACTCCTGGAGGCAAGGGCACAGAGGATAAGGGAGAATCAAGCCACTATCCAAGCTATAGAAGAACAGTTAACCCAGACAGGGCCTACTCAGATTCCTTCAGGTTCACAAGGAGCATGCCAAATCAGCTCTCCAGTGGCTTCACACCATTCAGAAACCAGCAGATCAGTAGCCAAGAGTCACCATTCTTCACAATTCCAGGAAGTTTCCAGGAGAAGACAAGGCAACAAGGGCAAGAACAAAGCCTCCTTCAACCAGAGGAGGAAAGAGTCAGACCCCATGATCCAGAAGCTGTTAGATTTGGTAAAAGAAGTACACAAGAACCAGAAGTAGTTGTAAACCACTCTAGAATCAGTAGTCCTAGTAATAGAAACATTACCCCCACTCAGACTGAAAATAACATTATCACATCTGAGAGTAACATCAACAGTGACACACTGTGGTTACAAATGTCCCAATATGCTGAGCAATCTGCAAAGCAGGCTACAGAATTTTCAGCTGCCCAAGAGAGGATGAGAAAAACTCAAGCCTCATTGGAGCAGATAGTTAAAAACCTTCAGGAAGGATATGCTCAACTGAGCAAAGCCTCTGAAGAAACCAACAAGAGACTGAATCAAGTCTCTGAAGAACAACACCATAGTAGCAGGGACAGGGAGTGTCTGAACCAAGACATCAACAAATTGTTTGATGCCTACCATAGCTTAAAGCCCCAACCACAAGGCCAAGCTATGGAGAATCCATATCAACCAGATAACATCAAACCAGATGCCATGTTGTTGAATAAGGCAAGATCTCCATCACAATACCAGGATGGAGATGGCATGTCTTATTCAGAGAAGGAAGCCTTGAAACAGCTTCCTGAAGCCTCAAGCTGGCCCAAATTCTCTGGATCAGGGGAATATGATCATATGGAACTCATAGATTATATTGATGGACTCTTCATTGATGTACCAAGCATACCAGATTACTGGATTACTGCTAGACTGAATACTGCATTTAAAGGTCATGCAAGTATATGGTACACTGAAATGAAAGAAATCCATGGCAGAAGAAATTGGCCATGGTGGAAGAGTCAAATAATCCAAAAGTACAGTAATGGAACTTGGATATGGCAAAAGACCATGTCATTTGAAAATGACAAATACTCTGTGGACAAAGATCCATATGAGTGGTGTCTTAGACAGTCTAAAAGACTTAAAGCCATTGATCCTCAAATGAACATTCAAATGAGGAATCATAAACTTCTGACACAACTGCCAGGAGAACTAGAGCATGCAGTAAAGTGCAGATGCAACCAAAATTGCACTCTAGATGATATAGCCAATACCTTACAAGACATAAGGAAAAGGACTAATATAGGGAAATTCACCCCATATAGAAGCAGTAGTTTCAAAGAGAAACAACCTTTCAGGGTGGAGTTTAAAGACAAACCCAGAGAAAGAGTGGCAGAAGTGGCAAAGAAGAAGAATTCTTGTCACAATTGTGGTTCAACAGACCACTATGCCAACAACTGTCCAAAAGCAAAGAAGAAAGTCTATGCTATAGAAAAAGTCCCTGAAGAAGAACCTCCAACAGAGGATTCTGAATCAGACTCTATGGGTGATGCCATCAGAGAACTATCTGATGATGATCAAGACCCAAGAGAGGAACTTCTAGTGGAATACCAAGAGGAAACCCCATTGGAAATCCAGGATATACAGTTGGAAGCAGGCATGCCACAAGACACTGCCAACAAGAATTTGTGTAAACATACACAAGATGCACAAACATTCCTGGTTACACCAACCAAAGGAATGGCATACATACATGGAACAGCCACAAAAATGACTGTATGTATTCACAATGCTCAGCATCCACTGATCATTGACAGTGGAGCACACTGCTCCATAGTGGCCCGAAATTATCTGGATAACCACTTCCCAAACTGGGAAAAAGAACTCTTGCCCACCAGGGCAAAGAACTTTAAGAGTGCATCTGGAAAGATGACCTCTATTGGGACAATTATCAAAGAGATAATTATACCCCACAGAAAAGGTAATATCAGACTCAACCCAGAGTTTGTAGTGCTTAAAGATGCCCACATCCAAGGGTTTTTACTGGGAACAGATTACCAGAGGATGTAT
Organism: Austropuccinia psidii; assembly: GCA_023105745.1. Taxonomy (NCBI): domain Eukaryota; kingdom Fungi; phylum Basidiomycota; class Pucciniomycetes; order Pucciniales; family Sphaerophragmiaceae; genus Austropuccinia; species Austropuccinia psidii. Next base: position 54,347,442 of record JALGQZ010000003.1, read on the forward strand.
GGCATAGATATTTACAATAGTAAAAATAGGCATATTACCATTGGTACTAACAAGGAAAAGAAATTTTCTCTTGATATATACCAGATATCTTCTCAGGACCCACTGGAAGAACTTCTGAAAGAATTCAGAGAGGGACAGTTTAGCACTACCCTCACCAGTAAACAAAAGCTAAGTTTACTGAAGATGCTGAGGAAGAATAGACCAGCATTTGCCATTGGTGAAGAACCATTAGGCAAGATCAAAGGCCATGATATAGAACTATATCTGGATGTGGAAAGGCCTTATCCACCCATGTTAAGGAGACCTCCTTACCCAGCAAGTCTGGAGACCAGGCAAGAGATTGAGAAACATATCAATGAACTCCTGGACATGGATGTCATTAGGAAGATTGGACATAATGAAATAGTGGAAATCACCACTCCTGTCCTAATCACCTGGCATGATGGCAAGTCTAGATTGTGTGGAGATTTCAGAAGCCTGAATAACTACACAAAAGCAGACAGGTACCCTATACCAAGGATACCTCATGCCTTGGATAAACTAGCCAAAGCCAAATACATAACCAAGATGGATTGTATGAAAGGCTTCCACCAAAATGGAGTTAAACCAAACTCCATGAAATTACTCAGAATTATATGCCATATGGGCATATATGAGTACACCAGGATGCCATTTGGCATCAAGAATGCACCAGCCCACTTCCAAAGGATGATGGACACCATATTTCAAGAAGAAATAATGGAAGGCTCGATGGTAGTGTATATTGATGATATCATTATATACTCAGAGACATGGGAAGACCATGTACAATACATAGACAGAGTGCTAAGTAAATGTACACCCATCAATCTGAAAATTTCACTTAAAAAGTGTAATTTTGGCCAACAAGAGCTACTAGCTCTAGGGCACAAAGTCTCAGGCCTTAGTCTGGCAATTGACCAGAACAAAGTAGCAGCAGTACTGCAAAAGCCAGTACCAAATAACATCAAAGAGATGCAATCTTTCCTTGGATTTGCTAGCTACTATAGAAACCACATCAAAAGCTTTGCTCACATAACTAGTAGTTTATACAAGTTATGCTCAAAGGATGTAGTTTTTGAAATAACCAAGGAAAGGAGGGATGCATATGAAAGGATCAAATATTAACTCACAAATGCACCTGTGCTCATCTTGCCTGACTTTGAACTACCATTCAAGTTATATATAGATGCAGCATGCAGCCAAGGCTTGGGAGCAGCCCTTCACCAAAGACAAATTGTGGATGGTGAACCAAGAGAAGGTGTAATATGTTACATCTCTAGGCAGCTGAAAGATTCAGAAGCCAGGTATGGGGCCACCCAGACAGAATGTCTATGTCTATTCTGGGCTCTAGAGAGACTCCATTATTATTTGGAGGGTGCAGTCTTTGAAGTCTACACAGACTGCAAAGCCTTGAAGTCTTTACTAAACATGAAGACTACTAATAGACACATGCTGAGATGGCAAATAGCTATCCAGGAGTATAGAGGGAACATTACCATCATATACAAGGAAGGTAAAAGCCATACCAATGCAGATGGCCTTAGCAGATGGCCACTGGACAATGTCAAAAGCAATCCAGCTTATGAACCTGAAGTTGCTGCAAAAATTCCTATCCATTTTATGGAAATAAATAGGAAAAAGAACTTCAGATTCTCTGAATGGGCACCAAGGAGTGGTACCCTTGACAGTGGAAACACTGATTCAGAAGGGACAGAAACCCTCATACTGGGAATAAGTTCCTCAGCACTGCACAATGAATTTTTCAATGCAGTGCTGAAATCATATGCTAAACACAAACAGTGTAGCATACTACTCCAACTCCTTCAACAAAAATACAGGAGCCCAGAACTGGAAACCCAGCTGGAGGAACCCTGGTTGAGGGCCTATAAGGACAATAAATTCTTCCTTATAGATGGCCTGATTTATCACAGAGATAAGCACACCAGTGCACTCACAGTGATAGACAGAGACCACATCTCTTTAATCCTGCAGGAATGCCATGACTGCCCCTACATGGGACACATGAGTGAAGACAGGACTAAAGAGAGGGTAGCAAGTACAGCTTGGTGGCCCAAGTGGGAACAAGAGTTGAGTGAATACATCAACACTTGTGAAAGATGCCAAAAGGCAAATAGAAAGCATGGGAAGAAATATGGGTTGCTTCAACACATAGAAGAACCCAAACACCCATGGGAAACCATCAACATGGACTGGGTCACAGGACTTGTCCCAGGAGGCAAGGAAAACTACAATGCCTGCCTAATCATAGTAGATAGGTTCAGCAAGAGCATGAGATGTCCACCATGCCATAAAGAGGACACAGCCATGGACACTGCTCTGTTATTTTGGAATAACATCATATCCACCTGTGGAGTCCCTAAGATCATAATTAGTGACAGGGACCCAAAATTCACATCTGAATTTCGGACCAATTTATATGACATGCTAGGCACAAAGCTTGCTTTTTCCACAGCTTACCATCCACAAACAGATGGCCTAGCTGAGAGGATGATCCAAACAATGGAAGACATCCTCAGGAGGTTCTGTGCCTATGGCATGGAATACAAGGACCATGAGGGATATACCCATGATTAGGTCACCCTCTTACCAGCAGTCCAACTGGCTTATAATACAAGCCAGAACTCTACCACAGGGAAAGCACCTGCACTGGTAGAGAAAGGGTGGAATCCCCTTTTACCTGTGGATCACTTGAAGAAAAATCTTCTGACCATCCACCCCACAGCCAAAGATTTCCATGATATATGGAAGAAAGCCTGTGATACTGCTGCCAAATGCATAGCTGAGGCCAAAGAGTATAATAAGCAGAGGTGGGACAAATCACATATGGAACCTGACTTCAGGGAAGGGGACCAGGTGTTAGTGTCCACACTAAACTTTAACAATCTCAAAGGACCCAAGAAAATTAGAGACTCATTTGTAGGGCCCTTCACTATCATTAAGTTGATAGGGAAGAATGCAGTAGAGGTCAAGCTCACTGAGGAGTTTTCTAGGAAACACCCAGTCTTTCCAGTAAGCCTGGTCAAACCATACTTCCAAACAGAAGAGGATAAATTCCCCTCCAGGAAGAAAAACATCACTCCACCAGAAATAGTGGAAGTAGAAGACTCTCCTGGACCTGTGAGTAAAATCATCAGGGCCAGAAAAATCAGACTCAATGGGAAGGATCAGAGACAATATCTAGTCAGATTCAAGAACCAGACAGCTGACAAAGACAAATGGTTGGCAGAGGATGCCATACCAGATGGGAACCTCCATTTAAGGAGATTCAGAGCCTCTAGGAGGACTGAACAGTCTCATCATTGATGAGCCTTTTTTAGAGGGAGGGTATGTCAGCCTGTGACTCAAAACCAGAGCACAAGCATGACAGCCAAAATACCATAAACCAATGGTATAGCCAAAATACCACCAAAACATGGAGCTGAGCCAAATTAGCTCAAAAGGTATCAAAAGAAAGAGGAAACTCACCTCTTCCTGAAAATATAAGTCCCATCACCATAGGACAAGAAATAACAAAGTTATTCCTGCTCAAAGTTATTGCTGAGCATAAACCTTAATTTTCACCTCTCATCTAAAATCTAGAAGGAGAGGCTTAACCCCATCAAATGGGTATTCAAAATGAAGCTCCAAGCTAGGGCTATCTAATGGTGCCAGCCAAACTGAGCTAGTACCAGTATTACTTGAGTTATGGTCAAATTCAGACCAAATAAGGGTGAACAAAACATTCACCTCTCATCTAACTTTTACAGTTTTAGTGTGAGATACCTAAAGTGGGGTCTTTTTAGAAAGAGCACAATCAGGGCTATCTGATGGTGCCATCCATTTCCTCATAACTGAACTACAACAGAAGTTATTGGCCAAACAAGCTTAATACAGCTTTTGACCAGACCACGCCAATGTACAAAAATACTTGTACATGGGATACCTTTGTGATATTTAATGATAACCATGTCAAGTTGGGTACCATTGTGTAGAGCTCATACAGGGCTATTCAATGAACCAACCTTGAGTTTGATATCTCAAAAACTGACAGAGTTATGGCCATTTTAAGGTCAAAATCCCACCTGCTGTCAGATACAGCCTTACCATGGGATAATATCCCATAACCATGAATATGAGGTGTCAAATAGATGAAGAAGCATTTTTTTACTTCAATACCTCATATGTCAGTCAATTCTGGGGTCCCATACAGTTTTTGTACAGCATTCTACGTGTCATACACGTCAGAATCAGGCTGTGAGGTCCCCAGATGAAAATTTTCACCCTGTATTGGTGAAAACTGCCCAGATGTGGTTTCAAAACCACATCTGAGCCCAATACAGGGTATACAGGCTGTTTGCAAACCACAAGCCAGTCCTGGAGAGTGAAAAATCTTCACTTCCTCTACGTGGAAAGGTCTAGCAGCCTTTCCACCTCAATTTCAGGATAAAAGGAGGGCTTTTCATAGCCAAAGACCTTTCCTCATCCTGCTCTTGAATAACCTACGTAGTAAACTGTCAAAAACAGTTTTACTCTTGGTTAAATAATCAGGTATACTCTTAATTTAAAGTATTGTAGTCTTTATTATTGTAATGCAACAGGTAAAGCTGCACCCAGGGCTTTCAACAGCGCTCACCACCACTATATCTCAATAGTAAAGCCCTTTAATATTAAATTAAATCATCCATTATCAATCTTATTATCTTTTAAAATCATTTTTACCGTGTCACAGTCATAGTTAAAGCTTGTAAATACTCATATACACCTTTATCATAGACTCAGCCTGACAGACCATAACTCCAGTAATATTGGTGCTAGCTCAGTTTGGCTGGTACCATTGGATAGCCCTGGCTTAGAGCTTCATTTTGAGTACCCATTTGATGGGTTTAAGCCTCTCCTTCTAGATTTTAGATGAGAGGTGAAAATTAAGGTTTTTGCTCAGCAATAACTTTGAGCAGGAATAACTTTGTTATTTCTTGTCCTATGGTGATGGGACTTATATTTTCAGAAAGAGGTGAGTTTCCTCCTTTGTTTGATACCTTTTGAGCTGATTTGGCTCAGCTCCATGTTTTGGTGGTATCTTGGCTATACCATTGGTTTATGGTATTTTGGCTGTCATGCTTGTGCTCTGGTTTTGAGTCACAGGCTGACATACCCTCCCTCTAAAAAAGGCTCATCATTGATGAGACTATTCAGTCCTCCTAGAGGCCCTGAATCTTCTTAGATGAAGGTTCCCATATGGTATGGCATCCTCTGCCAACCATTTGTCTTTATCAGCTGTTTGGTGCTTGAATCTGACTAAGTATTGTCTTTGATCCTTTGCATTAAGTCTGATCTTCCTGGCCCTGATGATCTTACTCACAGGTCCTGGGGAATCCTCCACTTCCACTATATCAGGTGGTGTGGGGTTCTTTTTCCTGGAGGGGAATTTATCCTCCTCTGTTTGGAAGAATGGTTTGACCAAGCTTACTGGGAAGACTGGGTTCTTCCTGGAAAATTCCTCTGTAAGTTTGACTTCCACTGCATTATTTCCTATCAACCTAATGATAGTAAAATGCCCTACAAATGATTCCCTCATCTTCTTGGGTCCTTTAAGATTATTAAAGTTCAGTGTAGACACTAGCAGCTGGTCCCCTTCCTTAAAGTCAGGTTCCATGCGTGTCTTGTCCCACCTCTGCTTATTGTATTCTTTTGCCTCAGCTATGCATCTGGAAGCTGTGTCACAAGCCCTCTTCCACATATCATGGAAATCTTTGTCTGTGGGGTGGATGGTTAGAAGATTCTTCTTTAAGTGATCCACAGGAAACAGGGGATTCCACCCTTTCTCTACCACTGCAGGTGTTTTTCCTGTTGTAGAGTGCTGACTTGTATTATAAGCTAGCTGGACAGCTGGTGGAAGGGTAACCCAGTCATGGGTGGATCCCTCATGGTCCTTGTATTCCATGCTATAGGCACAGAACCTTCTAAGGATGTCTTCCATAGTCTGGATCATCCTCTCAGCTAGGCCATCTGTTTGGGGATGGTAAGCTGTGGAAAAAGAAAGCTTGGTGCCAAGCATGTCATACAAGTTGGTCCAAATTTCAGATGTTAATTTTGGGTCCCTATCACTAATGATGATTCTAGGGTCTCCACAGGTAGATATGATGTTATTCCAAAATAACAGAGCAGTATCCATGGCTGTGTCCTCTTTGTGGCATTGTAGACACCTCATTCTCTTGCTGAACCTATCAAATATGATCAAGCAGGCATTGTACTTTTCTTTGCCTCCTGGGACAAGTCCTTTAACCCAGTACATGTTGATGGTCTCCCATGGGTGTTTGGGTTCTTCTATATGCGGAAGTAACCCATACTTCTTCCCATGTTTCCTATTTGCCTTTTGGCATCTTTCACAAGTGTTAATGTATTCTCCCAACTCTTGTTCCCACTTGGGCCACCAAGCTGTGCTTGCTACCCTCTCCTTGGTCCTGTCTTCACTCATGTGTCCCATATAGGGGCAGTCATGGCATTCCTGCAGCATCAGGGAGATGTGGTCCCTGTCTACCACTGTGAGTGCACTTGTGTGTTTTTCTCTGTGGTAGAGCAGGCCATCTATAAGGAAAAACTTGTTGTCCTTATAGGCCCTCAACCAGGGTTCTTCCAGCTGGCATTCCAGTTCTGGACTCCTGTACTTTTTTTGAAGGAGCTGTAGTAATATGCCACACTGTTTGTGCTTGGCATAAGACTTCAGTACTGCACTGAAAAATTCATTGTGTAGTTCTGAGGAACTTATTCCCAGTATGAGAGTTTCTGTTCCTTCTGAATCAGTGTTCCCACTGTCAAGGGTACCACTTTCTGGTGCCCATTCAGTAAATATGAAGTTCTTCTTCCTATCCACTTCCATGAAATGGATAGGAATCTTGGCTGCAACTTCAGGGTCATAAGCTGGATTGCTTTTGACATTGTCCAGTGGCCATATTCTAAGGCTATCTGCATTGTTATGACTTTTACCTTCTTTGTATATGATGGTCATGTTCCCTCTATACTCCTGGATGGCTATTTGCCATCTCAGCATGTGTCTATTTGTAGTATTCATGTTCAGTAGAGACTTCAAGGCTGTGCAGTCTGTGTAGACTTCAAAGACTGCACCCTCCAGATAATAATGGAGTTTTTCTAGAGCCCAGACTAGACATAGATATTCAGTCTGGGTGGCCCCATACCTGGCATCTAAATCTTTCAGCTGCCTTGAGATGTAGCAAATTACTCCTTCTCTTGGTTCACCATCCACAATTTGTCTTTGTGAAGGGCGGCTCCTAGCCCTTGACTGCATGCTGCATCTATATATAATTTGAATGGTAATTAAAAGTCAGGTAAGATGAGAACAGGTGCATTTGTGATTTCATATTTGATCCTCTCATATGCCTCCCTCCTTTCTTTTCTTATTTCAAAAACTACATCTTTTGAACATAACTTGTATAAACTACTAGTTATGTGTGCAGAGTTTTTGATGTGGCTTCTATAGTAGCTAGCAAACCCAAGAAAGGATTGCATCTCTTTGATGCTTTTTGGTACTGGCTTTTGCAGTACTGCTGCTACTTTATTCTGGTCAATTGCCAGACTAAGACCTGAGACTTTATGTCCTCGAGCTAGTAACTCTTGTTGGCCAAAATTGCACTTTTTGAGTGAAATTTTCAGATTTATGGGTGTGCATTTACTTAGTACTCTGTCTATGTATTGCACATGGTCCTCCCATGTCTCTGAGTATATAATGATATCATCAATATATACCACCATCCAGCCTTCCAGTATTTCTTCTTGAAATATTGTGTCCATCATCCTTTGGAAATGGGCTTGTGCATTTTTGATGCCAAATGGCATCCTGGTATACTCATATATGCCCATATTGCATATTATTCTGAGTAATTTCATGGAGTTTGGTTTAACTACATTTTGGTGGAAGCTTTTCATACAATCCATTTTGGTTATGTAGTTTGCTTTTGCCAGTTTATCCAAAGCATGGGGTATCCTGGGTATAGGGTACATGTCTGCTTTTGTGTAGTTATTCAGAGCTCTGAAGTCTCCACACAGTCTAGACTTGCCATCATGCCAGGTGATTAGGACAGGTGTGGTGATTTCCACTATTTCATTATGTCCAATCTTCCTGATGACATCCATATCCAGGAGTTCATTGATATGTTTCTCAATTTCTTTCCTGGTTTGCAGGCTTGCTGGATAAGGAGGTCTCCTAAGCATGGGTGGATAAGGCCTTTACACATCCAGATATAGTTCTATATCATGGCTTTTGATCTTGCCTAATGGTTATTCACCAATGGCAAATGCTGGTCTTTTCTTTCTCAGCATCTTTAGTAAACTTGGTTTTTGTTTACTGGTGAGGGTAGTGCTAGGTTTCCCTCTCTGAATTCATTCAGAAGTTCTTCTAGTGGATCTTGAGAAGATATATGGTATATATCAAGTGAAAATTTCTTTTCCTTGTTAGTACCAATGGTGATGTGCCTATTTTTACTGTTGTAAATTTTTATGCCATACATCCTCTGGTAATCTGTTCCCAGTAAAAACCCTTGGATGTGGGCATCATCAAGCACTACAAGCTCTGGGTTGAGTCTGATATTACCCTCCCTGTGGGGTATAATTATCTCTTTGATAATTGTACCAATGGAAGTCATCTTCCCTGATGCACTTTTAAAGTTCTTTGCCTTAGTGGGCAAGAGCTGTTTTTCCCAGTTTGGGAAGTGGGTATGCAGATAATTTCTGGCCACTATGGAGCAGTGTGCTCCACTATAAATGATCAGTGGATGCTGAGAATTGTCAATACAAACAGTCATTTTTGAGGCTGTCCCATGTATATATGCCATTCCTTTGGTTGGTGTAACCAGGAATTTTTGTGCATCTTGTGTGTGTTTGCACAAGTTCTTGTTAGCAGTGTCCTGTGGCATGCCTGCTTCCAACTGTATGTCCTGGATTGCTAGTGGGATTTCCTCTTGGTATTCCACTAGAACTTCCTCTCTTGGGTCTTGATCATCATCAGATGGTTCTCTGATGGCATCACCCATTAAGTCTGATTCAGAATCTTCTGTTGGAGATTCTTCCTCTGGGACTTTCTCAATGGCATAGACTTTTTTCTTTGCCTTTGGACAGTTGTTGGCATAGTGGTCTGTTGAACCACAATTGTGACAAGATTTCCTCTTCTTTGCCACTTCTGCCACTCTCTCTTTGGGTTTGTCTTTGAACTCTACCCTGAAAGGTTGTTTTTCTTTGAAACTACTCCTTTTATATGGGGTGAATTTCCCTATATTAGTCCCTTTCCTTATGTCTTGTAAGGTGTTTGCAATGTCATCTAGAGTGCAATTTTGGTTGCATCTCCATTTTACTGCATGCTTTAGTTCTCCTGGCAATTGTGTCAGAAGTTTGTGATTCCTCATTTGGATGTTCATCTGAGGATCAATGGCTTTAAGTCTTTTAGACTGTCTAAGACACCACTCATATGTATCTTTGTCTACAGACTATTTGTCATTTTCAAATGACATGGTCTTTTGCCATATCCAACTTTCACTACTGTAATTTTGGATTATTTGACTCTTCCACCATGGCCAGTTTCTTCTGCCATGGATTCTTTCATTTCTGTGTACCATATACTGGCATGACCTTTAAATGAAGTATTCAATATAGCAGTGATCCAGTAGTCTGGTATACTTGGTACATCAATGAAGAGTCCATCAATATAATCTATGAGCTCCATATGATCATATTCTCCTGATCCAGAGAATTTGGGCCAGCTTGAGGCCTCAGGAAGCTGTTTCAAGGCTTCCTTCTCTGAATAAGACATTCCATCTCCATCCTGGTATTGTGATGGAGATCTTGCCTTATTCATCAACATGGCATCTGGATGATATGGATTCTCCATAACTTGGCCTTGTGGTTGGGGCTTCAAGTTATGGTAGACATTAAACAATTTGTTTATGTCTTGGTCCAGATAATACCTGTCCCTTTTGCTGTGGTTTTGTTCTTCAAAGACTATATTCAGTCTTTTGTTGGTTTCTTCAGAGGCTTTGCTCAGTTGAGCATATCCTTCTTGAAGATTCTTAACTATCTGTTCCAAGGAGTCTTGAGTTTTCCTCATCCTCCCTTGGCTAGCTTTAATTTCTGCAAACTGCTTTGCAGATTGCTCAGCATATTGGGACATTTGTAACCACAGTGTATCACTGTTGATGTTACTCTCAGATGTGACAATGTTATGTTCAGTCTGAGTGGGGGTAATGTTTCTATTACTAGGACTACTGATTCTAGAGTGGTTTACAACTACTTCTGGTTCTTGTGTACTTCTTTTACCAAATACAACAGCTTCTGAATCATAGGGTCTGACTCTTTCCTCCTCTGGTTGAAGGAGGTTTTGTTCTTGCCCTAGTTTCCTTGTCTTCTCCTGGAAACTTCCTGGAATTGTGAAGAATGGTGACTCTTGGCCACTGATCTTCTGGTTTCTGAATGGTGTGAAGCCACTGGAGAGCTGATTTGGCCTGCGCCTTGTGAGCCTGAAGGAATCTGAGTAGGCCCTGTCTGGGTTAACTGTTCTTCTATAGCTTGGATGGTGGCTTGGTTCTCCCTTATCCTCTGTGCCCTTGCCTCCAGGAGTCTGAACTGCCTGGTAGGAGTCCAACCTTTGGTGATTACCATAAGTTCCTTGAAGTCTATCTCTTTGAGACAGATCTTGTGGCAACTTGCTCCGAGTTCTGCCCAGTGACTTTCCAGCTTGAACCTCTTGTTGTCCATGCTCCATTGGAATAAATCTTTGAGGAGTTGGTGGAGCTGAAAAACTTGATCCATATCCTTCCAGTCCTCTGGTTTGAGGTTTCTGTTGAATTGGAGTGTGAATGGCAGGGTTGAGATTATCTCCCTCATTGTTTTGCCATCCACCACTGTGTCCAAGGTGTCCTCTTCCAGGTCTTCTGGTTCTGGACAAGCCTTCTCTGTCCTCTGGCTGGTTCCTTTGGAAGCCAAGGTCTCTGAGGTATACAAGGGACATATCAGTGTTTGCAAGCAGTCAAAAACTTTATGTTCTTAGGGTATTTACCTTTGACTGAGCCTTGTACAAATTTGTTATCTGCTGATTTGGGCAGTTTGCCTTTGGAGGTTACAACTGGGTTAATAATTGCAACTTTTCCTGTACAAGTGGTTAAGGTTGGTTTGCCTTATATTGATGCAGAGTTTCGTGGTTTTCTACTCCTCTGAGTGGCTATTGGTGTCCACCTTTTGGCTGTAATGAGGCCTTCACTAAGTCTTTTTCCTTTGCCCTTGCTGCCCTCTGGTTCTGAGGATGTCACTGGTGTGTTGGCCTGTGACTGGGTCTCAAGTGGTATGAAATTTTCTTCCACTGCATCAAACAGGAAAAGAGGGCTTATGTCAGTTAAGACTTCTTAAAAGGCTGGTTTTTCATGTCTAAGAATGGCCTCTGGGCTTGTATATTACTACAATATGCCCTTGTATGATGACAGTGTAATTGAATTAATGATTCCCTGTCAAAAATACAGCTTACTTATATGTGGTATACTTTTTGTATACCAATATCTTACAGAATACTTGTAGTTAGCAAGTATAATCTGTCAAAGATGGTGTATTACAGGGCAATTGAGTTAACAATGTGCCCAAACACGCCTCAACCGTTGGTTTATCAGAATGAGCTGTCTTGATTCAATTAAGAATTAAGACTGTATTGGTGGCTTAAAAGTGTTTTTATATACAAAACACACCAAAGATACTGGTTTTGTGGTTATTAGCCACGTGACAGATTCTCTTATGAAAATATGAGTATTTTAAATAAAGGATTAATAAAAAAATATATAAAATATATCTTTATGAAGTAATGACGCCTAAAAAGGTAAAACAAGTGTCAATAAATGATAAAAAGGGAAAAACTTACTTGTAATAAGTCCAAAAAGGTTTTAAAACACAGCCAGGCACCCAAAATGTCAGGATGAAACTACAACAAAGATGTAAGTAGGCTAATTACAACTTTGACTATGTTTGTGACATGGTAAGAATGATTTTAAAAAGATTTAGAAAGTTTTTAAGATGGTTTAAAATGAAATTTAAAGGGCTTTACTATACTGGGTATAGTGGTGGTGAGCGCTATTGAAAGCCCTGGGTGCAGCTTTATCTGTTGGGTTACAATAATAGGAGACTACAATAATTAAAGATTATAATTATACCTGATTATTTAACCAAGAGTAAAGCATTTTTTGACATTTAATACGTAGGTTATTTAAGAGCAGGATGAGGAGACAATTCTGGCTGTGAAAAAGCCTCCTTTTATCCTGAAATGGGGTGGAAAGAGTGCTAGACCTTTCCACGTAGAGGAAGTGAAGAATTTTCACTCTCTAGGACTGGATTGTGGCTTGCAAACAGCCTGTATAGCCTGTATTGAGCCCAGATGTGGTTTTGAAACCACATCTGGGCAGTTTTCACCAATACAGGGTGAAAACTTTCATCTCGGGACCTCACAGCCTGATTCTGATGTGTATGACGCGTAGAATGCTGTACAGAAACTGTATGGGACCCCAGTATTGACTGACGTATGAGGTATTGAAGTATTAACATGCTTCTTCATCTGTTTGACACCTCATAATCAGAGTACAACTGTATCCTGTCATAATACAGCTGTATTGGTCATATTGTGGGATTATAACTTTCAAATGGCCATAACTCTGTTGGTTTTTGAGATATCATTTTCACAGTTGGCTCATTGGATAGCCCTGTATGGGCTCTACACAATGATACCCAATTTGGTATGGTTATCATTCAAAATGACAAAGTTATCCCATGTACAAGGTTTTTTTACATAGGCGTGGTTTGGGCAAAAAGCTGTATTGAGCTTGTTTGCCTCATAACTTCTGTTATAGTTGAGATATGAAGAAGTGGATGGCACCATCAGATAGTCCTGATTGTGCTCTTTCCAAAAAGACCCCACTTCAAGTATCCCACACTAAAACTGTAGAATTTAGATGAGAGGTGAATGTTTTGTTCACCCTCATTTGGCCTGAAATTGACCATAACTCCAGTAATATTGGTGCTAGCTCAGTTTGGCTGGTACCATTGAATAGCCCTGGCTTAGAGATTCATTTTGAGTACCCATTTGATGGGGTTAAGCCTCTCCTTCTAGAATTTAGATGAGAGGTGAAAATTAAGGTTTATGCTCAGCAATAACTTTGAGCAGGAATAACTTTGTTATTTCTTGTCCTATGGTGATGGGACTTATGTTTTCAGAAAGAGGTGAGTTTCCTCTCTCGTTTGATACCTTTTGAGCTGATTTGGCTCAGCTCCATGTTTTGGTGGTATCTTGGCTATACCATTGGTTTATGGTATTTTGGCTGTCATGCTTGTGCTCTGGTTTTGAGTCACAGGCTGACAGAAAAACTCTTCACTTCCTCTACATGGATTAAACAGTTATACTCTTGTAAAACAAGTCATGTATACTTTAAAATTAAATATTGTAGTCTTTATTATTGTAACCCAACAGGTAAAACTGCATCCAGGGCTTTCAGTAGTGCTCACCACCACTAATTATATTATTAAAGCCCTTAATATCTTTTAACCCAAACCTTTTAATACTTTTATCCATGTGACAGTGATTGTTAAAGCTGTAAATATTCTTATTACCACTTTATCATAGACTCAGCCTGACATTTTGGGGGCCTGGCCATGTTTTTTTGACTTTTTGGACCTTATTTCATGTAAAAGTGAGTTTTTCTCTTATATTATTATTTTTCTGACATTATTGCTTCTATTTTTGGGTGTCAAAAGTATTAAAAAAATGATAATATAATGTTTTTTTGAGTGGTATACAATCATATACCACTGTGTTTTTTTACTTTTCATGTGGTTGATTATAGTATAATCACCACAATTCATATTTTTGGCATTTTTTGCATATTAAAACACTTAAATCCATTAATATTGTTCTTTTTTGATTAAAAAGAACACCTCTCTTACTGTAAACTAACAATATTAGAGGTGTGCTTGGGCATATTGATAGTTTCAATTACCCATTACATAGACACTTCTTAGATTACACTTCTTAGTTAAAAGTTAATCTGTGAGATACTGGTACACAAACAGTGCACCAGAAATCCAAAAGCTGTATTTTTGACGTGTAATTGATAATTTCAATTACACCATTATAATACAATGGTAAAATATAGAAATATATTTTCCAGAGGCCATTCTTAGACATGCAAGCAGCATTTTAAGAAATCTTAACTGAAATAAGCCCTCTTTTTCTTTGATTAGATGGAAGAAAGGTTCATACCACTTGAAACCCAGTCACAGGCCAACACACCAGTGAAACCCTCAGAGCCAGAGGGAAGCAAGGGCAAAGGAAAGAGGCACAGTTAAGGCCTCATCACAGAAAAGAAGTGGACATCAATTGCCACCCAGAGGAGTAGAAAACCACAAAATTCTTCATCAATACAAGGTAAACCAGCTTTAATCACTTGTGCAGGGAATATTAAAATAATTAACCCAGTTGTAACCTCTAAAGGCAGATTGCTCAAAGCAGTAGACAATAAATTTGTACAAGGCACAGTCAAAGGTAAATATCCTAAGAAAATCAAGTTTTTGACTGCTTGCAAACACTGATATGTCACCTGTACACCTCAGGAACCTTGGAATCCCAAGGAACCATTGAGAGGACAGAGAAGGCTTGTCCAAAACCAGAAGACCTGGAGGGGGACACCTTGGACACAGTGGTGGTTGGCAAGACATTGAGGGAAATCATACCTACTCTGTCATTCACTTTCCAATTCAACAGAAACCTCAAACCAGAGGACTGGAAGGATATGGATTAAGTTCTTCAGCTCCACCAACTCCTCAAAGGTCTTTTCTAATGGAGCATGGACAACAAGAGGTTAAACCTAGCATCCCACTGGGCAGAACTTGGAGCAAGTTGCCACAAGATCTGTCTCAAAGAGATAGACTTCAAGGACCTTATGGTAATCACCAAAGGTTGGAATCCTACCAGGCAGTTCAGACTCCCGGAGGCAAGGGCACAGAGGATAAGGGAGAACCAAGCCACTATACAAGCTTTAGAAATACAGATGAACCAGAAAGGGCCTACTCTGATTCCTTCAGGCTCACAAGGAGTAGACCAAACCAGCTCTCCAGTCGCCTCACACCATTCAGGCACCAACAGATCAGTGGCCAAGAGTCACCATTCTTCACAATCCAGGTAGTTTCAAGGAGAAGACAAGGATACAAGGGCAAAACCAAGACCTCTTTCAACCAAAGGCAGAGAGAGTCAGACCCAATTTTCCAGAAGCTGTTGGACTCGGTGAAAGAAGTACACAAGAGCCATAAATAGTTGTAAATACTTCTAGAATAAGTAGCCCCACTAATAGAAGTATTACCCCCACTCAGACAGAACATAATGTTGTTAAACCTGAGAGTAACCTAAACAGTGATAAACTGTGGTTACAAATGTCCCAATTTGCAGTGCAAACTCAAGAGAAACTTGATGATTTCACGAGACTGAATGAAAGATTTCAAAGAAATGCAATCTTACAAGAGGCTACAGCTAAAGCCACCCAAGAGAGCTGTGGTCAATTGAGCAAAGCCTCTGAACAAACCAACAAAAGACTGGTTCAAGTCTTTGAAGAGAAGCACCACTGCAAAAGGGACAGGGATTTTCTGGATCAGGATATAAAAAGATTGTTTAATGTCTACAAAACATGAAGCCCTAACCACAAGGCCATGCGTTTGATGATCCTTACCACCAAGAAGAAATCAAACCAGATGCCTTATTGGGTAATAAGGAAAGATCTCCATCTCAATATCAAGATGGAGATAATATGTTGTATTCTAAGAAGGAAGCCTTGAAACAGCTTCCAGAGGCCTCAAGCTGTCCCAAATTCTCTGGCACAGGATAATATGATCACATGGAGCTCATTGATTATATTGATGTACCAAGCATACCAGACTACTGGATTACTGCTAGACTTAATACAGCATTCAAAGTTCATGCTAGTATATGGTACACAGAGATGAAGGAAATCCATGGCACAAGAGACTGGCCATGGTGGAATATTCAGATTATCCAAAGGTACAGCAATGGTACTTGGATATGGGTAAACACCATGTCATTTGACAATGACAAGTACTCTGTGGACAAAGATCCATGTGAGTGGTGTCTTAGACAGTCCAAAAGACTTAAAGTCATTGATCCTCAAATGAATATTCAGATGAGGAACCACAAACTCCTGACACAAATTCCAGGGGAGCTTGAGCATGCAGTAAGATTCAGATGCAACCAAAGTTGCACTCTAGATTACATTGCAAACACCTTACAAGATTTAAGGAAAACAAATATAGGGAAATATTCCCAACTTAGAAGCAGTAGCTTCAAAGAGAAACATTTATTCAGGGTGGACTTCAAATACAACCCAAAGAAAAATTGCATAAGTAACCAAGAAGAAAAATAATTGTCACAATTGTGGTTAAACAGACTACTATCCCAATAACTGGCCAAAGTCAAAGAAGAAATTCTATGCCATTGAACAGGTCCCAGAGGAGGAATCCCCAACAGAGGATTCTGAATCAGACTCTATGGGTGATGCCATCAGAGGAAAATATGATGATTACCAAGACCTAAGAGAAGAATTTCTAGTGGAGTACCAAGAGGAAACACAAATACAAATTCAGGACATACAGTTAGAGGCAGGCATGCCACAACATACTGCAATAAAAACTTGTGTAAAAACACACAAGATGCACAAACATTCCTAGTAACACCACCTAAAGGAATGGCATATATACATGGGACAGCCACAAGGATTACTGTATTTATTGACAATGCTCAACACCCATTGATTATTAACAGTGGTTCACACTGCTCAATAGTGGCCAGAATGTATCTGGATCATCACTTCCCAAATTCAGAAAAACAACTCTTGCCAACCAGGGTAAAGAACTTCAAAAGTGCATCCATGCAGATGACATCCATTGGGACAATCATCAAAGAGATAATTATACCTTATAGGAAAGGTAATATCACACTCAACCCAGAGTTTTTGAGCTTCAAGCTTCCCACATCCAAGGGTTTTTACTGGGGACAGACTACCAGAGTATGTATGGAATTGATATTTACAATACTAAAAGAAGGCATATTACCATTGGTACAAACAAGGAAAATAAATTTTCACTTAATATATACCAAGTATCCACCCATGGCCCTCTGGAAGAACTACTGAATGAATTTGCAGAGGGCAAATTCAGCACTACCCTCACCAGTAAACAGAAACTAAGTTTACTAAAAATGCCGAGAAAAAATAGACCAGCATTCGCCATTGGTAAAGTACCCTTAGGAAAAACCCAGAGTCCATGATATAGAACTATATCTAGATGTGGAAGGACCCTATCCACTCATTCTGAGAAGACCTCCATACCCAGCCAGTTGGGAAACTATGAAGGAAATTGAGAAACATATCAATGAACCCCTAGACATGGAAGTCATCAGGAAAATAGGACACAATTAAATGGTTTAAATTACCACTCCTGTCCTTATCACCTGGCATGATGGCAAATCTAGGTTGTGTGGGGATTTCAGAGCTCTGAATAACTACACAAAAGCTGACAGGTACCGTATACCAAGGATACCTCATGCCCTAGACAAGCTGGAAAAAGCCAAATATATAATCAAAATGGATTGTATGAAAGGCTTTCACCAGAATGTAGTTAAACCAAACTCCATGAAGCTACTCAGAATTATATGCCATATGGGTATATATGAGTACACTAGGATTCCATTTGGAAGCAAAAATGAACCAGCACACTTCCAAAGGATGATGGAGACAATATTTCAAGAAGAAATATTGGAAGGCTGGATGGTAGTATATATTGATTACATCATTATATACTCAGAGACATTGGAAGACCGTGTGCAGTAAATAGACAGAGTACTCAGTAAATTCACACCCATCAATCTGAAAGTTTCACTTAAGAAGTGTAATTTTGGCCAACAACAATTACTGGCACTAGGACATAAAGTCTCAGGTCTCAGTCTGGCCATAGACCAGAATAAAGTAGCAGAAGTACTACAAAAGCCAGTACCAAAAAACATCAAAGAGATGCAATATTTCCTTGTGTTTGCTAACTACTACAAAATTCACATCAAAAGCTTTGCCCACATAACTAGTAGTCTATACAAGTTATGTTCAAAAGATGTAGTTTTTGAGATTACCAAAGAAAGAAGGGATGCATGTGAGAGGATCAAAAATGAACTCACTAATGCACCTGTTATCATTCTAGCTGACTTTGAACTACTATTTAAGCTATATATAGATGCAGCCTGTATCCAAGGCCTAGGGCCAGCCCTTCACCAGAGACAAATTGTAGATGGTGAACCAAGAAAGGGAGTAATATACTACATCTCTATGGAACTGAAAGATTCAGAATCCAGGTAGGGGCCACCCAGACTGAATGTCTATGCCTAGTCTGGGCTCTAGAGAAACTCCACCATTATTTGGAAGGTGCAGTCTTTGAATTATACACAGACTGCACAGCCTTGAAGTCTTTATTGAACATGAAGACTACCAATAGACACATGTTGAGGTGTCATATAGTAATCCAGGAGTATAGAGGCAATATTACCATCATATAAAAGGAGGGAAAAAGCCACACCAATGCAAATGGCCTCAGCATATGGCCACTAGATAATGTCAAGAGAAACCCAGCTTATTACCCTAAAGGTGATGCCAAGATTCCTATCCACTTCCTGGAAATAGATAGGAGGAAGATCTTCAGATTTTCTGAATGGGAACCAGGAAGTGGTACCCCAGACAGTGAAGAAACTGATTCATAAGAGACAGAAACTCCCATATTGGGAATAAGCTCCCCAGAACTGCATAATGAGTTCTTAAGTGCAGTAATGAAGGCCTATGCCAAACATTAACAGTGTGGAATACTGTTGCAACTCCTTCAAAAGAATCACAGGAGCCCAGAACTGCAATCCCAGTTAGAGGAACCCTGGTTGAGGGATTATAAGGATAACAAGTTTTTCCTTATAGATGTCCTGCTCTATCATAGAGAAAATAACACAAGTGCACTGACAGTGATAGACAGAGACCATATATCCCTGATCCTGCAGGAATGTGATGACTTCCCCTATATGGGACACATGAGTGAAGACAGGACCAAGGAAAGGGTAGCAAGCACAGCTTGGTGGACCAAATGGGGACAAGAGTTGAGTGAATATATCAACACTTGTGAAAGATGTAAGAAGGAAAACAGAAAACATAGGAAGAAGTATGGGCTACTTCAACACATAGAAGAACCCAAACACGCAAGGGAGACCATCAAAATGGACTGTGTCACAGGACTTGTCCCAGGAGGCAGACAAAACTTCAATGCTTTCCTTATCATAGTTGATAGGTTCAGTAAAAGTGTGAGTTGCCTAACATGTCACAAGGAGGACACAGAAATGTATACAGATTTGTTATTTTGGAATAACATCATATCTACATGTGGAGTCCCAAAAATCATTATTAGTGACAGGGACCCAAAATTTACATCAGAATTTTGGACTGACCTCTATGAAATGCTGGGTACAAAACTTGCATTCTCTACAGCTTGCCATCCACAGGCAGATGGTTTAGCTGAAAGGATGATCCATACTATGTAAGATATAATCAGGAGATTCTGTGCATATGGCATGGAATACAAGGACTGTGAAGGATATACCCATGACGAGGTTACCCTTCTACCAGAAGTCCAACTGGCTCACAACACAAACCAGCACTCTAACACAGGCATTTCACCCTTCCTGGTAGAAAAAGGGTGGAACCCCCTATTTCCTGTGGTTAACCTAAAGAAAAATCTTCTGACTATCCACCCAATAGCCAAAGACCTCCATTATATGTGGAAGAGGGCTTGCGATACAGGTGCTAGATGCATAGCTGAGGCAAAATAATACAACAAACAGAGGTGGGACAAATCCCACATGGAACCTGACTTTGAAGAAGGGTACCATGTGTTAGTGTCCACACTCAACTTAAACAATCTTAAGGGACCTAAAAGGATGAGAGAATCATTTTTAGGGCCCGTTACTATCATTAAGCTGATAGGGAAAAATGCAGTGGAGGTAAAACCCATAGAGGGATTTTCTAGTAAACACCCAGTATTCCCAGTGAGTTTAGTTAAGCCATACTTCCAAACACAGGAGGATAAGTTCCCCTCCAGGAAGAAAAATCCCACTCCACCAGAAATAGTGGAAGTGGAAGACTCCCCTGATCCTGTAAGGAAAATCATCAAGTCCAGCAAGATTACACTGAATGGTAAAGACCAGAGACAATACTTGGTCAGATTTAAAACTCAGACAGCAGATAAAGGCAAATGGTGGCAGAAGAGGCCATACCAGATGGAAACCTTCATCTAGGAAGATTCAGGGCCACTAGGAGGACTGATAAGTCTCATCTATGATTAGCCTTTCTTGGAGGGAGGGTATGTCAGCCTTTGACTCAAAACCAGAGCACAAGCATGACAGCCAGAAACCATAAACCAATGGTAAATCCAAGATACCACCAAAACATGTAGCTGAGACAAATAAGCTCAAAAGGTATAAAAAGAAAGAGGAAACCCACCACTTTCCAAATACACAAGTCCAACCATCATAGGACAATGAATAACAATGTTGTTTCTGCTCAAAGTTGTTGCTGAGTATAAACCTTATTTTTCACCTCTCATCTGAAATCCAGAGGAAGAGGCTTAACCCCATCAAATGCACATTTGAATTAAAGCCCTAAGTCAGGGCTATCAAATGGTACAAGCCAAACTGAGCTATCACCAATATTACAGGAGCTATGGCGAAAATAATGTCAAATAAGGGTGAATAAAATATTTACCTCTACTCTAACTTCTACAGTTTCAGTGTGAGATACCTAAAGTGAGACCTTTTTAAGGAGAGCACAATCAGGGCTATCTGATAGTGCCTTTCATTCCTTCATATCTCATCTAGAACAAAAGTCCTGGAGCAAATAAGCTCCATACAGATATTGAGAAAATCATACATATGAATAAAAAAACCTGTACATGGCATAACTTTGCCATATTTAATTTTACCCATACAAAATAAGGTACCATTGTGTAAATCTCATCCAGGACTACACAATTAACCAAATTTGAGCTCAATATCTCAAAAACTGACAAAGGCATAGCAGTTTTAAGTTTAAAATCCCACAATTGGGCCAATACACCTTTACTGTGGGATAATATCCAACAACCATGATTATGAGGTGTCAAATAGACAAATAAGCATGTTTATACTTCAATACCTCATAGTTCATTCAATACTGGGGTCTCATACAGGTTCTGTACAGCATTCTACATGTCATACACGTCAGAAGGGGGCTGTGTGGTCCCCAGATGAAATTTCCACCCTGTATTGGTGAAAACTGACCACATGTGGTTTCAAAATCACATCTGAGCCCAATACAGGGAATACAGGCATTGTGGGAACCACAAGCCAGTACCCTGAAGTGAAAACCCTTCACTTCCTCTACACAGATGGTCTAGAGGGCCATTCCACCCCTTTTTAAAATAAAAGGAGGCCTTTTCTCCAACAGAAAAGGTTTCCGCATCATGTTCTTGAATTCCTATGTAGTAAAACTGTCCAAAACAGTTATACTCTTGGAAAACAAGTCAGGTATACTTTAAGCTCAAGTGTTGTAACCCAACAGGTAAAACTGCATGCAGGGCTTTCAGTAGCACTCACCACCACTAATTTTATTAGTAAAGCCCTTAATATCTTTTAACCTAAACCTTTTAATACTTTTATCCGTGTCACAGTCATAGTTAAATTTTCACATACCTTTATTACCACTTTATCATAGACTCAGCCTGACAAAGTGGAATTGAGTGGTGAATTGGGAAACAAACACCCCACCTTTCTGGTCAGCCTGATTAAACCTTATCAACCAGCTGAAAAATAATTTTTTCCTTTGAGGAACCCAGCTCCTTTAACTGTACCAATAGTGGAATAGAACTAATACAAAAAGATAAATAGATTCATTAAAGAAAGGGGACTTAGGGATAAAAATCAAGGAGAATATCTTGTCAGATATAGAAACCCTGCACATTAATATGGATGGCTGTCAGAATCATACATACCTGACTCAGATAAACGTTTGAGAATATTTAGGAATTAAATAAGGCCATAATCCTGAATATGCCTATGAATTTTCTTTACATTACTTGATCTGAGGAATATAAAGAGGTTAGAAAGTGGGAATTAACCCTATTTAGGGACTTTTTCTTCTTAATATCATTGATAAAATTGTAGTAAAATGTTATTTTTATTGTGGGAGGTAATGTGATCCTTGAAATATATTTTACATATCAAAATAGGCCAAAAAAATATTAAAATAAATCCTGAACTATACATAACCCATAAGTCATGCATATACTCAAAATTGATCATTTTTATTCAAGAAAATATGAAAAGATTTTTTTTGAATAAGTAAATTGATGAATTTAAGGCCAGATCTGGATTCTAAACAGAAATTCACCTGGGGTAGCTTCATACAATGAATAAGCTTAAATTCACTGTATGAAGGAGTAATATGGAAAATACTTCAATACCACATAAAAAATTGTGATAATATTTGTATTTCTCAATTTCACACCAAAGTAATTTGAATGTTAGGAATCCCAGGTTACATGTACACTAGTATTAGTGTTATTAATGCTTTTTGGCACTAAGAATTAAAGAATTCTTACATACAGGCTTGGTCCACCCATAGTGGATATCTGTCTTGAAGCCTGAATTACTATTTTTGACATGAAAATAGCTCAGGGGGAAAAAGACATCAAAGAGAGCCAGGATATCCAGCCTCTGAGGCCTCTGAGGTGTTGGTATCTATAATTCTTAGATCCATTGCTGCTAATGGCCCAGCTACTACCCCAAAACCTTTTCGGAACTTGGTTCACTAAGTTAAAGTCCCATTAAACTGTAAGAAAATAACAAATAAGCTTCTATTTTGATGTGAAGAGGGGGTAATAAGCTACTCTGACTTGTTTAAATATGTAAATTCTTATTTTTTCAATGGATAAACCTTAAAAGATTAATTGAAACCATTTTTGGACTAGTATCCATGCACCTACCCATGGCAACTAGCTACAACTGTGCTATTTGCAATTCTATTTAGAAAAGAGGTAAAAACTTCAAAAATCCATTAAAAATACAATCCTTGATGAATATTTCTAAAGCTTTCAGGACCAATGTAGAAGGAGATATTCCATATAAAAGCCAAAAAAATTATTACCTCATCATTCAAATTAAAAGTTTTACTTAAAGTTCATTTTTGATGAGTCCACATGAAACACTTAATTTTCAAAAATTCACAGAAAATACAATATGTGATTAAATTACCTATACCATTGATAACTTTGGTAAATTAATGTTTATTTTGAGATAAAATCAGATTTTCAGTCTTTAATCCTTTATCTCTTTAGCATAAATGGGTTGTTAGTCATGTGAAATGACTTAATTAAGTCATTATGATAATCTTACATGACAACAAGTGATTTGAGAAATTATCCAAAGAGGATTAATGGTTTTGCACTCACTTTTTTTTCATTTTGCTCCATGAAATGCCTCTGTGAGCTGTTTTTGACTTAAAAGAGGCCTTCTCTTTTTGTTTTTTACAAATCATCTTAGTCTTCAATCATACCATCAGTACCAACAAGTATTAGTTAATCCTTTTCTTAAGTGTTTTAATTCTTTCATAATCAATCAGAAAGATTTTAAATCATAGAATTATACTATTTAGAATAGTATTTAAGTATTATACTGTTGTATTACTTTTATAATACAATTTTGCTCCTTTAAATCCCCAATTCATCTGTCAAATAGCTCTACCAATGATTTACAAGGTATTATTGGAGTATTAGAGAGTGTTTTTACTTAATTCTGAAGCTTTTTCAATGGTAATAGTTTTCTTCAAGAGTTATCTTTATGATTATTATTGAAAAAGATAATTTTACATTAAAATAATTTATTTTAATTTGACAAAGAAGTTTTGTTATTAAATTCTTCTTGTAATTGATTCTTGTAGAAAATTACTTCTTACTGTTATAAGCACTAGTTGTGTATAAAAAGTAGAAGAAATAATTAATTAATTAATTATTTAATTTTGGCTATACTAAATTTATTTATTATATCTCAGAAGAAAATTCATAGTACTTTTGATTAATAGGAATATTATCAACAGTTTCATAGACAAATATTCTAATTCATACATCCAAAACTTTCTTTTTTGGGAACTTAAGAAATATTTTAGTACATAGTTTGGAAGGTGATTTCCTAGAGACTTCTCCTTCATACTGATCTCATTAGTTCTCTGCTATATAATTGAAAATTATGGGTTGTTTTTATGTCCTTGATGTCACTCCATTATGCACTTAAAAAGTACTCTCACTGATTTTTCTCATTTAAAGAAAACTAAACATAATTCAAGAAATTACAGGAATCAATACCTTAAGCTCTAACACTCATCAAAGGCCTCCAAAATAATTTCTATTCTAACTTTAGCATAATTCAAATTCCCCAGATTCCAAACACTTTTATCTATCCTAATTTGTATTTTTGTAAAGTTAATTATCATTAAGCTTCAAAAGAATCTCTTTTTCATAAAATATTTATACCTCAGGAATTTTTTGAGGAATAGGGTATGAATTTCCAGCCAGTCACACCAAGAAGTCCCTGGTGATATCATATGGCTAGAAGAAAGTTCAAATGTCATAACCTGTGTTTTCTCCACTTTCACCTGCTAAATTGTGTCAATGATTTCACATGATTTTGATAAGAAAAAGACAACTCAAAAAATTCTTTCAGAGAACATGTAACAAAGTCACAAAAAAGAAGAATGTACCAGCCAAATTCTTTCAAAGATATCATAAGGATAGAATAAAATTCAATTTTCAGAGCTTGTATTTTCTCCACTTTCTTTTCATAAATGAATTCTTTCCAGCCAAATTATCTTAATGAAATCACATGATATTAATAAGGGTATCATAAAAAGCAAAAATTATTTCAAAAAAAATGTTGTGGTATTCCTAGACCATATTGGCTTAATGGACCATAACTTTAATCCTTTTTTTCCTTTTGACAACTATTTATGTAAGTTAAGGAAATGTTTTTCTCTAACCCAATGATATAAACCTTTAAGCTAATAACAAGTATACACTAAAATAACTTATAAGTGGATAAATAAAACTGCTACTTATAGTGTGACACCCCATTGTACCATCCACCACCACAAATTTTATAGGATTGGTTTGCCCAAAATGATCACCCATTTCCATTTCTTTGTATTTATTTTAAATCATATTTTTTTTGAATCATTTTTAGTGTTTAGTAAAATATTACTACAGAAAAAGGGTCTGAGTTGTAATGATGATGCAGAAAATAATCTTTTATGGAAGAGTTATAGCTTCATAGGGGTTAAATCTGAAGGAAAGGTTAATTTGAATCACTTGTAGGAAGTTTATTTATGAGTTAGTTTAACTGGTGCTAAATATCTGCAAGAAAAAGGTAAGGATGGTATCAATACTGTATCATAGTTAATTCAATATATAAACATAAATGAATTTAAACTACATTAAAATGTGGTATAGGGTATTTATGACCCATTTCTATTAGATATTACTTTGGTATTCTTTCTTTGTTCCATTGTTGGAGATAATTGAACTTACTAAATAAAATTGATTAATAACAAAGAGACGTGCTATCAATATATGGTATGAATACACCAAGTGAATATCCATAGTAGGGATATTGAAGAAATTAAAATTTATTATGCAAAATGGAAATCAGGGAGGAAGGCATATGCAACTTCAAAATTAATATCTAAAATTTATTATTCAATATGAGCAACTAGAATCAAAACTATAATTTAGCATAAGGGAAAAAACACCCAGAAACTTTCTAGAAGATTTAATTAATATGAAGCCACAAGTCTTCCTGAATTCAAGATGGATTTTTTTGTCACCAACCCTAACTCTGGAGAGTATAAATACTTCAATTTTTCATTTTTCAAACCTCATGCTTCTTCTGGAAATGTAATTTGAAGCTCTTTTTTCTAGAGTTAATCCCTTACTAGTAGGTTAATATAGAAAATAATTCTATTTTATATTGGGGAAAAGGCCCCTTTTTTAAAAAAAGAATAGCTCTTATCATAGTAGTACATAATAACGGGAAAAGGTGCCTTATTATTCAAAAGAAAAGTTTTATCATAATCATATTTAGGTTTAGTGAAAAGGCCTTTCCATTTAAAATAATAGCTTTTATTATTAGTGCATTCTTAGTAAGTTATAATCAAGTATCACTTAAAAGTGACCTGAATTGGTTTCTAAATCAAAAACATCAAAAAAAATCATATCAAAATTAGTAGTATCACTATTGGAGGTATTCTATCAAAAAGAAAAAAAAGCATATTCAGTTACCTTTATCCTTATTAAAAAGCTATCAATACTTATAACTGTTTTCAACCATTTCACCTCAGTTATTTAAAATTAAAATCTGTGTTGTCCCAAATTATCATAAAAAAAATCAAAAAATCAACCAACTAAAAAATAGCTCTAATTTCTTATCAAATTATTACATCACTTTTATGAATTTGTGTTTGTTTCAAGATTATCTCATATTTTAAGCTTTCTGTAGTAAATATTAGTGGAATTTGCCCATATTTCTAGATTTTTATATTATTTAGTTGTTTCAAAGCTTTAAATAACTGTTATTCTTAGGAATAAATAAAAGTCTGATAGAGCCTTTTGAATAGAATTTTTTGACCCACCCACCATCAAATCAATAAATTTATTGTGGAACTCAAGTCAAGATAATTTGGAATTATTGAGAAGGGAAGTCTAGATTCATCTAGCACACGATCATAGAAAGAGAAGTCACAAAATCAATTCAGAAATATTTCTTTTAATTTCCCCTCCCAGGGACTTCCTCATTTAGCCCACATAGAGAAGTATCCCCCAATGTAACAAAGTAACCAAAGAGAAAAATGTCACCAGCCAGATTCTCTCAAAGATATCATATGACTAGAAAAAAATTGAATTTTAAGAGCATGTATTTTCTCCAATTTCTTGGAAAAAATAAACTCTCACAAGTCAAATTATCTGAATGAAATCACATGATTTTGATAAGAAAAACACCACCATCAGAATTCTCTCAGCAAACACATTTCTACACCAAAATTACACATCTCACCAGCTAAACCCTCTCAACTATGATATTCTCTAAGTCCCTGTTTTTAGAATATCTTTGCAGGTCTCAAAGGTATAAATAGAGGTCTTCTCTCCCACATTATTTGGATAAATGGGATAAGTTTGCACTTTACAGGATCTCAACTAACCCTGAACTAGCAGGATATATGGAATAGTAGTAGTTTCTTAGTTGTGAAAAGCTCAGTATCCTTCCTCAGTAGCTTAATATTATTGAGGAATAGTAATATAGCCATATCAAAAGCCTCAGTAGCCTTTCTCAGTAGCTTATTATTATTAAAAAAGGGTATTATAGCTGTAGTTTAAATCTTAGTAGCCTTGCTCATGAGCTTATTATTATTAAAAAGAAAGTAGTAGTGATATAAGCATAGTATCAAAAAAATTATCAAAGAATTATTATTAGTATTCATACTATGAAAATTATTATAATCAAAAAACAAAAAAATCTTTTTATTGGTCTTATGAAAATAAAATCAAATATTAGTCCTTAGTTTATTATAAATTATAGTGTTACATCAGAGTTTTGGCTATACAGCTATTGATAGTTCTAATTTAGGGATCAATTATAAGTCTTGTATATCTGTTGAAACCACAAATCTTATTTTATTTTGTGATTCTCTGTATTCTTAATATTCATTACTACTTAGAGGGGAAGCTAATACACCGTAGCACCCATGGTATTGGAAAATTCTGAAATTTAAAACAAAATTACAAATAATTTCCCCCTCAAGGTATTGCCTTATTTTTTCCCACAGCATATTTTTATAACAAGGCTCATATTACTTATCTACTACACTGAACTAGTAAGCTTGCGCAGCTTTGAGGGATCAATGCTGGTGGGTAGAAATGAGGATGTGTCCATGTGACTATGCTATTTGAGCATTTTGTTTGTAAGCTTATGTAGGTTCAAGCTATCATTCTTTTTAATGTTCATATATCTTGAGATCTTGAATGTCAGCCTGTGACTTAAAACCAGAGCACAAGCATGACAGCCAAAATACCATAAACCAATGGTATAGCCAAGATACCACCAAAACATGGAGCTGAGCCAAATCAGCTCAGAAGGTATCAAAAGGAAGAGGGAACTAACCCCTTTCTGAAAATATAAGTCCCATCACCATAGGATAAAGAATAACAAAGTTATTCCTGCTCAAAGTTATTGCTGAGCATAAACCTTAATTTTCACCTCTCATCTAAAATCCAGAAGGAGAGGCTTAACCCCATTAAATGGGTATTCCAAATGAAGCTCTAAGCCAGGGCTATCCAATGGTACCAGCCAAACTGAGCTAGCACCAATATTACTGGAGTTATGGTTAATTTCAGGCCAAACAAGGGTGAACAAAACATTCACCTCTCATCTAACTTCTACAGTTTTAGTGTGAGATACTTGAAGTGGGGTCTTTTTGGAAAGAGAGAAATCAGGGCTATCTGATGGTGTCATCCATTTCCCCATAGCTCAACTAGAACAAAGGTTATGGGGAAAATAAGCTCAATACAGCTTTTTGCCTATACCACGCAAATGTACAAAGGTCTTGTACATGGGATAACTTTGCCATTTTGAATGATACCCATATCAAATGAGGTACCATTGTGTAGAGCACATACAGGGCTACACACAGAACCAACTTTGAGGTTGATATCTCAATAATTGACAAAGGTATGGCTGTTTTAAGGTCAGATTCCCACCTGCTGTCATATACAGCCTTACCATGGGATAATATCCCATAACCATG
The DNA here is from genome assembly GCA_023105745.1 of Austropuccinia psidii. NCBI lineage: Eukaryota > Fungi > Basidiomycota > Pucciniomycetes > Pucciniales > Sphaerophragmiaceae > Austropuccinia > Austropuccinia psidii. Next base: position 54,376,454 of record JALGQZ010000003.1, read on the forward strand.
AATATGAGGTGTCAAATAGACAAAGAAGCTTGTTTTTACTTCAATACCTCATATTTCAGTCAATACTGGGGTCCCATACAGTTTCTTTACAGAATTCTACGTGTCATACACATCAGAATCAGGCTGTGAGGTCCCCAGATGAAAATTTTCACCCTGTATTGGTGAAAACTGCTCAGATGTGGTTTCAAAGCCACATCTGAGCCCAATACAGGCTTTACAGGCTGTTTGCAAACCACAAGCCAGTACTAGAGGGTGAAAAATCTTCACTTCCTCTACGTGGAAAGGTCTAGCACCCTTTCCACCCCATTTAAGGATAAAAAGGAGGTTTTTCACAGCCAGAATTTTTTCCTCATCCTGCTCTTGAATATCCTACGTAGTAAACTGTCAAAAACAGTTTTACTCTTGGGTGATAATCAGGGTATAATTCTAATTTTAATTATTGTAGCTCTTATTATAGTAATCCAAATGGTAAGACTGCATCCAGGGTTCTCAATAGCACTCACCACCACTATTCTTCAATAGTAGAACCCTGTTATTATATTATAAACCATTATACTAAATTTGAACTCTTATTTTAAAATTCTTTCCACGTGTAACAGTCATAGTTCTAGCTGTAAATAGCCTAATTACTGCTTCAACATAGACTCCAGCTGACATTTTGGGGGCCTGGCCGTGTTTTAAACCTTTTTTTGGACCCTTATAAGTGAGTTTTTTCTCTTATTTCTCACTTTCTGACAATGGTTTTATTCTTTTTAGGCGTAATATGTCTTAAAAATATATATATTATATATATATATTTCTTTTTTGGTATATATACCACTTTATACTCATATTTTAAGAGTATCTGTCATGTGGCTAATAACCACAAGACCCTTATTTTTGGCGTGTTTTACATATAAAAACATTTAAGCCATTAATACAGTCTCATTTTTCAATTAAAATAAGACACCTCATACTGATAAACCAACAGTTGAGGCGTGGTTGGACATATTGTTAACTCAATTTCCCTGTTATACACCACTTTTTGACAGCTTACACTTGCTAATTACAAGTTATTCTGTGAGATATTGGTATACAAACAGTATACCAAATATCAGTAAGCTGTATTTCTGATGTGGAACTGTTAATTCAATCACACTGTCATTATACAAGGGCACATTGTAGTAATATACAAGCCCAGAGGCCATTCTTAGACGTGCAAAACCAGCGTTTTTTGAGAAGTCTTAACTGACATAAGCCCTCTTTTTCCTGTTTTGATTCAGTGGAAGATAACTTCATACCACTTGAAAGCCAGTCACAGGCCAACACACCAGTGACACCTTCAGAACCAGAGGGCAGCAAAGGCAAAGGAAAGAGGCACAGTGAGGGCCTGATAACAGCAAAGAAGTGGACACCCATTGCCACACAGAAGAGTAGAAAACCACAAAATTCTTCATAAATACAAGGTAAACCAACCTTGATAACTTGTACAGGGAAAACTACTATAATTAACCCAGTTGTAACCTCTAAAGGTAAATTGCCCAAATCAGCAGACAACAAATTTGTACAAGGCACAGTCAAAGGTAAATACCCTAATAACATAAAGTTTTTTACTGCTTGCAAACACTAACATGTCACCTGTACACCTCAGGGATCTTGGCTTCCAAAGGAACCAACCAGAGGACAGAGAAGGTTTGTCCAGAACCAGAAGACCTGAAAGAGGACACCTTGGACACAGTAGTGGATGGAAAAACAATGAGGGAGATAATATCTACCCTGCCATTCACACTCCAATTCAATGGAGACCTCAAACCAGAGGACTGGAAAGACATGGATCAAGTTCTTCAGCTCCACCAACTCCTCAAGGACTTATTCCAATGGAGCATGGACAACAAGAGGTTCAACCTGGCATCTCACTGGGCAGAACTTGGAGCAAGTTGTCAGAATATCTGTCTCAAAGAGATAGACTTCAAAGACCTGATGGTAATCACCAAAGGTTGGAATCCTACCAGGAAGTTCAGACTCCTAGAGGCAAGGGCACAGAGGATAAGGGAGAATCAAGCCACTATCCAAGCTATAGAAGAACAGTTAACCCAGACAGGGCCTACTCAGATTCCTTCAGGCTCACAAGGAGCAGGCCAAAGCAGCTCTCCTGTGGCTTCACACCTTTCAGAAACCAGCAGATCAGTGGCCAAGAGTCACCATTCTTCACAATTCCAGGAAGCTTCCAGGAGAAGACAAGGAAACAAGGGCAGGAACAAAACCTCCTTCAACCAGAGGAGGAAAGAGTCAGACCCTATGATTCAGAAGCTGTTGTATTTGGTAAAAGAAGTGCACAAGAACCAGAAGTAGTTGTAAACCACTCTAGAATCAGTAGTCCTAGTAATAGAAACATTACCCCCACTCAGACTGAACATAACATTGTCACATCTGAGAGTAACATCAACAGTGATACACTGTGGTTACAAATGTCCCAATATTCTGAGCAATCTGCAAAGCAGTTTGCAGAACTTGAAGTCAGCCATGAGAGGATGAAAAAATTACAAGCCTCCATGGAAAAAATATTTAAAAATCATCAAGAAGGACAAGCTCAATTGAGCAAAGCCTCTGAAGAAACTAACAAAAGACTGAATCTAGTCTTTGAAGAACACCACAACAAAAGGGACAGGGATTGTCTGAACCAAGACATAAACAAACTGTTTAATGTCTACCATAACATGAAGCCCCAACCACAAGGCCAATTCACGGAGAATCCATATCAACCAGATGACATCAAACCAGATGCCATGATGATGAATAAGGCAAGATCTCCATCACAATACCAGGATGGAGATGGAATGTCTTATTCAGAGAAGGAAGCCTTGAAACAGCTTCCTGAGGCCTCAAGCTGGCCCAAATTCTCTGGATCAGTAGAATATGATCATATGGAGCTCATAGATTATATTGATGGACTCTTCATTGATGTAACAAGCATACCAGACTACTGGATTACTGCTAGATTGAATACTGCATTTAAAGGTCATGCTAGTATATGGTACACAGAAATGAAAGAAAAACATGGCAGAAGAAACTGGCCATGGTGGATGAGTCAAATCATCCAAAAGTACAGTAATGGGACTTGGATATGGCAGAAGACCATTTCATTTGAAAATGACAAATACTCAGTGGACAAAGATCCATATGAGTGGTGTCTTAGACAGTCTAAAAGACTTAAAGCCATTGATCCTCAGATGAACATCCAAATGAGGAATCACAAGCTTCTGACACAACTGCCAGGAGAACTAGAGAATGCAGTGGAATGCAGATGAAACCAAAATTGCACTCTAGATGACATTGCCAACACCTTACAAGACATAAGGAAAAGGACTAATATAGGGAAATTCACCCCATATAAGAGCAGTGGTTTCAAAGAGAAACAACCTTTCAGGGTAGAGTTTAAAGACAAACCCAAAGAAAGAGTGGCAGAAGTGGCAAAGAAGAGAAATTCTTGTCACAATTGTGGTTCAACAGACCACTAAGCCAACAACTGTCCAAAGGCAAAGAAAAAATTCTATGCCATTGAGAAAGTCCCAGAGGAAGAATCCCCAACAGAGGATTCTGAATCAGACTCTATGGGTGATGCCATCAGAGAGCAATCTGATGATGGACAGGACCCAAGAGAATCATTTCTAATAGAGTACCAAGTGGAAACCCCACTGGAAATTCAGGACATACAGTTGGAAGCAGGCATGCCACAAGATACTGCCAACAAAAACTTGTGCAAACATACACAAGATTCCCAAACATTCCTGGTTACACCAACTAAAGGAATGGCATATATACATGGAACAGCCACAAAGATGACTGTCTGTATTGACAATGATCAGCACCCACTGATCATTGATAGTGGAGCGCACTGCTACATAGTGGCCAGAAATTATCTGGATAACCACTTCTCAAATTGGGAAAAACAGCTCTTGCCCACTAGGGCAAAGAACTTCAAAAGTGCATCAGGGAAGATGCCTTCCATGAGGACAATTATCAAAGACATAACTATACCCCACAGGAAGGGTAATATCAGACTCAACCCAGAGTTTGCAGTGCTTGATGATGCCCACATCCAAGGGTTTTTACTGGGAACAGATTACCAGAGGATGTATGGAATAGACATTTAAAACAGTAAAAATAGGCACATCACCATTGGTACTAAAAAAGAAAAGAAAGTTTCACTTGATATATACCAGATATCTTCTCAAGATCCACTAGAAAACCTTCTAAAGGAATTCAGAGAGTGACAGTTTAGAAATACCCTCACCAGTAAACAGAAACTAAGTTTACAGAAGATTCTGAGAAAAAACAGACCAGAATTTGCCATTGGGAAATAACGATTAGGCAAGATCAAAGGCCATGATATAGAACTATATCTGGATGTGGAAAGACCTTATCCACCCATTCTTAGGAGACCTCCTTATCCAGCAAGCCTGGAAACCAGGAGATAAATTGAGAAACATATCAATGAACTCCTGGACATGGATGTCATCAGGAAGATTGGACATAATGAAATAGTGGAAATCACCACCCCTTTCCTAATCACCTGGCATGATGGCAAGTCTAGACTGTGTGGAGACTTCAGAGCTCTGAATAACTACACAAAAGCAGCAGGTACCCTATACCCAGGATACCTCATGCCTTGGATAAACTGGCAAAAGCCAAATACATAACCAAAATGGATTGTATGAAAGGCTTCCACCAAAATGGAGTTAAACCAAACTCCATGAAATTACTCAGAATAATATGCCATATGGGTATATATGAGTATACCAGGATGCCATTTGGCATCAAAAATGCACCAGCCCACTTCTAAAGGATGATGGACACAATATTTCAAGAAGGAATACTGGAAGGCTGGATGGTGGTATATATTGATGATATCATTATATACTCAGAGACATGGGAAGACCATGTGCAATACATAGACAGAGTGCTAAGTAAATTCACACCCATAAATCTGAAAATTTCACTTAAAAAGTGTGATTTGGGCCAACGAGAATTACTGGCTTTAGGACATAAAGTCTCAGGTCTTAGTCTGGCAATTGACCAGAATAAAGTAGCAGCAGTACTGCAAAAGCCAGTACCAACGAGCATCAAATAGATGCAATCTTTCCTTGGGTTTGCTAGCTACTATAGAAACCACATCAAGAATTTTGCCCACATAACTAGTAGTTTGTACAAGTTGTGTTCAAAAGATGTAGTTTTTGAAATCACCAAGGAAAGGAGGGATGCATATGAGAGGATCAAATATGAACTCACAAATGCACCTGTGATCATCTTACCTGACTTTGAACTAACATTCAAGTTATACATAGATGCAGCATGTAGTCAAGTCCTAGGAGCAGCCCTTCACCAAAGACAAATTGTGGATGGTGAAACAAGAGAAGGAGTAATTTGCTACATCTCAAGCCAACTGAAATATTCAGAAGCCAGGTATGGGGCCACCCAGACTGAGTGTCTATGTCTATTCTGGGCTCTAGAAAAACTCCATTATTATCTGGAGGGTGCAGTCTTTGAAGTCTACTCAGACTGCACAGCCTTGAAGTCTTTACTGAACATGAATACTACAAATAGACACATTCTGAGATGGCAAATAGCCATTCAGGAGTATAAAGGAAACATGACCATCATATACAAAGGAGGTAAAGGTCATACCAATGCAGATGGCCACTGGATAATGTCAAGTGCAATCCAGCTTATGACCCTGAAGTTGCAGCCAAAATCCCTATCCATTTCATGGAAATAGATAGGAGGAAGAACTTCAGATTTTCTGAATGGGCACCAGAAAGTGGTACCCTTGACAGTGGAAACACTTATTCAGAGGGGACAGAAACTTCCATATTGGGAATAAGTTCCTCTGAACTGCACAATGAGTTTTTTAGTGCAGTACTGAAGTCTTATTCCAAACACAAACAGTGTGGCATACCTCTAAAACTCCTTCAACAAAAGCACAGGAGTCCAGAACTGGAATCCCAGCTGGAAGAACCCTGGTTGAGGGCCTATAAGGATAACAAGTTCTTCCTTATAGATGGCCTGCTCTACCACAGAGAGAAACACACAAGTGCACTCACAGTGGTAGACAGAGACCACATCTCCTTAATCCTGCAGGAATGCCATGACTGCCCCTATATGGGGCACATGAGTGAAGACAGGACCAAGGAGAGGGTAGCAAGCACAGCTTGGTGGCCCAAGTGGGAACAATAGTTGAGTGAATATATTAACACTTGTGAAATATGCCAAAAGGCAAATAGGAAACATGGGAAGAAGTATGGGTTACTTCAACATATAGAAGACCCTAAACACCCATGGGAAACCATCAACATGGACTGGGTTTCAGGACTTGTCCCAGGAGGCAAAGAAAACTACAATGCCTGCTTGATCATAGTTGATAGGTTCAGCAAGAGCATGAGGTGTATACCATGCCACAAGGAGGATACAGCCATGGATACTGCTCTGTTATTTTGGAATAATATCATATCCAACTGTGGAGTGCCTAAGATCATCATTAGTGATAGGGACCCAAAATTCACATCTGAATTTTGGACCAATTTGTATGACATGCTTGGCACCAAGCTTGCTTTTTCCAAAGCTTATCATCCACAAACAGATGGCCTGGCAGAGACGATAATCCAAACAATGGAGGACATCCTTAGGAGGTTCTGTGCCTATGGCATGGAGTATAAGGACCATGAGGGATATACCCATGACTGAAGTACCCTTCTACCATCTGTTTAACTGGCATATAATACAAGTCAGCACTCTACCACAGGGAAAACACCTGCACTGCTAGAGAAAGGGTGGAATACCTTGTTGCCTGTGGATCACTTGAAGAAGAATCTTCTAACCATCCACCCCACAGCCAAAGACTTCCATGATATGTGGAAGAGGGCTTGTGACACAGCTGCTAAATGCATAGCTGAAGCAAAAGATTATAATAAGCAGAGGTGGGACAAGACGCACATGGGCTGACTTTAAGGAAGGGGACCAGGTGTTAGTATCTACACTGAACTTTAACAATCTTAAAGGACCCAAGAAGATGAGAGACTCATTTGTAGTGCCCTTCACTATCATAAAGTTGATAGGCGAGAATGCAGTGGAAGTCAAGCTCACAGAGGAGTTTTCCAGGAAACACCCAGTCTTTCCAGTGAGCTTGGTCAAACCATACTTCCAAGCTGAGGAGGGTAAATTCCCCTCCAGGAAGAAGATCCTCACACCACCAAAGATAGTGGAATTGTAGGATTCCCCAGGACCTGTGAGTAAAATCATCAGGGCCAGAAAGATCAGACTCAATGGGAAGGATCAAAGACAGTACTTAGTCAGATTCAAGAACCAGACAGCTGATAAGGACAAATGGTTGGCAGAAGATGCCATACCAGATGGGAACCTTCATTTAAGAACATTCAGAGCCTCTAGGAGGACTGAACAGTCTCATCAATGATGAGCCTTTTTAGAGGGAGGGTATGTCAGCCTGTGACTCAAAACCAGAGCACAAGCATGACAGCCAAAATACCATAAACCAATGGTATAGCCAAGATACCACCAAAACATGGAGCTGAGCCAAATCAGCTCAAAAGGTATCAAAAGAAAGGGGAAACTCACCTTGTTCTGAAAATATAAGTTCCATCACCATAGGACAAAGAATAACAAAGTCACTCCTGCTCAAAGTTATTGCTGAGCATAAACCTTAATTTTCACCTCTCATCTAAAATCCAGAAGGAGAGGCTCAACCCCATCAAATGGGTATTCCAAATTAAGCTCTAAGCCAGGGCTATCCAATGGTACCAGCCAAACTGAGCTAGCACCAATATTACTGGATTTATGGTCAATTTCAGGCCAAATAAGGGTGAACAAAACATTCACCTCTCATCTAACTTCTACAGTTTTAGTGTGAGATACTTGAAGTGGGGTATTTTTGGAAAGAGAACAATAAGGGCTATCTGATTGTGTCATTCATTTCCCCATAGCTCACCTAGAACAAAGGTTATGGGGAAAATAAGCTCAATACAGCTTTTTGCCTATACCACGCAAATGTACAAAAGTCTTGTACATGGGATAACTTTGCCATTTTGAATGATACCCATATCAAATGAGGTACCATTGTGTAGAGCACATATAGGGCTACACACCAAACCAATGTTGAGGTTGATATCTCAAGAATTGACAAAGGTATGGCTGTTTTAAGGCCAGATTCCCACCTGCTGTCATATACAGCCTTACCATGGGATAATATCCCATAACCATGAATATGAGGTGTCAAATAGACAAAGAAGCTTGATTTTACTTCAATACCTCATATTTCAGTCAATACACGGGTCCCATACAGTTTCCGTACAGCATTCTACGCGTCATACACATCAGAATCAGGCTGTGAGGTCCCCAGATGAAAATTTTCACCCTGTATTGGTGAAAACTGCCCAGATGTGGTTTCAAAACCACATCTGAGCCGAATACAGGCAATATAGGCTGTTTGCAAACCACAAGCCAGTACTAGAGGGTGAAAAATCTTCACTTCATATATGCGGAAAGGTCTAGCACCCTTTCCACCCCATTTCAGGATAAAAAGGAGGCTTTTCACAGCCAGAATTGTTTCCTCATCCTGCTCTTGAATATCCTACATAGTAAACTGTCAAAAACAGTTTTACTCTTGGGTGATAATCAGGGTATAATTATAATTTTAATTATTGTGGCTCTTATTATAGTGATGCAACTGGTAAGACTGCACCCAGGGTTCTCAATAGCGCTCACCACCACTATTCTTCAATAGTAGAACCCTGTTATTATATTATAAACCATTATATTAAATTGAAACTCTTATTTTAAAATTATTTCCACGTGTCACAGTCATAGTTCTAGCTGTAAATAGCCTAATTACTGCTTCAACATAGACTCCAGCTGACATTGAATCTCTGAGTACCTTAATTCTTAATCCTCTGTGTAATGTAGAGTTTAGTGTATTTTCCTTGCATACAGCTATTTGAATATTAATTGATTTTTAATTAATGAGTCTGTTACTGTGCCTTGTACAGATCTAATACATGTGGAATTCATAATCCTTATCTGGGTATCTGTATTCTTATGTCATTCTCAGCTTTTAAGTGGATTTTCTATCCATGAAATTGAACTTAATACTTTCTTAGTTCATTTTATCACATAAAACGTATTTTTTGGTGACTTTAATTCTTAGTAGTATAGTATTCTTGGTGTATTTAGGGTGTATAAGATGCTACATTGCCACCCTGTATATTTAATTTTGTGTTTTCTGTCTGTATTAAACTACATGATTTGCTTTTGAAAATTTTATGTGTAGGTTAGTATTTATAAATCCATAAAATATAATCCATTCTGTTTTGATTGAGTTATGAAAGCCTTTTGGTTATTTCTATGCTGAATTCTGAAATATTCCTTTACTCAATACTCTTGATGCTACTGTAAGAATTTTGTTTGAGTTTTTAGTTCACAAATTAGCCATTTTAAAGGTTGAGATTTAAATGTTTTTCACCCTTGATGTGCTTGAAACTTTGTCAAAAAGGTATGCAATACCATCATAGAAGATAATTGTATAATTAATTATTAATTATAATAAAATTAAGGAAATATATCAATAAAAAATTATTAATTTATTTAAATGGCTATTTTTGTCACCACAAAAGGCTTATTATGTATAAAATACTCTTTCATGCTAAAATTTTGATTTAAATATAAGAACACAAATATTATTTTTCAAAGAAAATAGTTTCAGAAGATTATATTCTTTCAAGTGTTATGACTATGAGAGAACTTATCATATTGAGAAAAATATCCTCTTTTCAACACCAAGAGTGAAGTTTTCAGGTAATATTACTGTATAAATAACAGTAAACAATTAAATAGTACATTTCCTGCATAAATGCATAAGCATTACCCATGTGATATCAATTCACACTACTGGGTTTTATTATTAATAAACCATTATTTACTTATTTAATTTCTTATTTAAGATAAGATAGTCATAACTTATGTAATTTAAACCAATCATGTTTTATTTAATTTAAACCATTCATGGCTTAGTTAATATTAACCAGTCATTCTTAATTAATAAAAACCATTATTGGTTTATTTAATATAATCCATTCTTGTTTTATTTTGTATAAATAATTTGAGGTTTATTTAATATAAACCAGTCATAGTTTATTTAATATAAACGGGTCATCATTATTTTATATAAACCAGTCATGGCTCCTCATGATGATAAATTCATTACCCATGATGAGGTATTGATTACTTATTATGAGGAATTTATTACTCATGATTAGGAGTTATTTACTCATTATTGGGAATTAATTACCCCTAATGAAGAATTCATTACCCATAAGGAGGAATCGATTACTCAGCATGAGGAATTAATTTGATGGTTTATATTGAATAAATAAAGAGTGCTTTACATTAAATGAACAAGGAATGGTTTATATTAAATGAACCAAGAATGGTTTGTATTAAATAAACCATGACAGGATTATTTTAAAGAAACAAAGAATGGCGTATATCAAATAAATCAAGAGTGTTTTATATTAAGTAAGTCATGACTGGTTCATATTAAATAAGCCATTATTGTTTTGAATTGAATCAACCATGACTGGCTTACATTAAATAAGCTAATACTAGTTTATTCTAAATAAACCATTAAATCAGTAGAAAATTCTCTATTCAAAATAAAACAACTTAGTGTGACTTGATATCACATAGGTCATGTTTATGCATTTATGCAGGCAGTATAATCTCACTACCCAGATCTTAAAATATAACAAGTGAAGGCTTTATGTGTAAAGTATTATATAAGGATGATTAATATTATAGATCTATAGAATATATCACCAATTAAAATACTATAATTTATTTCTTACAAGTATCTAATAGGATTTGATCTGATAATGACTTCATTCACCTATTTTATAGTATTCTTAAGTCTAGTGGAGTTCTGAAAAGGGGTTCTTTTCACATTGAAGAGCTCCTTCCTAATGATCATATTGGTATCACTAGAAATTAAATGATTAATTCTACAAGAACTATGGAAAGACCAATTTTCCATAATGATTATTCTTGATGGCTCAAGCTTAAATTCCTGGATATTAAATTATTCACTAGTCTTATTATTAGACAAATCCTTCATAATGATCACAAATAGTAATCAAGAAAGGTTTCTTTATATCTCATCCAAATTCACTATGGATACTGTCTTTCTGAGCTTAAGACAGATCTGAGAGTGAACTACAAAAGTGTAATGTTTCTGTACAATGATATTGAGATCATTCTATTAAACTATTTAAAGCTTAATTTTGATGATTTTTCTTCTAACAGCTAGTTCTGTCAAAACTTGCTATTTCAAGCTTCAAATAGAGTCAATTGAAAATATCTACTTCAAGGTATTCTTGGAAAAACATCAAGTAATTCTCTAATTATTGACTCTTAAATCTTTTTTGGGGGTTTATTTCAATTTTTGACCACTTCCAAAATAAATTTGCTCACTGGATCTTTCAAAGTAGTAGATTTTGGTCATGTATGGGATTATAACTGTGATTATTTCTCAATAATATGTGTTTTGAAGCTTCAAAACTCATTATATTACATTAGATATATTTAATGGGAGAAAATAAAGGTCATATGATGGAAAAGACAATAGATATAGTGGAAATACCATTTTTATATAGATAATAGTCAAAGCTTTATGTACTGAGGTATCTCAGAAAGATTCAGTGTTTCAAGTATGTAGTAAAGCTTACACGTATCAGAAATCTGACTCTAAGTTCAATTGTGTAGATTGTTTGAAAGCTTGAACCAAAAGGACTAATTTTATTTAAGAAAATGTGTAAGGTTTGATTATGAAACAATAAGTAAACATTACTAATATCTTACTTATTGTACTATGAATGTCCCTATAAATGAAATAAATAAGATAAAAATAATTATAATAATAAAGAATTATTATAATTATGGTGTAAAATAATTATATTATTAAATAAATATAATATTATAACTTATATTATAAAAAATAATATATATAAAATGAATTTATTAATATAAGATAATTAATATATTCAAAAGCACTTAATTATTGTTACCAACAAATAATAAAGGTGTAAAAAATTGGTTTTTATTAATAAGAAACAATTAATAACAATAATATTACCAATATTAAAGTTATAAATTAATATAAATACTATTTATATCAATTATAAAATTATTAAAAGTAATAATAGAGAAAAACATTATAATAAGAGAAATAACCTAATTTTAATACTTAATATAATAATTTTGAATACTTTTACGCCTAGAAATGTAAATACAACTTATTTAAATTGTAGTTACAATAAAATTTTAAGAGAAATTACAAATTTTCTTGGTTTTACGTGGAATTGAGGTTTTTAAGAGAAATTTAAACAAAACAATTAAATAATTGCAATAATCACGTCAAATATGAAGATTATTATAAGATTATCTTTTTCCTTTAATAATATTAAAGTTTTATATATAAAGAATAAATAAATTACATTTTTATTTAATTATTTAATGTTTTGTAAGTGTCTGAGGGGGAAATAGAGTAAAAAGAGCTCTATTTATATTAAATTCCTTCCTTCTAGAGTCCAACAGGCTTCTAGTAGACGTGCACTGATCATATCTACTGGAATTAATCAATATTTTAAGGTTTAGTGATTATTACATCATGATCAAACCATATTATCTCATTATTACACCATTATTTAGAGTTATCACTATAACTCTAATTTTGGTGATGTCAAGGCTTTGCAGAACCCCAAATTTTGTGCATTCTATTAGTTTTAATAATAAACTAACAGTATTCACCAGTTTTATCACTCATACGACTGTTAAACTTAATTTAAAGTTACAGTGAGTGATCATAAATGATCAAATTAAGCTCAAACTTTGATCCTTAATGACTTTTAAGTTTTACAAACTACAGGAATTCAGAGATTAATTCTAATAGCTTGGCATAACCTTATCATGCTTCCAAGAGCATTTCATTACATCATCAAAACTCCATTTTTGATGATTTTTCTTGTAACTCATCTTTTCTGTCAAAATTTAATATTTTAAACTTCAAACCATTATTTCAAGGGGTTATACCTTGAATATTATGATAGAAAATACATCATTCTTCACTAATTAACTAGTAGAATTCAAATTTCTACTTCTTTTGAGGTTTGGACCACTTTCACAACATAGTGGTCAACAGCTCTATTGATTTTAATCAATAATCCCTTACAGGTTTTAACCTTGTTTATAGCTTGTGAAATAAAGTTCATTTCTGTATTCCTACAGTAATTAAGTGATGACTTTATGTTTGGTTCATCACTCTATCATGCGTATTTCAAAAGATATTAGCTAAAATCCTTGAATAGATGCGCTGACCAAAAAAGTGCATATATTCAGCTTAACTCCTTAAGTATTGACTTTGAATATTAGCTTCTTAATTGTTTTATGTGTGTACATTTATTAAGAATCCAATGGTACCACTTATTTCACATTCTGCTTCATTGGTATTTGAAATAATTAAGGATTTATGTTTTTTATAAGGTATTATTACTTATAACTCATTAAATATTGACTTTACAGATATGCCATAAAAATGGTATATGTGTATTTTACCATGGGAAATCCAATGGTATAACACATTTCACATGTTTATTCATTGGCTTCTATGTTAAACCAAGTTTTATGCCAATTTATGGCATTTTTGTAGCTTTAAGGTAATTATTTTAAATATTTCTTGTGACCTTTTTGGGTATGTGGTCATATCTCAAAGGTTCACATTCCCTACCACCAAAAAAAACTGTACCACAATCTGATATGTGTAATTAGGGTATCATCCACTGTCCTACCTCTTCAATACACTTTGTTAGTCTTGAAGCTCAATAATGCTTAACTTTTCTATTTTTCAGGTTTTCTTTCATGTCTGAACCTTCTTAGTAGTTTATCAGCATTTGTTATATCTTTCTCAAGTAGCCATTCATCTTCTTGAGTTGAATTTCTATACCTTACAAGGTATTCTCTTTCTTTTTTTTTCTTGTCCTTCTTTCTTCAAGGACTTTTACAATTTTCTTTTCTTCTCCTTCTTCCAAGGGGGGAATTTCAAGTGGGGGTTTATTTCTTAGTGGAAGGAACTCCTTGTCACTTGAGCTGTAAGGTTTTATCAGACTTACAGGGAAAGCTGGGTGTTTGTTCATTAATTCACCTGTGAGTTCCAATTTCACAGCATTGGGTCCATGAAGTGCTTTTATCATAAATGGGCCTGCAAAGGAATCTTTCAATTTCTTTGGACCTTTTATGTTATTGAAATTAAGGGTTGATACTAGGACCAAGTCTCCTATTTTGAAGTCAGGTGGTTTATGACTTTTATCCCATCTTTCTTTTGCATATTTGAAAGAATCTTGCATACATCTGTTTGCATGGTGTCTTGCTTTGTCAAGCCTTATCTTAAAACTGCTTGCTGTTGGATGTATATCCACTAAGTCCTTTTTGAGGGTATCATAAGGAAGTCTTGGATTCCAACCTTTTTCTAGCATTGCTGGTGTTTTTCCAGTAGAAGAATGGATTGATGTTTTTTATGCCAGTTCAAGAGCTGGTATTAGTGTGCACAAATCATGGGTAAAACCATCAGAATCTTTGAGTTCTAGTCCATAAGCACAGAATCTTCTGATCATGTCCTCCAAGGTTTGTATCATTCTTTCTGCTAAACCATCAGTTTGAGGATGGTAAGCTGTTGCAAATGATAATTTTGTCCCAAACAAGTTATGGAGATTTGTCCATAATGCTGAAGTGAATTTTGGGTCTCTGTCACTTATAATATTCTGGAATAAGCATGTATGGCTAATGACTTTATTCCATATCATTATGTCTGTGTCCATAGCTGTGTCATCTTTGTGACATGGTAGGAACATGGGAGTTTTGCTATACCTGTCAACTAATACTAGGCATGCATTATAGCTTCTGTCTCCTCCTGGAGGTAATGCTGTTACCCAATCCATATGAAATATTTCCCAAGGGGATTTTGGTTCTTGGATTTGGATCATCATTCCAAATTTCTTTCCTGTGGCTCTGTTGGCTTTTTGACATCTGTCACAGGTTTGGAAGTATTCTGCAACATCTTTCTCCCAATTTGGCCACCAAGAGCAGGTTTTCACCCTTTCTAGTGTTCTGTCTTCTGAAAGATGTCCAGCTGCAACACTATCATGACACTCATGTAAAATAGTGTTTATCAGGGCTCTTTCTGTTAAGGCCATAACAAATGTGTGTTTTGTTCTATGGTAAAGGATTGCATCAATTAGGTGGAATCTTCCTTCATCATATGCCTTTTTCCATGTTTCATCTAATTTTGATGAAAGTGATGGATCTTTACAGTCTTTCATTAGAAGTTGGCTTAAGATATGGCAATTTTTGTCTATTTTATAGCTTTCTTTAACTTGGTTAAAGAATTATGTGCCAATATCTGTAACACATATTCCTTCTATATGGTGCTCTTCCTGTGGTACCCATGCTGGATTGTCAGGGGTATTTGCTAGAGCCCATCTGCTGATACCATCTGCATTTTTATGAATATTACCAGATTTATGAAAAATAGTCATATTTCCTCTATATTCTTGGATAGCAATTTGCCATCTCAGCATATGTCTATTTGGAGGTTTCATATTTAATAGAGATTTTACAGCATTACAGTCTGTAATCACATCAAATACTGTTCCATCCAAGTAATAATGTAATTTCTCTAAATCCCACACTAAGCAGAGGGATTCCATTTGGCTTGCTCCATATCTTGCTTCTGTTGGCTTTATTTGTCTTGAAATAAAACAAATTGGTCCTTCTACTGGCTTATCATTGATAATTTGTGTCTGGTGTAGTGCAGCACCTAGTCCTTCTCCACAAGCATCAATGTAAAGTTTGAACGGTAGTTTCCAATCTGGCATTAGAAGAAATGGGGCATTTGTTAAGGAATTTTTCAATTCTTCATATGCCTTGACTCTTTCTTCTGTCATTTCATATAGTGTTTGTTGGTCACATAGCTTATACAAGGATTTAGCAATTTTTGCAAAGTCCTTTATATGCTGTCTATAGTAACCATCAAATCCTAAAAATGATTGCATTTCTTTTTTGGTTTGAGGAATTGGCTTAAGTAGTACTGCTGCTACTTTATTCTTGTCTATGCCTAGACTAAGTCCAGATACAACATGTCCTAGTGCTTTTAGTTCACTGTATGCAAAATGACACTTTTTCAAGGAACTTTTCATATTCACTTGCACTATTTCTTGTAGTACCCTTTCTAGTCTTGTAAGGTGATTTTCCCAAGTTTCTGAGCAAACTATGATATCATCAATTTAGATGATTAACCATCCTTCTGATAATTCTTCAGGAAATATGATGTTCATCATCCTTTGATAATAAGAAGGTGCATTTTTTATTCCAAATGGCATTCTTAAGTATTCAAAAATCCCACAGTGGACTATTATCCTCAGTAGCTTCTTGGCATTGTCTGTTAAGACATTTTGATGAAAACCCTTATATTCATCCATTGCTGTAATGAACTTAGCTTGTGACAATTGTGTCAATGTCTCATGGATTCTGGGTATTGGATATCTGTCTGTAATGGTATAGGTGTTCAGGGCTCTGAAGTCTCCTACCATTCTTGATTTTCCATTATGCCAAGTTATAATGACAGGTGTAGTGACCTCTACCTGTTCATTATGTCCTACTTTTCTTAATACTCTAAGGTCCATTAATTATTTAATGTGTGCCTCCAAGGCTTCTCTAGCCCTTGTAATAGCTGGATAAGCAGGTCTCCTTAGTAAGGGTGGGTAAGGCTTTTCCACATTAAGAATTATATCCACCTCATGCCCAATTATGGCACCTAGTGGCTCCTTGTCAGTTTCAAAGGCATTTTTGTACCTAAATAAGAGGTCAATCAATTTTTCTTTCATTTTTTCTGTTAATTCTTGATTGAATTCTGCCTCTTCGAGTTGCTCAGATATAAAAAGGTCCTTTTCTGGACTTTGCTCTTCATTCTTAATAACTGTGATTTGTTTTTTGTTATTTAAGAAGACAAACTTTTGTCTTTTGTTATCTCCTATGGTAAAATATCTGTCTTTTTGGTTAGATATATCTATACCATAAATTGATAAGTAGTTATTTCCAAGTATCAAGTGATTACTAGTACAGCTATCCATTACTACAAACTCTACTTTAATTTTGACACATTGTGAGGGGTGAGGAAAAATTAGTGTTAAATCAATTATTCCAAGGGGCTTCATGCTCTCACTTGCACTACTAAATTTGACACCTTGTATTGGCATAACTTTTTCTTGCCAGTCTGGAACAATGGTTTTTAAATAACCTTTACCAACACAGGTGCAATATGCTCCTGTATCCAAGTTCACTTTTCCTTCTTGGTTATCAACCATAACAATACTTATACTTGATTTTCCAGCTGTATATCCCATTCTTTTTGCAGGTTTGGTTCTGTACATTTTGGCATCTTGTATATTTGTCAGGTTTGTGTCAAATGTCCCAACTTGTGGTAAGTCTGAGTTAACATCCAGTACTTCATAAATTATATCAATATTATTAATTTGTGCATTAATTATATCAATTTCATCACTTTCAGAGCTTTCTGACTCTTCTATGTCTTTTTCAGAGTCAGATTCCTCCTCTTTGTCATTGTGGTTCTCTGTTTCCACAATTTCATTAATCTTTGCCTTCTTGAGGCAATTATTGGCTAAGTGTCCAATAACTCCACATTTATGGCATTTTCTTTGCTCATTATTGTTGGGTGTATTGGGCTTGAAAGCTTCTTTTGATTTATCTTTTTTGATAAATGGTTTATTTGGTCTTTTAATGTCCAATTTCTTCCAAGTTCTGCCAATTTTTTCTCTTGTCACTATGTCTTCTAGTGCATTCATATACTCTTCTGTGGAGCATGGCTCTATACACCTGCTTCTTAGGGAATTTCCTAGCTCTCCTCCACATTTCTTAATTCTTTTCATGTGCACCATTTTTTGTGACATTTCTGGGTACAATTCATTGAGTCTTTCAACTTGTTTTAAGAACCAAGTTAAAGGTTTGTCTATGGCTGGGTCAAAGAAAGAATTTTCAAATGCATTTTCTATCTTGTACCTCCAGGCATCATTGGCCCACTTGGT
Organism: Austropuccinia psidii; assembly: GCA_023105745.1. Taxonomy (NCBI): domain Eukaryota; kingdom Fungi; phylum Basidiomycota; class Pucciniomycetes; order Pucciniales; family Sphaerophragmiaceae; genus Austropuccinia; species Austropuccinia psidii. Next base: position 54,394,645 of record JALGQZ010000003.1, read on the forward strand.
GATTATTTCTTGTTTCCACCAAGACCAGGTATTTTTGCTATTTGTTTGCCCTATGCCATAATACCATCTTTTTGCAGATTTTTCAAACAATGAATGTAATCTTGCAGTGATTAATTCATCTGGTATGGCATAATCTTCTTGTAGAATGTCAATTGTTTTGATAAATGACATGTGGTCATATTCACCTTCTCCTGTGAATGTTGGCCATTCTTTTAATTGAGGTGCTTCCTTCATTAAGACTTGGTTATTGTCTTGGTGACTCAAGTCTGTTATGAATGGATTTTTTAATTCCTCTTTTGGCTTAACAGGGCTTCTTATGTGAGAAAATGGTGTTGATAACTTTGGCATATTTGAGTTATCCTCATTAATTTTATCCATTTTATCAGTGATAAGCCTTATTTCACTTTGAATGTCATCTTTCAGATGCATTCTTGCTTCATCACTCTTGTCCACATGGTCTAAAAGTAATTTTTGGTGTGATGAGGTCTTTTCTTCAAATTTTTCTACAGAAATGCTTAATTTGTTTAATTTTTATGTAAGATTATCAATACTCACGTCATAATTGATTGTCAAAGTTTTTTCTTTTATATCACTTATGTATTTGGACAACTCTTGTTGTCCTTGTATTAATTTTTGAGTATTATCAATTAATACTTTTGGTTTGTTATTTTCAATCATAAATTTTATGTTATCAATTTCTTTTTTATTTTGTACAACAAGTTTTGTTAAAGATGATAAGCTATTATTTATTTCTTGGGAAGATAATAAACTATTTTTGATGTCTTTAAGAGGTAAAATACTATTTTTAAGCTCTGTTAAAGTATTTACAACATCAGGAGACAAGGTTATTTCTTTGGGAAATGGGGTTGTCTCATTCTTTGCTCCTCTTTGTCTTTGAATTCCCTCAAGGTTCTGGCCATGTTGAAGACATTGTCCATGGCATCTTTTTGGATTTTTGGAATCCTGTAGCTTGGGGAATATGGTTTCCTCCAATTCTTTTTCTTTTTCTTCCTCCCTTCTTGGGGAGGTTGGTTGACTTGAAGCTTGCTGGTAGAAGCTACTGGGGCTTCTTCCTTGCTTTCCTCTTTCTTTTTGGCATGGTACTCCTTGATCTTCTTGATTTGAGGCTTGGATGATAGTGGATTCCATCCATTGGAGTATTTCACTATTTCCTCCTCCTTGAGGAACTTTTTGAGGATGTTCCAGGAGTTCATCACTTCTTGGTGTATTTGGGGCAACATTTCCCAATCCTTGTCTTTGTACACTGTGTAGTACTATTTGTACTGGCTCATGTAAATGTCTATTTGAGCCCTCTGAATGTGATTTGTACCTGTTTGAGTCACTCATACTTAGCTCCAATTCTGGTTCAGATATCATGGGCATTTCTGGGACTTGCCTTTGAGATAAGGCACTTCCTTGTGTGGATTCTGTTCCACTGGGGATATTGCCCTTCCTTTTCCCTTTTGAGGAATCAATTCTACCTCTGAGTCCAGCTCCATCTGATTGGATGGAGTATTGGGAGCCTCTTCTGGTAGTCATAATTTAAGAAAAGTAAGAAATAAGAGGATTTCAGAACAGGAATTCTTCTTATGGCAATTTATAAATGAGGTACTCACCTTCAGAGTCCTGAATAGTGGGTCCTGGAAAGTCCAATTTCTTGGCTTTCTTTTTCTTAGTAATTATTGGTTTTGGAGAACTTTTACAAGCTTCTTCCACCAATATTTCAACAGTGGTTTGGTTGTCCTCTGTTGGATTGTCTTCAAACACTGAAAAAGACAAATAAAGATAAGTCTTTTATATAAAAGGTGTTATTTTTTGTAAGATATGGCAATTTTCCACGTAAAAAATTGCTTTTATATCTTAAAAAATGAAAATAAATAAAGAAATGAAATTAAAATGAATAAAAAATATAACTTTTTTTTATTGGTTTTTTATTTATAATTTTTTTATCTTGCAATTTTTATTTTTAAAGAATAAAATAAAAAAATGAATATGATTCTTTTATAAAATTAATTTATAATATAAGATTATTTTTAATTTATAAAATATCTTTTTTAATCACTAGAGTCACTCAAAGAAAGTTTTTGCAAGTCTAAGGATGTGAAAAACCACATGTAAGACAGTACAATTGCTTTCCAAATGCCTCAATAGTATTTAAAATCAATAAATATAAAATTATTATATAATTTTATTATTATAATTATAATTCATTATTATATAAACCCAATTAGAATCTTTTTAAAGGTCTTTCAGAGTAAATATCACGGCCAGGCCCCCAAATGTAAGGTTTGATTATGAAACAATAAGTAAAAATTACTAATATTTTACTTATGGTACTATGAATGTCCTTATAAATGAAAGTAATAAGATAAAAATAATTATTATAATTATGGCATAAAATAAATATATTATTAAATAAATATCATAATATAACTTATATTATAAAAAATAATATATATAAAATAAATATATTAATATAAGATAATTAATATATTTAAAAGCACTTTATTATTGTTACCAACAAATAATAAAGGCATAAAAAAAAATTTCATTAATAAAAACCAATTAATAACAATAATATTACCAATATTAAAGCTATAAATTAATATAAATACTATTTATATCAATTATAAAATTATTAAAAGTGATAATAGAGAAAAAATTATTATAATAAGAGAAATAACCTACTTTTAATACTTAATATAATAATCTTGAATACCTTTACGCCTAGAAATGTAAATACAACTTATTTAAATTGTAGTTACAATAAAATTTTAAGAGAAATTACAAATTTTCTTTGTTTTACGTGGAATTGAGGTTTTTAAGAGAAATTTAAACAAAACAATTAAATAATTGCAATAATCATGTCAATAATGAAGATTATTATATAATATCTTTGTTCTTTAATAATATAAGAGTTTTATATATAAAGAATAAAGAAATTACCTTTTTATTTAATGATTTAATGTTTTGTAAGTATCTGAGGGGGAAATAGAGTAAAAAGAGCTCTATTTATATTTAATTCCTTCCTTTTAGAGTCCAAAAGGCTTCTAATAGACGTTCACTGATCATATCCACTGTAATTAATCAATACTTTAAGGTTTGGTGATGATTACATCATGATCAAACCATATTATCTCATTATTATGCCATTATTTAGAGCTATCACTATAGCTCTAATTTTGGTGATGTCAAGGCTTGGAAGAACCCCAAATTTAGTGTATCTTATTATTTTTAATCATAAACTCACAGTATTCACCAATTTTATCACTCATATGACTGTTAAATTTAATTTAAAGTTACAGTGAGTGATCATAAATGATCAAATTAAGCTCAAACTTTGATTCTTAATGACTTTTAAGTTTTACACACTACAGAAATTCAGAGAGTGAATTCTATTAGCTTGGCATAACCTCATTATTCTGCCAAGAGAATTTTATTACATCATCAAAACTCTATTTTTGATGATTTTTCTTGTAACTCATCTTTTCTGTCAAAATTTAATATTTTAAACTTCAAACCATGATTTCAAGGGGTTATACCTTGAATATTATGATAACAAATACATAATTCTTCACAAATGAGCTAGTAGAATCCAACTGTCTACTTTTTTCTAAGTTTGGACCACTTTCACAACAAAGTGGTCAACAGCTCTATTGATTTTAATCAATAATCCCTTACAGGTTTCAACCTTTCTTATAGCTTGTGAAATAAATTCTATTTCTGTATTCCTAAAGTAATTACGTGATGACTTTATTTTTGGTTCATCACTCTATCATGCATATTTCAAAAGATATTAGCTAAAATCCTTGAATATATGTGTTGACCAAAAAAGTGCATATATTCAGCTTAACTCCTTAAGTATTGACTTTGGAGATTAGCTTCTTAATTGTTTTATGTGTGTATTTTTATGGAGCATTCAATGGTACCATTTACTTTACATGTTGTTTCATTGGTATTTGAAATAATTAAGGATTCATGTTTTCTATAAGGTATTATTACTTATAACTCATTAAATATTGACTTTACAGATATGCCATAAAAATGGTATATGTGTATTTTACCATGGGAAATCCAATGGTATAACACATTTCACATGTTTATTCATTGGTTTTCAAGTTAAACCAAGTTTTATGCCAATTTATGGAATTTTTGTTGTTTTTAGGTAGTTATTTTTAATGTATTATTATTTTAAATATTTCTTGTGACCTTTTTGGGTATGTGGTCATATCTCAAATATTCACAAAATTTGTTGTTATAACTAAGTTTTATTTCTCAAGTTTCTTCAATATTGTGTTATTGTATTACTATATCTATTCAGAGCAAGGCCTTATGTAATCCATACTTAATATTATAGTGTTAATTGGCATTTTTTACTTCATTGAGGTAGTAATTTATTATTTTTTCAGCTCTTGGTTATGAATTCTCAGTTTTACATTTCTGTGACCTTATTTGGGATATTATTCCACATCTCCAAGGTTCACAATACAGAAAATATAATAATTGAGATAGAATGGTTTTGGTGAAATATAATCCAATGTATTAAATTATATGATAAAATTGTATTAGAGATGTGGGCTTCAATATCTTTACCTTATTCCATTCAAGTAAGTGAAATTAAAATTATTCACCATTCTACCTGATACTCAACAAAGGAATTAGTGACTCAAATTCTCAAATATCATCCTCAGCTTCAAATAATGCCAAATTTATTCCTAAATGAATCAAAATAGAATATTTTCAATTAGAAAGTTGTTGTGATTCAAACTTAAGATCAAATTTCTGATTTCATTCTGACATTATTAGATAAGTCTATTTAGCTTTATTGAAATACTGTCGATCTGGATTAGCAATTACTCATTTCAAACTAATGAAAAATCAGGTAGATGCACTTGTTGTAAGTGCTTGATTAGCTTTCCCAAAATCATAATCAACCAAAACAAGCTCCGAATAATGTAGTCTTTCTTCATTTAAATAACTGAGAAGAGTTATTCAATATGATAGTCGTAAATTAAAGCAATATTGATATTCTCACCAAGAACCAAAGAGAAAAAAATTCAATCTCGCCACCTCTAAAGTATCTATCTAATTATTATTCAAAAAAGCTGAATCAATGGCATGATTTTGTTTAATATTATTCATTGGTTATTTATAGATTTATAATAAATAAAGCACAGGACGAATTAATTTTTAATTTCTTTTACCAAGGTCTGATATTCAGGTTTTTAATCTATATTTTACACTATTTTTGTGATTATATGGCTTAATTTCTAAAACAACCTCCATTATTTTTACAAAACAAGAACCATAAATCATTAGCTATAGTAGTTCTATTTTAATAGATTTAGTCTTTGAGAAGATTTAATAATCCATGTTAACTTAGAACTATGACTTAGGTAAGTATCTACTGTATTAAATTTGGCTTCATTTAATGTTTTTATCTCTACCTTCTCTTCAAAGACTTCCTTTTTTAATTTAACCTCTATCCATATTTATTACCTCACTGTGAGTAATTGCTTGGAGCTTGTGTAGAGGTTCCTTACACCAACAGAACCATAGTAACTCAGTAGGCTTAAGGGACTTTAATTCGGGTCAAACCAGCTTTTCCCCAGTGCAATACAGTAGAACCTGTCTAAGCCAATTGACGACAGTGGAAAAGCTTTCAAATGGGTTTTCATGCGACAAATCCTTCCCAACCCATAAAATGTACTCATAGTTTCAAAAGCCATAATTTCGGTCCCTACCTGTCTTAAGCCATAGCTCTAAAACACAGCTTTCTTTAAAAAGAGACCAATGATAATACGATTGGAAAACTCAAACAAAAAAATATGCACTTTATATAAAAATATATAAATTAGTTTATTTTAAAATGATCTTAAATGAAGATCATAAAACTACTTCACTAGATAGTATTGAACTCTTTTTTTCTGCTATTTTGGATGGATCAAGTGTAAAAAAGTTTGAAATTCATAATTCTAAGGTCTCATTGACCAGATAAGCTTCCTTTTTTCAGCTATGATAAGCATATTTTAATATAGCTAAGATGGCTTTTTAAGTTTCTGAAGTGGAGGGCTTTGGTATACTTGCTTTCTTCTCAGGAATATCATCAAGTTCTTGATTGTTTTAAAAAAAATTTCAAATATTTCCTCTGCTGATTGCATTTGGTATTCACTAAATAGTTCTGATATTAATATTTCATTTTTTGGCAGTGTGATTCCTAATTCTTTGGTACAATTGGTTTCTTGGCCAAGAAATGCTTCTGAAATTTTGAAGCCAAAATTATTTGGAACTGTCGGTAGTTTTTGAGTTATTTGAGTATTATCCCAAAATCTATTGATTGTTTCTGTATTAATGAAGCTCCATTAAAAGAAGAAAGGACCGATTTCATTCAGTTAATTTATTTTGTAAATATGGTCGATTCTGATATTACTATTGAAGTAACAAATTTTCAAGTAAATGAAGTGCTTTCTATATTCTGTCTTGAAGGTGTGGATAATTCCTTGATCTAATGGCTAAAAATGGGCTGTTATATTTGGTGCAGAAAATATCACATTTATTTTTGAAAGTTCTTCAGAGGGTACTTCATTCCCCCTTGAAGTTTTCCAACAAAAGGGTGATTTTTTTATTTTCCAAGAACAGGTGATTGTTCCAGGATATGATCAAATTTGAAAAAAAAATTAAGTAATCCCCACTTTTTTATTGAATTAATATTGATGTCCTAGCTGAAAGGAATATTTTTCAAAAAGCCAATGTCATTCATACTTACCAATAGATAGTAAGGGAATTATTTCAGTTCCAGTTGCATTTCATGCCAATGCAACATTTATTTGACTCTTTTTGGATTTAATCCCATTTATTTATGTGGAAGCCAGCCTTTTATCTGGTGGGATTCTATAAGAAAGGGAACATGAATATCCTTTTTTTTCAATATGGTTATGAAGTTCAAATTGAACAAATTTACACATAGTACAGCCCAGTCCCATCCATGTTTAAACTTTCACCTGAATTTACTTTGGCCAAAACTAGCTTGAGGGGGTTTATTTCAGCCTATACTTGAGCAGGTTTTGTTTCAGAAGCTTCTATGATTTTTATTATTCTTCAAGTTCTTTTGTTCCTTAAATGAGTTCAGCCACCCATTAAAAAGAGAAATCCAATTGGTTGTTGGAATTCCACATAGACAAGAGAAATTCTTTCACTTTTCTTATATTATATTTCTATTTATAATCACATTTTTGCTTATGGCCTGATGCATCCATGCCTTTTGAAGTGTAAATACTTCTTTATTCTTGACTTTAGAGACTTTTTTTGTTCTTGAAAGAGCTATTGCATTTTTGTTTCTGTGAAAATTGGGTTTAATACTTCAGCCAAGAAGATATTTGAGGCTGTTTGAGTCCTGAAAAAGGACAGATGTTATTGAAGTGAGTTTCTCTTACAATTTTCTATCAAATATTGGAATTGTACCATTTCAAGATCTAGATTCTCTGAGATAAGGTAGAAAAATCGCTCTGGCTGGTTAAAATCCTTTTCTTTTTTTGTCTCAATCCCTCTCTTCAGATATCTTGGGTTGTGTTTGTTTGGGATATAAAGGTTTCTACCCATATTAAGTAAATTTACTTAAGTCTTAAAAGTGTGATTCAGTAAGTTCAATTTATGAATTAAAATCTTTACTTTGATTGATCAATTCCTCCATTATTGCACTTTCCTCCACAATATTTCCATGATTATACATCCAATCTGGTTCTGCCTTGGTAAGTCGGCTTTCTCTCTGTTTCTCAAATAATGTTTATTTTTCCTCTGTAGTTTTTTCCGAATTTATAATACTTTCTTCAAATAAGTCAAAATCTTACTTTTCAATCATCATTGAAGAATGGGGCTGAGTAAGGTTAGAAGAGATATTTGATAAAAACGGAGATAGTGTTACCACACCCTGTGGAAAGAACTTGATGATGGGTGGCCCTTCCAAAAAAACAAAATTCATTTTGGGGAAGTAAAATTAAAGTTGGTCTGAATTTTTCGGGATATTTTTGAGAAATATGCAAAAAATGAGCTGAAAAATATGGGTTTCAGGAGTTTTAATTGCACTATTTTTTAACCAAGGTTTATGGTTAAAGGTAGATTACAGGCTTATGGGTTGATACCCTTTTTTGAGGGCACTGTCTATGTGCACCCAAAAACTCATGGATAAATAGAGGCTATATACTTACACAAGTTTAGGTATAGACAAGGTTTACTGTATACTGAAAAAGAACCAAAAACCCTTCTGCCTTGCTTATAGTTACTCACATATCTTCTCTGAGGGATAAAATATCAACAATATCTTGTCAGCTATTTCTATACCAAATTAAAATAAACCCTCCTTTCCCAGTAGAAGCTTCAAAAATAATTTTAATGTGTCTTATAGTTGGTAAAATGCAATTTCAAATTATGCTGTGATTTGTATCTTTTCAATATAATATTCCTTCTTTCATTTTATGAATATATTCCAATAAGTAATCTTTTTTCCCCCTAAAATACTTTTTTCAAACCCTGAAGTTTTCCATTAATATTGAGAAATTCTAGCCAATTATCAATTCTATTTCCTTCCTAGAAATTTGGGTTTTACATCTTCTTCAAAGAATTCCTTCAATCCCAGGATATTTCCATCATCCTTTGGAAAATTAAACTTATTTTCATTTAAATATGCTTAAAATTATGTATAGCCAAGAGAATTTTACCTTTCACTTGCCAGAAATGGCTGAGACTCTCATAGTAAAGAATATTTCCTCTGTGAGTGCCTGTTTCATCATCCATTACCAAGGAAAATAATACCCTTCTGACAATTCTAATTAATTCTAACTCTGTATCAAAGCTTCTTTCTTTATCAATTTCTTTTTTTTATCTTAATTTAATTGTTAATATAAATATTATTGATTCCTTTCTTAAAATATCTATGCTTTTAGCCATATGTCTATATTACACAAAAGATGTAAGGAGTCAGATTCATCAAAATCAATTGTCATAGAGGAATGGGAGTGATAATATCCTTTAATAATATTGTGAATCAACTCATCCTTTGGTATCCATTCATTTATTAATAAATTCATATTTTAAGTATCCTTTCACTATTTTTAATCCAATTTCATTCTTAATGTGTAAATTGTTCAATTTATACTAATAGATTGGATCATTATCATATAAGATATACCTTTTCTAAATAAAATTACTTGTTACTTTTGTTCAAACTGTTCTATCACAAGTTTTAGGAGGTATTTTGCCTTCTTTGATCTTTCAAAAAAATATTTGAACCAGATTTAGAAAGCATATGTTTTCTTTATTTCAATTTGAATCAAGGGGATTCTTCCTTTATAGCTGTTTTCCCACATTAGATTCTTTGATTTTAGCTCAGTATTTATTCACCACAGCAGATAAATGAAGTATACTCTAGCTTTTTGTTAAATGTGCTTTGATCATTGCATTGGAAGAATAATGAGTCACTGACTCAAGGCTATACCTAAATAGCTATAAGTCCCTCTTTACAGTAAATTCTCAGCCCAGTTATAATTAATTTTTCAATTGGGTAGTGTATTTAAATAATTGATAACATTTACCTGTATATCTAGTTTTTTATTAATTATTTGCACATATATTACAATCCCACAATTATGAATATGTCTACCAATATGTATTTCATATTTCTTAATATTTGGAAAGAGGCCTTGTGAATTAATTCATTGAGTAAATTGTGGATAATTTGGGCTCAAAATTAATGGATCTTTTTTAAGATTGAATTATTCAAATAGCTTAATTTTGTATGTGGTAAATTACATGATTCACCTTTTCCCTGTAACTCCACTATTATATCCAAAGAAGGGATTTGAATTTTTCATCCTATGATTAACAGAAAAATACCAGAAATATGATTTTCCAATCAAAACCTTTTCAAGGAGATTTTGTGGATAATCCCATAATCTTCTTCCTATTTAAAATTTGAAAAGATTGGAATCACTTACCAGAAGCCATTCCAAATCTTGCAGTCTCAATAAGCGCAAAATATATTTCTAAATTATCCTTTCATGGGGGCTCTTGGGGAAAACAATAGTGGCCTGGATATCACTTGGAAGACTCCAAAGATTCAAGGAGATAAAATAAATGAAAGAAATTTCTCTAAGAAGATAGGCAAGTACAAGATGAGATGCAATAAGAGAACAAAGCTAAATAGCGCAAGAGCCAACCAAGCCCTTAATCACTGTTTCAACCTTCCAGAAAGAGTAATGTAATTAGTAAGGGATATGAGTACCAATATCCACTCACAGTAAAAGAGAGAAAAGGTGCTAAACGACTGACTTGATGATATCATTTTTCACTTAACAAATTAATAAAAAAAGATAATGAAGAATGAAAGAATATTAATTAACTGGGGGAAAACCCCCCATGATTGAAGGGAGGCTGGTATATACAAAATGCTGAGAGCTTGCCTCCTTCAGGCTGACAACTGGTCTGTATTAGCTGCTCGAGGGAGTTTTTACATTTCCAAATTTATAGATGAACTTGGTTGAATGATCTTCCCAGATTCTATGAATTAAATGAAGGCCTTTATGGATCAAGACTGGATTGAAATGAATGTGGTTTCCAAGGTGGATTTATGGATAATTGACACTTTATAACTGTTTTAGAACTTCCCCTTGAATATCCCTTGGGAATGAAATTCTAGTTTCCCCTTGGATCAATACTGTGTAATTTGAAATATCCAATTATTTATTGATGGTGTGATTGGTATTTGAGAAGAACACTTGCACTTGACCCTTTATGAACCCTCTGAATGACATAGTCCCTTGATGGCGTAATGGAATGTTGGAATGGAGAAATAAACTTCTGATACTGGAACTATTTGATTGCTAGTGAAAAAAGTTTCATAATGGTGTATAACACCATTTATGGCACTTCTGGTTATTGGAGGAAAAGTTTGTGAAAGGTATTTTGGAAGAAATGCCATGAGTAAATTGAGAGAAAAATAGTTTTGGGTGGCTTCAGGGCTTGCTGAGGTGTTTAGACAGTTCTGGGTGTTTTGGCCATTTGTGGGTTCTTGGAGCAAACAAACCTGTGCCAGCTCAAAACTTTATTTTGTGCAAAGTGCACAAAAAATGTGCAAATCTTGCATTTAAGCCTCAAATGTCCTGATATGACCATTTGGGAATATTTCCCATATTTCATGGTAAAATGCACAAATGGCACAAAACTGTATTTAAATCTAAAAAAATAATACAGCCTTTTGGGCTATATTTCCCTTTTTGACTTGGAAATGCCCAAAAGTACCCAAAGTCAGACGAAGGCCAATAATAGTCTGATGATGGTGAAGGGGCCAGGCTGGCTCCAGATGATTAAATGGTCATAAAAGGCCAAAAGGGTGAAGGTGGAAACTTTGTCCAAGGAATGATGGATATGGAATTTATATGCCATATAAAGGTACATGGTTGTTAAAGTATTGTCACAATGATGTCTTCCAGACCTCAACAAAGGGAGCTATTTCAAAAAAAATGCTATTAAACCGGTTGAAATACTAGTTAATACTGGAAAGTTTCAGATCACATTCAACTATCTGACAGATCCATCCCTCCATTCATGGATTTTCAGGGTAAATTTTCATTACATAATGGTGTACTATTTCCCCAATTTGGATGCTTCAAGAGTTTTGTACTGAGTGCAGAAGTAAAGTTTAATCTTTACTTGAAGTCTTTTTTTCTTTTTTAAAATTAAATATTTGTTATTAATAGGTTCAAATTAAGAATTCTAGTCATTTAATGTCACTTTGAGCATATATGTTCCTAATATATAATACAATTAAGCTTTTTAATCTCAATTTCACTCTTGATTTAGGGTATGTTTTAAAGACCCAAAAAGCTTTAAGCTTAGTTTTTCATGGAACTGGTATACTCTCACAAATTCAACAATACAATTATTAATTGGTGGCAATTTGACCTTGGGTATATACATAGTGGGGCCATTAATAAATAATATATTCTCTCTTGAGCTAAAGTTTAAATACCAAACCCTTAATTTTTGCTCATATAGATCTATTTTTATATTTATTATCTAATCTCTCTGATAATTTCTATAGTATTCCAAAATTATGATTCATTTTTCATCCCAAAATTTAAAATAATTTGTGCCTGCCCCTATAAAAAAAGATAACCTTGTCCACCTGCTAAATGCTTCATGTATAATATGAATATTTATTTCAGAGTAAATAGGTTATCTAATAGTTTTTTAGGATTAAATTCTGTATGAGGTTTTCTGGAAGAATGAGGTACCACTGAAAATATATTACTTTAAATTATTATTCATTCGGTGTTGTACTACATCAAGTTACTATGTTAGGTTAAGTATCATACTGCATGAAATTACTACTCAAAGTGCATTATTACTCCAAATTAGCTGTTGAGTTTTGTATTTCTTGGAAATTAATTAAAATAATTTACTTCGGCAGATCTCAAGAAAATTTAATTTAATTTTTAGTCTCATTTTTCATCAATTTACAATCCAAATATATGTAAACTGAGGGTAATTCAGCTTATATTAGACATATAATTTTTCATATAAATCTTCAAAACTTCAATGAGTTGCCAACCAGATTGGCTTTTCTAAAGACTAATTAAAATAGATTTCTTTCTTAGCTTCCTACACCAGGAATTGAGCAACTTGAAGCTTACAAATTGATACCATTTTCCCATTGGGATGGCTCGCCCACTTCTTAATACAAGTTAGAGATAAAATCTTTTTGGTCCTTAATTAATCCCTTTATGGACCAAATATTTTTCCATTGTGATGAAAAATATGCTAAAATGGATATTTAAATACTGATATGTACATATGATCTTATTCAATGGAGCTTAGTATGGTAATATTATCTGAGTGAATCTGAATCTGAAATTATTGTAGCATGATCCCCAAGTGAATCTTAACATGAAATAATTGTGGAACATTATTGGATTTACTATCAACTAGAGGGATTGAAGTAGACAAGGAGATACTTAAATCTATTATCAAACATTATCCTCTTAGCTTCCTTATTATATTGGTTTTAAGGGTAGCCAACATTCTGTCTGGATTATTAATTTGAAAAGAGTCAAAGCTGTACCTAATGGAGAATTGATTTGGATTGCTATATTAAAATTGACTCAGAAGTGTTGGATAAAAAATTTTTCTTATTGAGTTATGAGTGACTTGCTTGAGAGTTAATATTGTAATTTTCCTTTTGGAATGGTCTGAAATTTCAATAGCATGCCTAGTTCTGACTGAAAATGGTTGCAATGCTCTAATAATGAGGAACTTTAAGCTGAGTCAAAATGGCTTGAAAATACTAAGGGTCTGAGATACAAGGAATTAGTTACTACATGTTTCCAATTTTATAATTGACATTTTTGGAAATATTTTTAACTTCAGCTTCAGATTCTTTGTAACAGATAAGATCAGCTTTTTATTCCAATTATAATAGCTTTCTTCATTTTAATTAATGATATAGCAATTCAAAATACTTGGTTGTCCTATTACTTTTGAGTTTTCAGGGAGCTTTACAGTTGGGCCAATATACCCCATTTCAACCCATTTTTTGATTTTAAGGCATCAAGTGTATAATAAAATTAAATAATTTATCTGAGGCTCATAGCTTATTTGATATAAGAAATTATTCAACCTCATAGTAATTAATCTTATTCAAATAGGTTTTGGGTCCTTAATTTTTTCTTAGAAGTGCTTGAATATATAATTCTGTGTTGGAGAATTGTTACTCTGTTTATAGGGCCATAAATCATGTAAGGCTTGAACAATGATCTTTGAGGTCTTTTAATTTTCTGTTTATTGGTAGAAGTAATCTATAAATATTGGCTAAAGATAAAGGGTTCAATTATGAAGATTTATTGTTTAATCTTATTTTAAGGTGTTGATATTAAACTCTGATCAAAAATCAAGTAATTTTCCTGTCCTCAAACTTTTTAAAAGGTGAAATTGAATAAAGTATGGCAAACTTTAAGATTTTTCAGAGAAAACATACCAAAATTATTGTTTTTTAAAGCTTTTAGTAGAAAAGCATTATTATTTAGATTTATTGTTATACCAACAATTAAAATCCATCCAAAAAGTACTCAAGAGATATTTATGGCTACACAAGAAATTTCAATTAGAACTAATTGAGAGAACCACTTCAGGTAATTAATATGAGAAAATAATTTCTAAAAAGAATATTTAAAGAGAAAACACACCCAAAAGTGAGAAGAGTGAATTTGGAAATAAAATGACAAAGTTAAAAGTGATGGAAGATGCTTTTACTCACTTATGGGGTGGTTCAAAGGTAAAAATGATTATAATGATTTTTCATGTGTTTAAAAGGTTGAAAATTATTTTAATTTGGTGGTTTAAATCCTTTATTGATCTTTTTAAAAGCTTTTAAGCTAATTATAAAAGGAAAATATTCTAACATTAAGAGAAAAGTGGGGCAAAGAAGACATTATTTTATAGCCATCAAGTTTCTTACTGAAAAAGTAAAGTTTACTCCAAGAAGCTGTCAGAACCACACTGATAGCAGAAAATCCAATTATGGAATCATTGAACCCTGTTTTGGACCAAAAAAGGGCTGGCTTTAGCCATTTCAGTCCCTTAAACCAGCCATTGCTATAGTAATAGCTGGTTTATACCTCTCAAAAAACTTCTGAATGTGTATAAGAGACCTCAAAACAAGTTAAAACTGTTTTTATTAAGTTTTTTTCAACTTTAGGGTATTTTTACCCTGTTGCAAACATTTGAAACTTTCCTGCTTGGTATTAAAACCCTATCATCAATTGAGTCACAGACCCTATGACTCAATTCCAGGCCAAAATTAATGGAGCTTTTCATTAATTTTGACATCTTGCATGTGTCAGAAAGGGATTTGGGGGAGTCTGGCACTCTTGTAGCTAAGATTCCTTTTCCCCCAAAAAAACTAATATTTACAATTTATTTCTTCTTTTAATTCCTCATCATGTGCTATACTTCAGATTTACACATGTAACTCAATTGAAAAATTACATTAAACAACTTTAATTACTATTTACTCATATGTAACTTTAAGTTCACTTATATAATGCATGCATACATTCTTACATTTCAATTGAGAATACTTCAATTCCTCATAGCTTCTAAGCTACGCACCCCACCTCAACTTTAACACAAAAACTGGTGGTTAACACCTCATGTGGTGTGAATTAAATTAAGGTTTTGAGGAGTTCCAGATTTTAATAAATAAAATATTAAAACTTTAATTCAAGCTGTTTTAGAGTTTAGTTACAGAATTTTCACTCAGAGGTGAATCCACCTGATTTTTTATGAGAAATACAATTGTGAAATACTTTTCAGATGTTAATTTACTGGAAAAAAAATTATAATAATTTTTATTAATTTTTTCCACAAATTATTTCATTTTTAATATTTTTGATAACATTTTATTTTTAATTAATGATTTTAAGTAAAGATAAATTTTTATATTTAAAAGTTAATCTATTATTTTTAGCTATCAATTATTTTAACTGTTTTTTTTTGTCATATAAAATGAAATTTCTCTCACTATAATTTTTGGATATCTATATAAAATAATTCAAGTGATTCAGTAGGGTAAAAGATAGTTTTTGGTTGTGTATCACTAATTGAGCTTGGTGAGGATAGGTAATACTTGGTTTATTTCTAGAAGGTTCCTCTAGAGGGACCTGTTTGGAAAAAAAAATGATTTCATCGTTAAAAAACACATATAAAAATTGCATTAAAAGATGCATTGAACCCAGAAAATGGGTAATCTTCATATATTCAAGTGAGATACAATCCAGCTCCTTATAAGAGAGATATTTTGATTTAGTATTGAGTTTAATATTGTATGATGGCTGAAAAGTGGGAAAATATCAGTAAAAGAATGTATAGGGAGGAATAAATAAAGATCCTAGGGAGTTCATTTTGGGCTATATGAAGTATGTTAGTTTTTGGGCTATATGCAGTATCTGCTTCCTATTATAAAGAAAACAATATGTAAAATAAAACGTGGAAGTATTTCCTGAATGTCTCTGATAGACTTATTTGTACCGGCTAAAATTTACTGCAATGGATTAAGATTTCTATTGGTACTCTTTAGTCCCACAAGAGAGAGAAAAAGTCTCACCTAAATCTATTTATATACAACCACCTTAAAGGATTTCTGGGAAAAAGCTCACACCCAAATCCAACAGCTTAATCTTTTTCATCTAAAAAAATGATTCATATTACCCTACATTTCAGTACTCAGCCCCCTTCTCCACATTCCTATGCATTCTTATAAGACGTTTTTCATAAAAATCACAAATCTCAAGCTTTTTTAATAAACTCCTGATTGCTGGATGGATATCTCGATGGTTCCTGACCTTCCGGACATTATATCAGTCTTAAAATTTAGTTCCTTTTTTATTTCCATGATGAGGGAGGGCCCATGTGCAATAATTTTTAAAGTGTATTGTTATGAGTAGTTGTTTGCTTTGACAATGAAATTATAGATAACTTAATAAAATAACAAATCCAAGACAATTGAGCTAACAGGTACCTATTGTCAGCTTGGGCCTCTTTCATGGATTCCATACTAAATATTAGGAATATTTATAAATCAAAAGAAGTGGGATAGTATTAAATCTAATTAATAGATTATTCACTAGTGCTATAATGATGTAAGGTTGGAATTTAGGGCTTCAACAGTAGAAATAAATTTCAAAAAGTGAAGTGAATCACTTTAAAAGTGAGAGTGTTTTTTGCTATCAATAAGTCTAAATTCAAACAGGCCACATGGAAGAAAAGGAGGTCTCTTCATAAGCTTACAATTTAATATAGTATAGCCTAATTTTTCAAAAAAAAAAGGAAGAAATTTCCCACAATTTGCACCATCTATGGAGCACCTTTGCTGTACTAAAAACTGGGCTTCTTTTTATAAATTTGAAAGAATTTCTGAAATCATCCATTTTTTAGTATAAAGAAATGATACAGCAACAATCAGGATGAAATCGAATATTCAATTTTGAATTCTATCATCCTTGCTATTTCAAACTGCATCAATTTACTTCCTCTTTATATATTAAAGATTACAGTACTGGTATAGAGGAAATACACAATCACGTAACAACAAAAGTACTGTACTTTTGTTTTATAAAAAGAGAAATCTTTTTTAAACAAAAATACAAATAATATTGAATAAAAAGCACAAAATTTAAAAAGGAAAGCAGCATTTCACCTGTGGAATTCTCCAACACGCCCCCTCACTGTTGAAATGGTGTAAGCTAAAAGGAAATCAAAGACTCATCTTCTTTTTCAGTCTGATAAGTAAGGTCTTTTAGCCCTTTCAGGGGATATTTCTTCTATATGGCTCTTCATTTTTAAAAAACTGAAGAACTTCTTGTTCCTTTGACTATATATTTCTGTTACATTTTCACGACCATCTTCATTTAAGTTGAATTTTACATAGTCTTGCTCTATCTTTTTAATAATTAATTCACTTCCTTTTTTCTGAAATCCATGGGACATTACTTATACAAATGATTCGATCTCTGGTGGTATTTTACTGAGCATCATAATTCTTGAAGCTGATTCTTCCAATTTGAACCCTACCAATCACATTTTTCTGAAATTGGTTCTTATTTCTTGGATAAAATTATGAGTTTTGTAAATTTTACTTTAATGAATTTTTTGAATCATAAACCTTGACTTTAAATCTCATTGGAAATTTATTTTTCTTTTAAAATATTCCATAAAGCCTGCCCATCTCTTACATTTTCTTTACTGAGAATACTTAAGAAAAATGAGATGTTGTCTTTATTTAAGCATTGAATTATCAAGCTATAAGCCTTGAAATTGAGTTTCACTTGAGCTTCCTTGGACTGTTTATAAGATTCAAGGCTCCAATAACATCTAGCTCTGAATCCATAATGGTTACACATGTGAAATAGTTGTCAGAAGCTAGTAATAGGTGACTTATTGAGCTATTTTATGACATGGTATGATGTATGCAACAAAGGAAAGTAAGTTTTGGTATACAAACAGCAGATCTTTGTCTATTGCTTCACACAACCAAGTCTAGTATGATAAAAAGAGCTTCTGGGATAAAACCAGTATGTTGTTTTCCTCTGGGTTCACACAGCCAAGACGAGAACAATGAAACAAAAAGCTGGGATACAACCAGTAGGTCATTTTACTCTGGGTTCACACAGATAGAACAAGAGTAATAAATACAATGAATACGATACTTCAAAAAAAGAAGTTTTCAATTGCTGGGAAATTGGTACTGATGATGTGCTGATTCTAAAATAACAAGAAAAAAAAGATGAAATTAAATATTTAATATTTAATTCTCTTATTTTTCATACTTCAAATTGCAACAAGCTACTTCCTCTTCATATACTCAATAGTACAGTACTAGTAAAGAGGAAATACACAATAAGATAACAAAGAAATATAAATAATATTGAATAACAATTACAAAAGGTAAAAAGGAAAGCACTGTTTCAAAAGTGGAATGCTCCAAAGGCCATGGTATTATTATCACTTACACATGAGAAGCCATGAAGGAATTTTTTGAATTTGTTTTTGAATATTTGGGGTTTCTGGATGAAATCAAACATAGTAATCCTTCCGTTTTTATTTCTGGGAAGATTTACATGGATGAATAGGGGTTTTTTATAGTACTACCATACCCCTTTTTTGAATTCCTTAAGGTTATTGGAAAAGAAATCCATAACAAGGATAGCTTTTATTATCTCACTTTTCAATTAGTATTGGGTTACCATAAAAGGGTTACAGAAATCTTTACTAGATTGCTTTTCTCTTCAAAAATATATTCTTCTCCTCCTAAGTATTTTTGATTTATAGGACTCAATATGTTTGCACAAATTCCTTACAATGGTTTTTTGTATAGTGCATTTTATGTTGAAGAAAATTTGAGTTAATTCACCAATTTTTAATTCCTCACAGCTTACATCCATTTCTCTATGTCTTATTTTTTCGTGTTCAAATGTTCAATTATGAAGGCCTTGTTATTCTCAAAGTTAAAATGTGAAATTATTCTGACTTCCTTTTTGACAATTCTTTGGAATATTCTTACTTCTTCCACAAATAAAACAACTTCTGGTTTCATCTTCTTATAAAGAAAACTCATTTTTATCTTAAATTTCTTCTTGGAATAAGGCCTTGCCCTTTTCAAAATTCACAAGGATATCTTCAATAATAAGGTATATATTTTCGCATGTAAGAACCTGTATTGGTAATTCAAAGTTATCAGGTAGGGACCCAATAGCTAACCTGGAACTCATGAATTGTTTAAGTGTGTTGCATTTGGTTTTATTCATTTTTTAGTAGCTCAAAAGTCTTAAATACGTCTAATTTTCTAAGAATAAGCTCTGAAAACTTATCCGGATAAATCCCTTCACTTTGTACTTCAGATACAAAAGATTTATATTTGGAAATTCTCCGTAATGCTTTGGCCTCTCCATTTCCTTCAGGTGTGAGTTCCCCTACAAATGTAATAATTGACCTATGTAAGTGTCTCATAATCAGAAAGTGAGAATTTTATTTCTTCTCTGCTGCTAACACATCATTCTTTCCATCCAAAAATATCCAAAAACCTATGCGAAACATAGCTTTTCTTCTATTTTAGAAACCCATGACACATTGTTTCCATCTTTGATAATTATTCTTAAATGACTGTCTGATTTATATATTTCCAGTACTTTAAGCTATGGTACTGCTAATGTGCTACATAAGGCAGTGTAATTAATTTTCTTATGCTTTTTATATTAAGAATTATATTACTCAAGCCACCCGAAGAAATACTCATCATGATGATGATGATGAAAAAAAACTTTATCTACAGCATGAGTTAATTTGGTTCTGTATTAATATACAAGAGTTTTCTTGTGTTCACTTATTCTTCTGTAATGAGGTAAGTAGCTCAAATTTATTTATTAATTTTTTCTCCTAAGCTTGTGCCTTTCCTCATCAGAAGAAAGTGATTTGACTTGTCTTCGCTTTTAATATCTTAATAGCTCATTTGATACTCTTTAAGCATCTCCAATCAGATTTTTATGTTGAAATACAAGTTATTTTAAGAAGTCAGTTTCTTGTTGACTTTTGAAGATCACTTTATCATCATCCCTTGTCCTCACTTCTTACTGCATGGGAAAATAATACTGAGAAAAAGCTATGATAAGAGCCCTTATCACTAAAGAGCTCTTTGATTCTACTGGAAATTTGACTGAGTTCTTCTAAGGGGTAACCAGTGGTTTGTTTGAAAATATTTTTCTTGCATATAATAAAAACATCTATACATGAAAAAATGTATGAGCTTTCATAATAGATAATGATTCTCTTCACATTTTATTTTACTTTCAACGGTGGTTTATGAAATATATGCTGAGTAAAATTTACAATAGAGAAAAACTAATTCCGTGAATAAGTCAATCGCAAGTTATTTTTCTTTGTCACTTCATCTTTGAACACAGACTCGCAAAATAGAGTACTGAAAAGTGCACAATCACATCACAAAACGCCTCAATTATTAGACAAAATTGCTGCCCTCATGGCCCAGCCTTTCTATCCTTGATACTTCAAAATGCACTGTAAGACCTCAGCAAAGCACAAGCAACAAAAACGAACCCGGCCGGGATTGAACCGACGATCTCTCGCTGTCAAATTTTGCAGCAACCTATATCGAAGGCGAGCGCCTTACCACTGGGCCATAGGTCCGATGTGTGACATTTCCAGTTTTGAGGATATGAATCCATATATATTTTGTTCTTGGAATGCTTATCTTGAGGAATAAAATGGAATATGCCAGGTAATTTGTGTTTTTGAGATCAAAGAATGAAAAATAAAAAGTCCTAGCAAGATTTAGAGGTGAGTTGGCGTGTTTTGTTGAGTCAGGAAGAGAAAGAGAGAGTGGTGGAAGGAGATTTCGGGCCTGTTACATGAATGTCAAGGGTCGAGTGAAACGGAAGTGAAAGGTTCAAACTTTAAATCGATCGTGAAATTCGTACTTAACCGTCATCATCAACGAGCAATTTCCCAAGAAGACCAAGACGACGCAAGAAGAAGATTGTAGCGCTCGAGGATTATTATAAAAGGCAAGAAGATTCCAAGCTCATCGATAGAGGATTGCGCTCGATCTTTTCTCAAAGTCAAACAAAATAATGTCATGCAAAAAAGATGAAGAAACTGGCGGTGAGTCAATCATTGTACCTACCAAAAAAACAAATCGCAAATTCACTTCAACTTACTCTTGTTTTGACTTTTTTGAAAAAAGTGGCTCATTTTATGCAAGATAAGACAACAGTAATTCAAGAAGCTAGAGTCTTTAACGAATCACCTATTTCTCCAAAAAAATGTAGAATTTTATTAACTAAAATAATTTATCTTTTATATGTTGGGGAAACTTTTGGTTCACAAGAGGCTACGACTTTATTCTTCGGTGTTACAAAATTATTTCAGCATAAAGATGTTAGCAAGATATCTCTTCCATCCTTTAAACTATACTTTCACTTATTTCTTGATTGTTTTTTTTGATGGGTTGCAAATAATAGAGCGCTTTAAGGCAAATGGTTTATTTAACGATCAAAGAACTTTCTCATCTCGCCCAAGATGTTTTAATGGTCACTTCATCTATTATGAAAGATATGCAACCAAATCTAGAAGTAATCTATCGGCCTAACGCGATCAGAGCGCTATGTAGGGTTATTGATGGCTCAATGATTCAAGGGGTTGAAAGGTTTTATAAATCGGCAATTGTTGATCGTAACGCTTCAATTAGTTCAGCTGCGCTGGTATCTGCTTATCACCTTTTCCCGATCGCAAAGGATGTCATCAAAAGATGGGCTAATGAGACTCAAGAATCACTCAATGTCAAGGGATCAGCTAGTAGCGTTGCATTTATCTCTGCAAGCGCTTCAAGCTATTTAAGCAGCTTTGGTGGTGGTAGTGGCGCTCAAACTCAATCGGGTTATCAAGCCGCAACTAGTTCCAGCTACATCACTCAGTACCATGCTTTGGGACTTTTGTATGCCATCCGACAACAGGATCGAATGGCTGTCTCTAAATTGATTCAACAACTAGGCGGTGGAAAAGCTAACACTCTTAGAAGTCCCTTTGCACTCTGTATGCTGATCCGTTTCGCAAGCAAAGTTCTAGATGAAGACCCAAAGTGAGTCATACAATCTGTTATGATCCTCCTCTCCTTTAACATTCTAGTCATTGATTTATCTTGCATTTTGGCTAGTTTACATAAACAGATGCATGAACTTCTTGAAGGCTTTTTGAGACACAAGTCTGATATGGTCAACTATGAAGCAGCTCGGGCGATTTGTGAGATGCGCAACGTTTCTTCAGCTGAGCTATACAAACCTGTTGCCGTCTTACAACTATTTTTATCATCTCCCAAGAGTACCCTCAAGTTTTGTGCTATTCGAACCTTGGCTAGATTGGCTCTAACTCATCCTCAACCTGTTCAAGCTTGTAATCTGGACATGGAGAAATTAATCAACGATGATAATCGGGGTGTTGCAACTTATGCTATCACTACCTTGCTTAAAGTGAGTCGGTTTAATAAAATATTGTTTGATTGAGTTCCCTCGTGAGCTTATATTGAAATATTTGGTTTAGACAGGAAATGAGGCATCTGTTGATAGGTTGATGAAACAAATTACGACTTTCATGTCTGAAATCTCCGATGAATTTAAGGTCACAATTGTCAATGCAATCAGAGCATTATGTCTAAAGTTTCCTTCTAAACAAGCTGTCATGTTAAATTTTCTCTCAAGTATTTTACGAGATGAAGGGGGCTATGATTTTAAGCGAGCTGTAGTTGAAGCTATTTTTGATATGATCAAATTCATTGGTGAATCCAAAGAAACCGGTAAGAACTTTCCTAAACATGAGATTCGCGTGTTTTTAGAATATTGGTTCATTGTTCCTATTTAATTCTATTTTTCTTGTAGCATTGGCACAGCTTTGCGAATTCATTGAAGATTGTGAATTCACAAAGCTATCTGTTAGGATTTTACATTTATTAGGCGTTGAAGGCCCAAAAGCAGTTCATCCATCTAAATACATTCGATATATTTATAATCGAGTGATACTAGAGAATGCCATTGTCAGAGCGGCTGCTGTATCAAGTTTAGCCAAATTTGGTGTCAACGTACCTGATCTGGGGGTGAAGGCAAGTATTAAAGTGCTACTTACAAGGTAAGCGAGAATGATGTTGCCAGTCAAGTGGAAATATTTTTTTTTCCTTATTATCAAGGTTTGTTGGTTCATTTAATTTGATGGGTTCATTATTTGTTAGATGTTTAGATGACGTTGATGACGAAGTTCGTGATCGAGCAGCTTTGTATCTCAAAGTGCTGACAGAAGACCCTTTAGCTGATAAATTGGTCAAAGATGGTAAGCTTGCAATAATCTTTTGTGTAAATAAAAGCATGACCCGTTTGCTCTTGGGAATGGCTGACAAGTTGGGCACTGTAGAATCTACAATTTCGCTAGCTGCATTAGAGTCAAAGTTGGTATCATACATAAGTGAAAAAGGTGCTGCTCAAGCTCCTTTTGAAGTTAGTAGTATTCCAAGGATCAGTAAAGAACAAGCACATCAGGAAGCTATACGTTCGTTAAGGTCTTCCCTTTCCTCTGGTATTCAAGTGCTGAGGGCCTTTTTGACAAAATTTAGGTGCTCGCCAAGAGGCTTCATCGGATCTTGCGATTCTTAATAACAGCAGCCACACAGCCGACAAAAGCCAACTTGGCTCCATAGCTTCAGCCCCTAGCGCTGCTGAGACTCAATCTACTTATGCCGCTCAGCTTGGCACTGTGCCGGAATTTTCAAGCTATGGCAAAGTTCTCAAGAGCTCCGCCAAGCCTATTCCTCTGACTGAGCATGAGACTGAGTATGTTGTTAGTGTTGTCAAGCATCTGTTTGTTGAACACATAGTATTCCAGGTAAGTCTAGAGTTTATATTAGATGGGCAATTAACATTAACAAGGCTTTGAGAGTCATTCGATGGATTTTTTGTAGTTCAACTTGACCAATACATTATCAGACACTGTTTTGGAACAAGTATCAGTATTAATGAATCCACCTGATGAAGGAGTAACAGAAGATTTTATTATTCCAATCCCACGGATTTCGACTGAACCGGGAATAATTTACGTTTCTTATACTAGAACCTCACCTGATAGTTTTGTATTGGGTAGTTTCAATTGTACTTTGAAATTTGTATCAAAGGAAGTAGATCCAAGCAGTGGAGAACCCGAAGAAGATGGATATGAGGACGAATATCAGTTAGAAGATGTCGAAATAGGTGTTGGAGATTATATTATTCCAACTTATGTTACTTTTACAACTGAGTGGGATCGATTAAGGACAGGCTCAACCGCGACAGAAACATTCCAATTAAGTGCATTAACAAGTTTAAAATGTGAGTTATAGAAAAAATGCTGCCAAACGCACGATTTTTAGGAACTTTTGTACTTACTACACTGATTGAATTGCGTTTTTACGATGATTATTTCAGCTGCATGCGAGACAATAATTGAGCTTTTGAACATGGAACCGCTTGGCGGCACAGAAAATCCGACTTCAAATTCAGTTCATACGCTGCAATTATCAGGTATTTTATGCGAGAATAATGAAAAAGGAAGTGGGAATATTTTGGTTAGAATTAGGATGACATTTAATTCCGAACAGGGTGTTACCATGGAGATGGCAATTCGAGCTGAAAAACAAAAATCAGTTGAATTAGTCCTATCAGCAATTGCTTAAATAAATTTGTTGGAGGGTTTTACAGAACATAAATTAAATGTTTTTTTTAAATTGACAAAGTAGTTTTTCTCTTTGTTGCGTTGTTTTTCGGTGAATATTGGTTTCTTTCGGATCTTTTGAATTTTCAATAATCATTAAAACAACATTTTCCTTTGTGATTGCCATTCAAGTCGTTTTCTGGGGAAAGAAGCAAGCATTATGATCTTCGTAACAAAATACTGTAGAAAGCCAAAAAAAAGCATGAGGGATAAATCTCTGATGTGCAATAATAACTATTATAAAATCAAAAAAATAAGAAAATTAAGAAAAAAAAAAGGTGATTTTCAATTGAACGTAAGAATCTTAATTTAAGATTGGTAAAAAGATTAAGGAGAATAATTATACATAAAGTCTTTTTCTGTAAAGAGAGTAAAAATAAAAAATTAGATTGAGATCAAGACATGAGGTATAAAGGTATCCCACAAGAAAACAAAAAATAATCATTGCCTCTATATATATCTGTTTCTGATGTTGCTAAAGGAACCTCTAATGTTGATTTGGAGATTCTACTTGCTAAGTCAATACCAAAAGCCCAATCATCTTTATCAATTTTCCACCCAATTAAGACGAGTGCACTTATGGTAAGGGGATCTGGTTCATGATAAAATGATTTTAGTTGGAGTGCTGTATTCTTTTGTTGGAAGCATTGTTTCTGAAGATATTGATCTCTGATACATTTGCAAATACTCATTCTATTTAAGTATATTCACTCAATATTTCACGCAAAATGTGAAAAAGCAATTTTGCATGGCAGGCCAAACTACCCAGTGCTATGAACTTAGCATGGCAGTTTTAGGTAGTAATATTGACCAGTTTATTTTCCCTCCCTGTGATTTGTAAATCATTTGGAATCAACATGTATCCCTTTTCTATACATGAATACCTGCCTACCTATGATGCATTAGTTTATATAACTTGTAATTAGCTCTATATTGAGGTCATGGTGTTTTGTTCATAATAGATTGGAAAAGATGTGTTGTAGTTACAAGCTCCTGCAGCTTGGTGCTTTGATATGCCTTATAAAATAGTTGAACTTATTTTCCTCTTTTTAAGAGATTCTTGATTTAATTGTACCACACCAATGGTCAGGAATCAGTCTCAATAAATTTCTTTTGTGAAATTCAAGACTTGTATTTTCCTTATGTCTTATGATATCTTTCATTTATTAGCATTTCAATTTGAATAATGAATTGAGATACAATTACAGGAGTTATGAATACTCTTACCTATTGTCTATTATAGCTCTGCTTTCCAGATGGATTCAAATTCTCTCTTCACCTTGTGAGCTAATTTATAGGTTGTTTTTTTTTACTTTTTGCCTATGTAGCCCATTTTCTTGAACACTGTCCTCAGGTGGGTCTACCAGAGAACCCCTCATTGGAAATTACTTTCTCATCATTTGGGTAGCCTACAGAAATAATGAGGATCTGATAGCTGTTGTTCAAGTGTCCAAGTACACATTTTCTCCTGCATATTGAGATTCAGATATTCTTAGTTAGAATAAAAGCTACCAATTGGCTACCTTTATTTTACACATAATAAGAATCATCCACAACAGTTTAATAACCTATTTGAATCAGTTTCTAGTTCCTTGGGGTGAAGCTTATGTAAAATTTAATATTGCTTCTAAAAATCCCCTTTCTATTTCATCTTCAAAAAGACTATCTGAATCTTATTTCTTCTTTTCACTTGGAAAAAATCCAATTTCAAAGCTCTTGCTCTTAATTTCGTGTAATTAAGCCTGGGTCACCAAAATACATTTATTTTTTACATATGATGAAGGGATATTTTCTAGCTCAGAAAAGCTATAAAATCATCTCCCATTATTCTATCAAAAATTTTTGTTCTTGGTTTATCTTGACTTCAAGTACTTCTCTATATGCAAAAAAAACTTTTACCATAATATTTCTGATGAAATATTATATCATATTGGTTTTTTGGTTA
Organism: Austropuccinia psidii; assembly: GCA_023105745.1. Lineage (NCBI taxonomy): Eukaryota > Fungi > Basidiomycota > Pucciniomycetes > Pucciniales > Sphaerophragmiaceae > Austropuccinia > Austropuccinia psidii. The sequence continues at coordinate 54,421,436 of JALGQZ010000003.1, forward strand.
ATTTCTCACACAGAAATTTTTTTTGATGAAGATTATTATGTGAATTTTAGTTTATTTAAAAGTTTCAAGTTATCTCATAAGAAAATATTAACTTTTTACTTTAAGACAAGAATAAATTTCTTCTATTTGTTTTAAGAAGGTATGATTAAATAAAAAGAACAATATTACAATGCTTCAGTTTATTATGTTGTTATTTAGGCATTTTTAAAAGTCCTTTCTTACAATAAATTGTTATTTTAGCTATTTTTTTTATGAAATATCCTTCATGATGGATGTTTTTGCTTTTTTTTCTTTTAAGTCTTCAATTTTTGATGTTTTTAGCCCATATCAAAGTATACTTTCATATACACTTGGAAGAGGTGGTAGGAAGTATGAAGATAATATCATATTTGGAATTTATTTTGTTCAAAGAGGTGAAATTGAATTATTGAAAATCATTCCTTTTGGATCTCAATTCTCTGCTTTTTTTAAAAAAAACATCAACCTTTTCAATATGTTTTCTTGTAATTATCATACTTTATTTTGTACTAACAACATTCCCAGAGGTAATAATGTGATATAATCTGTATAATGATATGATATCTCAAGCCAATTTTGAAGCTAAAACATCATCTCCAACTGCACCTTACTTCATAAAAATACTTTACCAGCTATTGAGACATAATATTTATTTGGAAAGAAGTATATTACTTTGTATCTCACTCATAGCTATTTGAGACTAATAAAGTTTTTTATTCTTTGGATTTAAAAATTTCTCTTTTATTTTAATCACACTAATGGAAATTGTGTGATATTATATATCCCTATAAGGCTAAAAAGGTTTTTAAATGATTTCAAATCAATTTTTTTTGTTTTGTATTTTGTAAATCCTCGCAAATACTGTATCTTTACACAATTTCATATTATGAATCAATTTTATGTATAAAAGTTAGGGGAAAAATTCTGAGTGGTCTGCATTTGAGTAAGATAGTAATATATCTTGTTTTGATAAGGGAATATAGCTAAATATGGAATTGATTTTTTTTATTAATAAACACTTGTATCTTAGTAGTTTTAAAAGCTCTATGTTCTAAAATGAAATTACATTTTTGTTGAATTATTGTCATATTGAATGCATTCCAAGTATTAAATATGAAATAAAAATGTCTCTCTTCAGAAATTCCCCATATTTTGAATTTCTTAACATACCTTCAGCTTATCATAAAATTAAAGTATAAATAAATTAAAACTAGATTGTTTATATATATTAAGTAAAGAGTGATGATAACTTCAAATTCTAGATTTAGTTATTCAGGAAGGTATTTTTGGATTTTATCCTCAAGATACATTTCAGGTAATTATTTTTTGAATAAACTCTACATAATCAAATAACATAGCTTATGGGGTTCCTCTGTGACACCCTCAAGATCTGATATTTTCACTTTTAAATTGGTAAATTTATTTATATCTTGCTTCTATATTCATTATTATTGGAGAGATAAGGGTCCTTTTTCTTCTACCTTTATGGTAATTTTAATTTTGTATAGCTTGGGTATTTTAATATTGGAGTAAAGTTTGAAATACAATACATAAAAAAATAGAAAAAGGTAAGAATAAAAAAGAGAATAAACCAGGAAGATAGGAAGAGATCCAAAGGTGATATTTTTTTTTGGAAATTTTTGTATGTTGAAAATTGTAGATTAAAGATGAGAAAAGGATTTAAATCAGTAAAAATGAAATATAGAACAAAAAAGTTTTTGAAGAAAACAATTTAGAAAAACTGGTATAATGAGAAGAATATATTTATGAGGAAAAGAGAATAAATAAAGTGGTAAAAAATTTATTTTAGATAATAGATAGAATAAGGAAATGAAAATATACTGCATTAAGATAAAGAAATAAAATATGATATAAAATAAGTTAAAACAAAATAATATGGGTGAATATTCAAAAATGCTAAAATATTTTGATATAATAAGACATAATGTTTTTTGGTAAATTTAAGAAGGAAAGAAAATGATAGCCAATTTAACAAATAAGAATATAATGGATATTCCCAAGAAGAATTATATGAGTAATTTATTTAATATCTCTATTTAAGGATTAAGAAATTCTCTGTTATCCCAAATGTCTATATTGACAATATTAGCTAGGGATATCTCCTACTACCAGTTGATTAATTGTCAATATATTCCTGATAAATTCATTTGGTATAAAGATTTGAAAATTGATTCAATATAATGGTATTTTCTTTTTGAAATAATTTTTATTAATGAAAGGATTATTCTTATATATCTAATAATACATCTGAGTATTTAAATAAAATATGCTTCAAAAAGAGAGGAAATTTCTTCCTATTTTCCCAAATATTATTTAAAAATGAAAGGAATTCTTTATACTAAAATGATATTATTATTTGTCCAAATATTTATTTTTAAATTAATTTTATTTTTTAACTCAATATCAAATCTTATTGATTAGCTATAATAGATATCTATTATATTCTTATTTTGCATATCAGCTCATGTGATTTACTCCAATTTTGATTTGATATTAAGATTTTTCATGATTTTAGCAAGAATTATATTCAAGCTCAGTAAGTAAATTATTTTTACTCATTCTATTTTTTGAAATATCTAAGCATTAAGAATAACCCCATAATGAATGAATATTATAGAATTGTCAACCTTGAGGGTAAGATACTGAGTTAAAAATGTAAAGAATTATTAGTATTTGTTAAATTGATAAAAGCAGTATATTAATGGATAGAATATCTCATGAGGAAGTTAAATATTGTTTTATTCTTTTATTAATTCAAGTGATATATGAATCTGTCAAATAAATCATAGGAAGATAATTCAGCTCAATCTAAGAACACTATTAAAAAAGTGGGAGTTATGCTTTTCATTCAATGGAAGCTATCAATTATAATAAATAATGTAGATGAAAAAACTTGAGCCAACATACATTTCTAATTCTGTAGATATTATTGAAAAATAATAATTAAATAAGTAAATTAGCTCTTCTTGTATTAGCTGTGTGAACAAAACATATTGATATTAATTGGAATATTAATAATGAATAAGAATTATTCAAATAAATAAGTATTAATCAGAATATCTGAATAATTAATTTCACATCAATATTTCTAGGAAAGTTTAATATTGGGCTTTGATGTGCTTAAATAAAATCTGATTAAATATTCATTTTGAAAAACATGAAAATTATAATCATTAATTAATATGATAATTATACAATGAAAATTAAGCTTATTTAATGAGGCTTATCAATCCTACCACAGAATCCCCCCCTCAAAGCTGCTGAATTCCATGATAAAAGTATCCTGTTTGTTAGAGTTCAAAACATAAAATGAAATTCTGAGTTTTTTTGAAATAAAAAACCTGAAAATAAGCATTGTTTGGAATTCAATAAATTCAATTTTTTTTCTTATAACCACGAATATATATAATTATTGAAAATAATTCTATTAAAAAAAGAAATTTAATTATTATTAAATAATTTAATAATAATAAAAAATCTTAATAATTATAATAAATTATAATTATTCTATTATTGTTACAGTCACTGACAGTTATAGCAATAAGAAGTGTACAGCTCTTAATGATACAATTACACATGGAAAATATGAATATTGAACCACTTGTAAATAATATAAATATTATTTATAAAAGAATTATCACAAACTGTGCACAAATAATTCTTATAGAAAAATTCTATATAAATAAAATATAGAACTTCAGAGAAAAACTTACTTATAATATAGATTTAATACAACAGTTATTATATTAAATAATTATGATAAGTTAAAAAAACGCCAAAAAATCAATATTTTAAAGATAAAACAACTTTTTATAATAAAAATATGATTTAAAGAGTTTTTATGAGGAATTTGAGTATTTTAAAAGATATTTAAGATGATAATTTTATAAAATAAAATATATTATTGGTGATTACAACAAAAATCTGAATTCTATGATTTCAATTCTTTAATTTTAAGATTAATAAAGAATGAAATAACTTAATAATTACTTTAATAATAAGATTTTATATGTAATAAAACTTTACCTGTTTAAATGTCTAATGTTATTGGATTGATAATTGAATGATGGACAAAAACAGTGATGAATAGACTCTTTTTATGTCTTCAGAGCAGCTCTCATGATTCATAATGGATATAGAGGGCGTGCTCAGGTCAAAACTGAAAAACCATGCTTAAAAATAAGGTTCTTAACTTAAGGTAACTTATTTTTAATTCTAATTTAAAGTTACCAGTGTTATTCTCAACTCCAATTAGCTTTAATCCTCATTTGGGTTGATTATTTTAACTTATAATATAAGATAAGCTTATTTATATTAAAGTTAATCACATGAACAACTTGAAAATAGAGACTTAAGCAAGAATCTCTTAAATTTAATTTTCAATTAATTTTTAAAGAAATATTAATTTTCTTCAAGTATAATTAAAACAGTAAATTTCCAGGCTGATTGCCTAAAAAACCTGTTTATAAAAGATACTTGAAATTTAAAGTATAAACCAATAACATTGAATTGTGAGCTGTGTGAAAATTCCAGGCAAATCCATTAATAATTGGATTTTCAATGAATTTTTAAAGTTATTACTCTTTTTCCACATAAAATAGCAATACACACCAAACCTTAACTTTTGATAAGGTTTTGATCCTTATAACTTTAAATTTTTAAGCTTTGACAGTTCTTAAAACCTTGATTTCAAGCTTGCATATTAGGATTTACCCTTTGGCAGCTTGAAATTCCTGTCCAAATGGGGATAAAACCAGTTTAAACTATAAGGTTGGATCAAGGTCTAATATTAAAGTTTAAATGAGGTTGAAAATCCTCCAATACAGGAGGAAAGCCTTAATTGAATCCTTGCAGATCCAAAAAGCTGGGTACCCCAGCTCTGTTTGGTCTTTTTCCTTTGTCCCACCTTTTTGCATGGATTTTGCCCTTTTGTTTATTTAAAGCCATACTATGGCCTTAAAACTTTTTAAATTGAGCCCACACAGGATTTGAATACTGTATGGAAGATCCTTAGCCAATTAAGTAAATTTACACAACACCTTAATTTCAACTACAATCTTGGTATGTTTACATAAACCTTATGCAGCTTTAAATTTAAGCTTATTTAAGCTTAAATTTAACAATTCTAAAAAAATTTAAGAAAAGTTCCAAGTGTACTGTGAGATTCTTAAGTCTCTCAATAACATAAGCAATAATAATTTTTAGGTATAACATGCTATGAGTGTACCCTAGGTTATTTTTGGTGTAGAATCCAAAAATGACATAATAATTATAGCTTTGTTTATACAAAAAAAGTTATACTTATTTTTTGTTATTTTCTATTTTAAATTCAATTGAAAAGTCTGGTCATGAATGGATCAACTTTATATAAAGTTATTTGTGGCCTTATGGGTATGTCATATATACCCCACAGGCTCATACAATCTAAAATAATTAATTTCTAAAAGAAAAGGTTTCTATTGAGAATTCCATTGAGATTCTGAAAGGATGTCAGTCCATTTTACAGAAAATTTGATCTAAAATGAGAGCTCCTGATAAAATTCAAATTTTGGAAAAAAAATTATGACATTTTTAATATATCTCAACTTTTTGGGAAAAAAACTTGGGGGCCAATGGATGAAATTATATGATGATTGATATCTATATGAGATTCAAATTATACATGAAAGATGAAATACTGGGATAGCCCAAAGAATTTGTGAAAATACTGAACCATTTACATCAGATTGGGATATAAATAAATAATAGGTATATTAAATGATAAATTTCTTATTTAACACCCTGATTGGAAAATGATATTTAATATGTACCTACATTTGTTTGAACTTTTTAATATATAAATCCACTTGAAATCATTTCAGATTTAGGAGAAAGGATCAAATATGCTCATCATCTTCTGAGGTAGGCCTAATAAATATGTATGGTTTAATGTTAATTCTGATTATCAAATGGTAGAGAAACCCTTAATTGTTTGTTTTGACAATATTGAATCTTGTGGAGCTGATTTTGAACCATGAGTGTATTTAAATAAATGAAACTGAAAATATGGATTAATTCCATCTGTTGATTAATAAATCTGAAAAGAAACAAATACAAACTCAATATCCCATTTTTTTATGTTTGAAAATATATTTTTCACAGTTTTTCTACTTTTTAAATATTGAAAACCAAAGAAAACCCAAGTATCAAAAGCTTATTTTCTCTCAATTGGTGTATTACTGTATTTTGACACTCTATTGTTATTCCAACTGATGTTTTTTCAATTTCATAGAGAAGTTACTTCCTTTTCAGTTCCATTTAGAATCTTAGCCTCTAGGACTCATTCTGACTGATTTAAGAATAATCTATTTTTAACTCATTTATTAAAAAATAACAGAAAAAATATAATTTTTTGTTTTATTTTTGTCTCCAAAACTCTAGGACTTATTGTGACTGATTTCTTTGCATCTTTTTATTTGATATTATCATTCTTATTGAAAAAAAAAACCAAAAAAACATGTTTTTGTGTTTTATCTGGGTCTCTCAGCCTCTAGGACTGATCCTGATTTTTTTTTTGATCAATAAAGGACAAAAAATGTCAATTTTTTTCTCAATTTTTTGTCCTCTAGCCTCTTGAACTGATTTTGGCTTATTTAATGTAACATTATTTCATCAAAAAACACTGAAAAAAGGATGTCATTTTTTTGTTTTTTTTGCCTCCTAACCTTTAGTACCGATCCCATCTAGAATTTCTTGTATTGTAGTATTTTTCATATTCAATCTTATGTTTTATATTTGAAAACAGCAGAAAGTATGTGGGTACTTTTTTCTTATCTTTTGGTCCCCTAACCTCTGAGACTGATTCTGACTCATTTTTTTTTTGGTTTTTTAGTGAATCTTATTCTTCTTATTAAAAAAAACAACACAAAGAGGTGATTTTTCATTTTCTTTCTTTTGTTATCCTAGCCTCTTGGACTTAGTTCAAATTATTTGAATTCTAGTTTTCTTTATTAGATTTAATTTTCTTATTTTAAACCATCCACAATAGGAAAGTATTTTTGTTTTCTTTTGGTCTCCTAGCCTCTAGGTCCAATTTTATAAATTTTTTAATTTTTTGTTTTAATTTTGGTCTTTGGTTTATATATTCTTTATTGTATTTCGAAATGGCATAACCATTGAAAAAGCATAAAAAAGAATTTTTGATTCCTCAAAAAAAATCAAGAAGTCCAGTACACCTCATACCATGTTCTTAAGGAATATGATTTTATTCATTTATTGGAAATATGTTATACCTATTAGTGGCCTTTTAATCTCTCTGACCATTTAATATACTGGAAAGCTTCATCTTAGAAGTTTTTCCCACTGTAGAATAATATATTTTTGATTTTTTATTTTAATTCTCTGTTTCTATAATATTATCAAAATGATTTTTATCTTCTTATCTAATATTTCAATCTATCAGCCATTCCATCCACTTCAATCACTCCTGAGGTGACATGTTGAAATAATGAATTTCCTTCCTATTTATCTGATTTTCCCTCCACCAAAGTTGGTAAACACATTGATCAAAATCAAAAAAAATTAACGTAAAAGTATATTAAACCTAGAATTTGTAGAAAATTATTATTCAAAAAAGATGATAATAAATTCAATACTATTTATTTTCAATAAAACTTAGTGTTTTCACCTGATAAAGAACTTATTTCTACTATTTATTCATTACCATTTACAAAAATTTCACCTGCAGAAATAATAGAATGTAATCAGCTCTCAAAATTTAATTTGAAGAGAGGAAATACTTACAGCCAATACTGACCAAAAAAACCATATTTGGCCAGACATGCATCATGGATTTTGTAAATAAATGATAAAAGTGAAATAATTGGCTTCTATGGATCAAGAAATTGAATATTAGAACAACCGTGCAGCAAAGCTGGCCATGTTGGGATCTCACCTATTGAGACACTTCAAACATAAAAGCTTAGGATTATTCTATTAAGAAGAATAAAATACAAAAGAAAGTGATCTTTCACTGTCTTCAATTACAATTTATGATAATTTGAGCCCTTGTAATTTTTCTTCATCATTTAATTTTACAAAAGATGAATTTTTCAACAAACCGTATATAGAATCTGATTCTGGAATTTTTTTAATTTTATTTTGGATGAAAGTTAGCAAGCTCACTGGATTACTCAATTCTAACCCTATTAATAAAATCTTGGATGGAAAATTTAATTTTCCTGGAAATAATGGCATATATTAAATCATTTGGAGCCCAGAGACTTTACTCACTATAAAGAGAGCTCTATTGATACTATCATTGAAACTGTAAAATGTGTCTATGAAAATGTTGATAATATTACTATTAATCAACAGTACTATGACTGTTCTTATGAAATATAATAATAAAAAATCATTATAACCACAATTAAATGATTATTTCTTTTACGTGTTATAAACTACTAGTGAATATGACAGTAAGCAGTAATTGTCTAAAAGAATCAATTACAAGAAGCATTTAATAATAGAAACTTCTTTTATTAAAATAATAAAATTATTTCAATATACAGTTTATCTTGTACAAGAATAATTATAAAGATAATTCTTGAAGAAAAATATTACTAGAGAAAAACTTTAAGAATTGAGATAAATTACTCACTATTAATCCAATGAACCTTTTAGATGATAATAGTAGAGAAATTTGACGTGGAATTGTGGATTGAATGTATCAAAATTGATTTATAACAGTATTACAACAAATTATAGTTGATTTCTATGATTTCACGTCTTTCTGATTGATTTCTGAAAGAATAAAATACTTAAGAAATAGTTTTAACTAATACTTACTTGTTTGGTAATAAAGGTATATATAATACTGTGATGATGATGTGGAAAAAACAGCAAGAGGAAGCCTCTTTTAAGTCGAATAAAGCTCACAGAGGCATTCCATGGAGCAAGCTAAAAACCTAGTAAGTGAGAAAGCAATAAACCCTTTTTGATTATTGATTGCATCACTTGTTGTCACGTAAGATTATCATAATTACTTAATTGAGACTTTTACATGACTACCAACCCATTTATGGTTAATAATAAAAAGAGTAACAGCTGTAAATATTATTTTATTCCAAAACGATCATTTATTTCTCAAAGGTATCAATCTTATTGGAAATTTCATCACAGAATGTATTTTCTTTAAATTTTTACAGATTCTGTGTTTCACATGGAATCATCAATAATGGACTGTAAGTAAAACTCTCAATTTTGAATATAAAAGTATATTTATTTTTGGTTTTTATATGAATTATACAGTTCTAAATTGGTCCTGAAAGTTTCAGAAAGATTCATTAAGAATTGTATTTTTAATGAATTTTTGAAGTTTTTACCTCAATTCTACATAGAATTGCAAATAGCAGTATATGGCTGGTTGCTATGAGTTAAGTCAATGGATACTAGTCCAAAAAGGGTTTTAATTACTCTTTTGGGGTTTATCCATGGTAAGTCATTAAGAATTGACATGGTTATAGGAGTCCAAGTTGTTCTTTACCTCCTTGGCACGTCAAAATAGCAGGTTATTTGCTATTTTATCATAATTTACTGTAGTTGTAACATGGTAACCAAGTTCCCAAAAGGTTTTAGCTTACCAACTGGGCCAAGATCATCCATGGATTCAAGCTTTGGAGCTTTCCACACCTCAGAGGCCTCAGAAGCTGGGTACCCTGGCTCTCTTTGATGTCTTTTGTCCCCCTTGCCTATTTTTTACATCAAAATAGAATTTTAAGCTTAAAGTGAGATATCCACTATGGGTGTACCAAAAGTGCATGTAAGAATACCACAATATTAAGTGCGCAAAACATGCATAACACTATTCTTAGTGTTTATGTAACATGGGATTTCTCGCATTCCCATTATTTTGGCGTGAAATAGAGAAAAACAAAAACTTTCACAGATATTTTATGTGGTATTGAAGTATTTCTCATATTACCACCTCAAAGAGTTGATTTGAGCTTATTCACTCTATGGAGTTACCCTAGGTGAATTTATGTGTAGAATCCAAATCTGGCCTTAAATCCATGGATTTACATACTCAATAAAAATTTATTCATCTTTTCTGAAATCAAAAATGATGAATTTTGAATATATGCATGATTTATGGGTTATGCATAGTTCAGAATCTATTTTTAAGATAATTGTGGCCTATTTGGGTATTTAAAATATACCTCAAGGCTCACATTCCCTCCCACCAAAAAATAAAATTGTACTACAATTTTATCATTGGTATAAAGAAGAAAAATGCCCCAAAGGGGGTTAATGTCCACTGTCAAACCTCTTTTCATTACTCAGATCAAGTAATTGAAAGAACATTTATAGGCATATTCAGTCTTGTGGCCTTCTTTCATGTCTAAATCTTTTGAGAGTTTATCTGAGTCAGGTATTTCTGATTCTGCCAGCCATTCATCTTCATGTACTGGATTTCTATATCTGACTAGATATTCTCTTTGATTTTTACCCCTAAGTCTCCTTTCTTTAATGACTTTCTTTATCTTTTTGTCTTCATCCTGTTCCACTGGTGGTACAGTCAAAGGAGTTGGGTTCCTTAAAGGAAAAAATTATTTGTCAGTTGGTTGATGAGGTTTTATCAGGATTACTGGAAAGGTGCAGTGCTTATTATCCCATTCACCACTTAATTCCACTTGAACTGCATTGGTTCCATGTAAGGAAACAATAGCAAAAGTTCATACATAAGAATCTTTAAGTTTCTTTGGTCCTTTGATATTATTAAAATTCAAGGTTGAAACTAGAACTAAGTCCCCTACTTTGAAGTCTGGTACTTTGTGACTCTTGTCCCACTTCTGTTTAGCATATTCAAAGGCATCATTCATACTTTGTTTTGCATGATGTTTTACTTTATCAAGCATTATTTTGAAGCTGGAAGCTGTAGGATGAATGTAAATCAAGTCTTTCCTCAGTGTATCTGCTGGGAGTCTTGGATTCCATCCTTTCTCTAACATAGCAGGAGTTTGACCTGTGGAAGAAAGGTATAAGAGTGCACCAGTCATGGGTCAAGCCATCTGAATCTTTGAATTCTAACCCATAAGCACAAAATCTCCTGATCATGTCTTCTAAAGTTTTAATAATTCTTTCTGATAGCCCATCTGTTTGAGGGTGATATGCTGTAGAGAATGATAACTTAGTCCCAAAAAATCTATGAAGATTGGTCCAAAGTGCAGATGTGAATTTGGGATCTCTGTCACTTATGATATTCTTGAATATTCCTGTATGAGAAATAACTATACTCCATAGAAGAAGAGCTGTATCCATAGCTGTGTCATCTTTATGACATGGTAAGAATATGGGAGTCTTACTATATCTTTCCACAATGACTAAAGAAGCATTATAGCTTCTGTCACCACTTGGAGGAAGTGCTGTGACCCAATCCATGTGAACAACTTCTTCATTATGGCCTACTTTACTTAGTACACCAAGTTGGATCAACCCTTGGATATGTTTTTCCAAGGCTTCTCTAGCTCTGGGACTGGCTGGATAAGCTGGTCTTCTAAGTACTGTAGGATATGGTCTGTCAATATTAAGAGTAATATCAACTCCATGTCCTTTTATAGCACCTAATGGTTCATTATCAGAGGCAGATACATTATTATATGTGTATAACACATCAATAAGTTCATGTCTCATCTTTGGTGACAATTATGGATTAATTTGTGCTTCAACAAGTTGATTAGTCACAAATTCTTCTTTATAAGTATCTTTTTTTGAAGATACTAGTGATATTTGTTTTGGCATATTGGAAAAAGCAAATTTTTGTCTCTTGTTTTCTCCAATTGTGAAATATCTATCTTTATGGTTATTGATGTCAATACCATAAATATTTAAGTAATCATTTCCAAGAATAATGTGTTGAGATGTGCCATTGTCCATTACTACAGTCTCAGTATTCATTCTAATACTTCCTTCTGGGTGTGAAAATACAAGATTAGTGTCTAATATACCCAAAGGGTACATATTATTACTGGCACTACTAAATTGTACACCCTCTATTTGTAATAGATGATTTTTTCATCCAGGGAGTATGGTTTGAATATAATCTTTGCCTACACAAGTACAAAATGCCCCTGTATCCAAATTTACTTTGGCTTTGATATCACTCATCAGAACTGATGTGATACAAGATGCTCCAGAAGTGTATCCTTTACCTCTAGCAGGTTTGGCTTTACACATTCTGGAATCTTGGATATTGATCGGATTATGACAATCCTCACTTTACTGTGGCATGTGAGTATGGACTTCTGTGACCTCAAAGAAAGCAGTAATTTTTTCAATGGGATAGTCCTCTACTGGTGTATCCTCAGAGACTGCAGAATCTAGGTCGGATTCTTCTTTTTCTTCAGTGCACTGAACTTCTTCAATGACTTGAACTTCATTTATTTTTGTCTTTTTGGTGCAAGTTTTGGCTAAATGTGAAGTGCTTCCACGTTTATGACACTTCAAGACAGGTCTTTTAGGTTTTCTGTCCTCTCTGGAAATCTTTGGGAGCATTTTTGACTCCATAGGGATTTTAGTCCAAGTTTTACCAATTCTTGTTCTAGTAATTATGTCTTCCATTGCATTGATGTAGTCCTCTGTTGAAAAGGGCTCTACACATCTGCACTTGATAGCATGTTACAGCTCTCCTCTACATTTTCTTAATATTTTCATATTAATCATGGTGTCAGACATATCTGGGTGTAAAGCAGATAATCTGTCTTTCTGCTTGAAGAACCAAGTAAGTGGTTTACCCTTTTCTGAGTTAAAAATGGCACTTTCAAAAGCATTTTCAATTTTAAAACTCTAAGAATTATTGGCCCATTTGGTAATTATTTCAGATTTCCACTAAGACCAATCATGTTTTCCATGATCTTGTCTCATCTTGTAACACCATTTCTTTGCAGTTCTGGTAAACAGAGAGTGTAATTTGCCCACTATAATTTCATCAGGTATGTGAAAATCTTCTTGTAACATATCAATAGTTCTGATGAACTCAATATGGTTATATTCTCCGTCACCAGAGAATGTTGGCCATTCTTCCAATTTGGGAATATCTTTTGCAGAGATAACATTGTCTCCTAAGAATGGGGTCAAACTTCCTTCAACAGAAAGTTTCTCTTCAGTCAAAGGTGTAGAATGTCTTGGAATATGTGGTTCATAATTCTTATGAATTTGTTCTACATTTGAAATGATTTCATTCTTTAACTTCTGCCTTTCACTGTCACTTTTTGCCAAATTTGTGGCAAACTGATTGGTATTTTTAGTTATTTCGAAAACATGGTCTTTCAGAATTCTAAGTTGATCATTAATGTTTAAAATGGAAAGATATTCCATTTCATCATTTTGAACTTGACATTTACTCTCAATTCTGTCACATGTATTGGTAATTGAATCAAGTCTGACATTTGTTAATTGATACCATTAAGTATAATGTTTGTCATTTCTTTTCAATTCACTCATGTCCAATATGATCTTATTTAACTTTGCATCAAATTTTCCAAGTTCTACATCAATACTAGATTTAACAAAGTGTATTTCATCTATTATTTGCATGGAAAAGTCCTGTTCATCCTTTCCTGCTCTTTGGCTGTGAATTCCATAAGAGTTCTGGCCATATTGAAGACACTGTCCACTGCTGAAGGCTCCAATTTGGGAATCCTGTACCCTTGTGGGTAAGGTCTGTGCCAATTTACTTTGCCTTTTCCCTTGCCTTTATGGCTCTTGGGACCTTTCTGCTTCTTCTGAGGTCCTTTGGGCTTGTCCTTGGACACTTCTGGAGCTGGCTTGGAGCTGGTAGATGCCACTGGACCTTCTGTCTCCAAAGCTGGAGTCATTTACAACTCCTTCTGATCTATGGATAAAAGACTTTGGTTCTTCAACCAATTCTTTATCTTTTTGACTTTGTCTTTGAAGGACAATGGGCTCCAACCTCCTAAGAGTTCTATGGTCTTCTCCTGACCCAGAAAGCTCTTGATGTGTAAGTAGGAGTTCATGGCCCCCTGCCAAAGGCTTGGACATATTTCCCACTCCTCTTCTTTGGCTTCTCTGAACCAATTTTTGTATTGGCATTGATAAATTTCTATTGCTTCCACTTGAAAGTGGTTCAGCCCTTGAAGTATTATCATGAATCAGTCCAGATTCAGAATTCACGTCAAATTTGTGGGTACAGACCTTGGGGAATGGGGGGAAACTCTGGCATCCTGCATATGTGTCTTTCTTGAGGAATATTTGACACTTCTGTATTTGATCTTGCCTCTTCCTTGTCCACATTCATCTGGTTGGACTGAATAGTTGCTTCCATTTCTGGTATGCACCATTTTCACGTCAATTCAAGATAAAATAAGAATTGGAAACACAAAACACAAACCTTTGGGTGATTGTTTGGATTGTTCTGTTTTAAATAAAGTGCCTCTTTTAGCAATTTGCACTTCAATACTGTCTTCAGATTCTGGACTAGTAATTTATCTTCTACTGAGTTTGTTGCCAGCTGCACAGTATTTGGTTAAAGACACTAGAAAAAGAAAATTCTTTTTTATACTTTTAAGATAATTTTAAAAAATTTTATAAATTTTGATTTTTTAATATTAAAAAGAATTATTCTTTTTGAAGGAAAAGAAATTAAAATTTAAGATTTTGAATCAAAGTTAATTCAGAGTGACTCATAATAATTTTATAAGTTTTTGGATGTGAAAAAGCCACGTGGATAAACAATATAAAATTAAACCAAATTCCTCAATGAAAAAGATTTTAAGGCAATTTTAAAATAAAAATAATTTTAACTTTGAATTGAAAGAAAAAAAATTATTAAATTAATATATTCTAGAACTTAAAAATATATTAATTAAGGGTACAAGGTTCAAAAAACACGGCCAGGCCCCCAAATGTAAGATGTGTCTATGAAACTGTTGATAATATTACTATTAATCAACAGTATTATGAGTGTTCTTATGAAATATAATAATAAAAAATTATTATAACCACAATTAAATAATTAAAGAATTATTTCTTTTAGGTGTTATACAATACTAGTGAATATAACAGTAAGCAGTCATTGTCTACAAGAACCAATTACAAGAAGAATTTAATAATAAAATTATTTTAATATATAATTTATCTTTTACAAGCATAATTATAAATATAATTCTTGAATAAAACTATTACTAGAGAAAAACTTTAAGAATTGAGATAAATTACTCACTATTAATCCAATGAACCTTTTAGATGATAATAGTAGAGAAATTTGATGTGGAATTGTGGATTTAATGGATCAAAATTGATTTATAGCAGTATTACAAAGGATTATAGTTGATCTCTATGATTTCACGTGTTTCTTATTGATTTCTGAAGGAATGAAACACTTAAGAAATAGTTTTAACTAATACTGACTTGTTTGGTAATAAATATATAATAATGTGATGATGATGTCGAAAAAACAGCAAGAGGAAGCCTCTTTTAAGTCTAAGACAGCTCACAGAGGCATTCCATGGAGCAAACTGAAAAACCAGTGAGTTATAAAACAATAAACCCTTTTGGATTATTGATTGCATCATTTGTTGTCACGTAAGATTATCATAATTACTTAATTGAGACTTTTACATGACTACCAACCCATTTATGGTTAAGAATAAAAGTAGTAATAACTGTAAATCTTCTTTTATTCCAAAAAGATAATTTATTTCTCAAAGTCATCAATGTTATTGGAAATTTAATCACAGAATTTATTTTCTGTAAAATTTCAAAGATTCTGTGTTTCACATAGAATCATCAAAAATGGACTGTAAGTAAAACTTTTAATTTTACACATAAAAGTATATTTATTTTTTGGATTTTATATTAATTATACAGTTCTCAATTGGTCCCGAAAGTTTCAGAAATATTCATTAAGAATTGTATTCTTAGTGAATTTTTGAAGTTTTTACCTCAATTCTACATAGAATTGCAAATACCAGTATATGGCTGGTTGCTATGAGGTAAGTCAATGGATACTAGTCCAAAAAGGGTTTCAATTACTCTTTTGTGGTTTATCCATGGTAAGTTATTAAGAATTGACATGGTTACAGGAGTCCAAGTTGTGCTTTACCTCCTTGGCACATCAAAATAGCAGGTTATTTGCTATTTTATTGTAATTTACTGTAGTTTTAACATGGTAACCAAGTTCCCAAGAGGTTTTAGTTTACTAATTGGACCCTTATCAGCCATGGATTCAAGCTTTGGAGCTGTCCACGCCTCTGAGGCCTCAGAAGTTGGGTACCTTAGCTCTCTTTGATGTCTTTTGTCCCCCTTGCCTATTTTTTACATCAAAATAGAATTTTAAGCTTAAAGTGAGATATCCACTATGGGTGTACCAAAAGTGCATGTAATAATACCATAATGTTAAGTTCTTAAAACATGCATAACACTATTCTTAGTGTGTATGTAACATAGGATTTCTCACATTCCCATCATTTTGGCATGAAATAGAGAAAAACAAACATTTTCACAGATCTTTTATGTGGTATTGAAGTATTTTCCATATTGCCACCTCAAAGAGTTGATTTGAAACTATTCACTCTATGGAGTTTCCCTAGGTGAATTTTTGTTTAACATCCAAATCTGGCCTTGAATCCATGGATTTACGTACTCAATAAAAATTTATTCATCTTTTCTGAAATTAAAAAAGATGAATTTTCAATATATGCATTACTTATGGGTTATGCATAGTTCAGAATCTATTTTTAAGATAATTGTGGCCTATTTGGGTATGTAAAATATACCTCAAGGCTCACAGACACATTCTCAGGGATTTTCTACCAATTTTGCAGAGGATAAGCCATTTTTTGTACTTCCACAATGTAACTCATGACAATTGTTTTCAGATTAACTTGTTTTTTGATTGATTTGATAATTGAATCTGATTCTGTTTCTTACTAATTTGAATTTAGCACTGCAATGGTAAGGTAAATTTCCTTATGTTCATGTTGAGAATCTAATTGAAGATTAATTTTTCCCTCTTGAAGGTCACTTGAGCTTATAATTTTTTCTCAAAGTCAAATTTATTATCCTTATTTTCTTTTTCAAGAGAAATCTTCATTTTTTTCTTTAAATTTCAACATTTTCAGGCTTCTTAATTTGAGCTTCATCCTCATCTCTCTTCATTAATGCCATTTATGGCATTTCTGAAGCCATTAATGCCATTTATGGCATTTCTGAAGCCATTAATGCCACTTATGGCATTTCTGATGTCATTAATGCATGGCATTTCTGATGCCATTAATGCCATTTATGGCATTTCTGATGCCATTAATGCCATTTATGGCATTTCTGATGCCATTAATTCCATTTATGGCATTTCTGATGCCATTAATGCCATTAATGCCATTTATGGCATTTCTGATGCCATTAATTCCATTTATGGCATTTCTGATGCCATTAATGCCATTTATGGAATTTCTGATGCCATTAATGCCATTTATGGCATTTCTGATGCCATTAATGCCATTTATGGCATTTCTGATGCCATTAGTGCAATTGATGGCATTTCTGATGCCATTAATGCCATTTATGGCATTTCTGATGGCATTTCTGATGCCATTAATGCCATTTATGGCATTTCTGATGGCATTTCTGATGCCATTAATGCCATTTATGGCATTTCTGATGGCATTTCTGATGCCATTAATGCCATTTATGGCATTTCTGATGGCATTTCTGATGCCATTAATGCCATTGATGGCATTTCTGATGCCATTAATGCCATTGATGGCATTTCTGATGCCATTAATGCCATTGATGGCATTTCTGATGCCATTAATGCCATTGATGGCATTTCTGATGCCATTAATGCCATTGATGGCATTTCTGATGCCATGCCATTAATGCCATTTATGGAATTTTCAAGGCAATAAAATGCCATTTATGCCAATTTTATGGCCATAAATGGCATATATATGTCATTCTTGATGCAATTTATGGCACTTTTGATTCCATTTATGGAATTATTATGTCATTTGTGATGCCATTTATGGCACTGTTAATTCCAAAATGAAATTTTTAACTCCAACTAATGTCATAAATTACATTTTTAATTAAATTGGTTTCATAAATGGCATTTTCAATTTACTTACAAACATGAACAAAAAACATAAAATAAGGACTTTTTTGAGCCTAAAATTGTCCTGGTGAAAAAAAAACCCCAAATTTTGGGGCTTCTGTTTTTTTATTATCAATATTTTTCCCTTTATTTTTTTTAAAAAAAAGTATGGAAATTCATAAGTGGGAACATTTTTAATGAATTTTTCTTTTGAAAATAGTCCATTTTTTCAAATTGGGCAAAAAAAAATTGAAAAAATTTGGGGACCTTCACACCCCATGTCAGAAAAAATATGGCAAAAAAATGTTAAAAATGTGCCAAACTGAGCCTGAGGAATCTTTTTAAAAAAAATGTAAGGGCTTATGTGTGTTAACCAACACCGTTGAAAATATTTTTAATGATACCCTTTGTATATTATTCTAATTTTCTGTCTTCATTGAAACCATTGTCAGGAATATCCACTATAGAAACTGGTTGAAACTGTTAAGTGATTTACTGGGCTTAATTTTTTCCTTTGTAAATCTGAAGTCCAAAACCCATAGCAAGATACAAGTGAAAATAGAAAATAAGAGAGATATAAAGTCCTTTATTAATATTAAACATTCTATACTAGACCTTTGGAATATACTTGAACAAGTGAATCATCATTTGCACTTGCTATGAAAATATGTCCTTCTGGTCTCAACAGTTTACATAAATAGTTAAGAACTTAATTATCATGTGAGGATCTGAAACATATCTGGTCACTGTTAAAATATTTCTCAATGTAAGTTTTGACACCTAAGTTGATGTCTGGTAAATTACAATTTTCCATTGGATTGATTTTTGGTTTTGTACCAAAAATATTATCCATTTTCTGATAGAATGAGAAAGTATTTCTCGCTCTTCAGAAATTCTATTAATACCCTTTTGAATTTCTCAATCTTTAACACCAACCCCAGTGGAAATTGAAATAATTTCCAAAATGTATTTTATTTTATAATTTTACCATTTGTCTTTCATACTTTTTGACTTGAGATTCAATAAGTCTTTTAATTTCTTGCTGACCTCATTTTCCATAAATTTAACTCCAATTTTCTTTTGATAATTTTGGGAAGACATCTTAAGTATTCCCAAAATAACCAAAACAGGTTTTAAAATTATTCTTCTCCTTGAGACTTCTTTTAATAATAGAATAGTCAGAATTTTTAATATGTCCAGATAATTTTATGCCAGAATTAGGTTCTTCATTGGAAGAAATGAATCCTTGTGGAATTTTTTAAAAATATTAATATATTATAAAAACCAAGAAGATAATTAGAATGAGGATGATTTTTTATTCTAGCTTTTAATCAGTATTGAGAATGAGAATCTTTTTTAATGAGTTTAATTTTGGAACTTCATACCTAACTTAATCATTCTTCAAGATATCCAAATTGTATTTATCCAACAATGCATGCATTCAATTTTCAATTGTGTTAATGAGTTTTTATCACCAAGATTCTATACTTTCAAGTGGCTTTTCTATATAAATATCAAATCAAGTTGATTCAATTTACTTTAACTTTTTGAGGGGAGCATTTCTTTATTGCTCTTGGATTGAATTCAAATGATAATATTCTTTTTTCATATAAAAGGATTCTCAACTTTCTTATCAAGATTGATGTTCATAATTTTTCAATTTCAAGCAACAAAAAAAAAGATGTTCTGGTTTCATAATTTTTTCTAATAAATGCATAGAATCTATGATATGCTTTAGCCAAAAAAAAAAAAAAAACATATTTTCACAGTTTATTTTTTATATCATTAAAGATTTTGGTAAAACAACATAAGGAATACTTTTAATAATAGAAATATGATTATTTCAGTATTATAAGTTATAATTATGATAGTAATATATATATATACTTTTATAATTTTGAGTAA
Organism: Austropuccinia psidii; assembly: GCA_023105745.1. Lineage (NCBI taxonomy): Eukaryota > Fungi > Basidiomycota > Pucciniomycetes > Pucciniales > Sphaerophragmiaceae > Austropuccinia > Austropuccinia psidii. The sequence continues at coordinate 54,441,468 of JALGQZ010000003.1, forward strand.
TTCTTCTTTCAAACTTGGGACAAAATTTGGAAAAGAATAATTTTAGATATCAATCTTCTTTTATATTTTGATTTATCAAAATTAAAATATTTGAAATTTTAGTAAAATTTTAAGAAATTTGTTTTTAATATTAGAAATTATTAGTATGATTTTATTTATTTATTTACTTTGAAACTCATAAATTATTTTTAAACTTTAATTTGAAAATCTTAAAATATATTTTTATAAAAAAATTGAGGTTCAAATTTGATTTTTCCCAAAGATTATAGATTTCAGAATTCCTTCCCCTAGATAATGGGAACTAATTGATGAATTTAAATGGGCCTTAAAAATGAAACAACATAAAATTTTGGAAATTTAACTCAAGATAAATTAAAAAAATATAATATATATTGAAGAAATCTTTTGAGACATGTGTTTCCAAATTCTTCATTTTGGGAATATAACATTGAACTTAACTATGAGACCAAGAACTCTTAGATAATTAACTTTGATTTTAGAATTTTTTCTAATTCCTTCAATAAATAAACTGTTTTTCAATGAAAATGTAGCTAAAAAGCACCTTTATTGGGTAAAAACCCATTTATGGCATTGTTTATACCATTTATGTCATTGTTGATGCCATATATGACTGTAAATAATTCCATAAATGGTATAAATGGCACTGTTAATGCCATAAATGTCATTTCCATGGCACTTTCAATAATTCCATAAATGGTATAAATGTCATTGTTAATGCCATTTATGGCATGGTTATGACACTTTGTATGCCATTTATGACATGTTTATGTAATTTTTTATTCCATTCATGGCACTTTTTAATTCCATGAATGCCACTTTTAATTCCATAAATGGCACTTTTAATTCCATAAATGGCATTTTAACTTTCACTAATGCCATAAATTACATTTTTTTAATTCCATTTATATCATAAATGGAATTTTAAATTTACTTACAAACATAAAAAAAAAAACACTTTTTTGGGCCTAAAATTGTCTTACCCCCCCCCCAAAAAAAAAAAAAAAAAAAACCCAAAATTTTGGGTTTCTGGGTTTTGATTCTTAAGGCTCTTCCCTTTATTTTTTTTAAAAAAAAATATGGAAATTCATAATTCAGAACATTTTGAATGAATTTTTTTGAAAAAATTGGCCAAATTGGAGAAATTTGGCAAAAAAAAAATGGGGATCTTCACATCACATGTTGGTAAAAATATGGAAAAAAAATCAAAAAATCCTCACAACTAAGCCTGAGGAATTTTTTTTAAAAAAATAGGCCACTTATGTGCTTTTACCATAAAATTATGTGTTTTGGCCATAAATTGGTAAAAACACTTAAGGGCTTACATGTTTTTACTAAAAGCTTATTTGTGTTTACCAACACCCTTTATTCATATATATTATTTTTTCTGAATTTTAACTCAACTTACCAAAAATTCTTATTTATTAGTTTTTTTGACTTATTAATCAATATTATAAATTTCGATACAATTACTTCACTTTGTTCTCAATTCAATTGAAAAAATTAAAAACTAAACAAAATGTAAAGAATCTATACATATATTGAGCTATTTTTTATAGAAAAAATACCCAGTACAATTAAAATTGAGTTAAACTTTCAATTTAGTGGAGATTTCAAATCTTATTATGTATGTGTTAGTCTTCTCATTGTTTTAAGCCACTTCTCTTGCTAAAGTTGTAAACAAGCCAAATTTTCATTCGACCCTATATATCATTCTTTACCCCTGTGATAAATGATACTTTAACTTTTAAGTATACCCATTATTGGCTCATTGCTTTTACTAGACAAAGGAAATACTTTTTTCAATTACTTTTCTGTGATATAGCATTGGGTTTCCGCAAAGATCAAAAATAGTTGACATCTGTGATGGAATTGGACCAGTTTTTTGATGATTAAGGAAGTTATAGTGATTGGAACACATAACAGGCCAACTGTCAAGCAAAATTCTCTTTGTGGAGAAAAGGCATGACTGTCTTAATGTGTCATCGATGTTGAACTGTCTTAACTAAGACCTCTTGGTTGGCAAATTTGCAATTCCATTCCAAGTCAATAATAACTATTGGTGAGAGTAATTTGTTTCGCTCGAAAGCTATTGTGTTCAGATTTCAAGACCTTTTAGACCCATGAAAAAAAAATCTCTTACTGTGTTCAATTTTTTTTTCCAGTTTGATCGGAATTGGAAATCAGATTTTTGGTAACAATAGGTAAGAAACCATTTTTTGGTAATAAATGTGATGTTGTTATCTGTGAGAATACATGTACTCATCTTTCTCTTGAAAAAAAATAGATAAAAATGAAATGCATAATTAATCATGCGAAAAAGATGATCAGAACGACCTTTCTTTATGAGAGTCATGAAACTCAGCGGTATCCGCGTGAAGTGCGGATACATCACGTGGGTTGTGACATCTCCATACATCAAGGCAGCTGTGATCTTCACTGACAAGCAGGCGCGAAAAGATATCAATGATCAGGCCGCTCTCTGAGTTCTGCAATGGTAAAATTGAGCCACATCTTTCATAAACAGCCCAAATGTATCACTGGTCTTGAAGGCTGATTGAATCCAAGTAGGCAATCGACCCACATTCTCTTCATGAGCATATCTAGCGTCTAGTAAGACTATTGCGGACCAATCCTTCGCGTGTCTGATGGCTCGGCCTATGAATGAAACTAAAAGTTAGCGGCATACATAATTTCTTCCAAATTAAAAGCTCCAATTCCGCTTACCTATGGATTGGTTCTATTTTGCCGTTGGGATAATCGGAAGAACGCCGTAAGAACACAATTGAGCTAAGATGATCAAATCCATTGAAGCTTTGTATTCTCTTACCACCGCTTTGAATGCCAGGTTAGCGTCTATAAAAAAAATGTTTCAACTTGAAATCAGACTGCATTCATTGTCTCGAAACCATGAGTTTCTCTTCTCTTACAAAACGTCTTGCCCGCATCTTTTGTAGTCTCTTTCAATCCTTCTACATACTTGATACGTTCCTTGACCTCGATAGATTGCAAATTGGGATAAGGAATTCCAATGACTACCACGGCTCTGCAAAGATTATCCGAGACTAAAAAAAGATTAGGACGAGCGCAAGGCCCAAATTAAAAAAAGCCTCCATACAATTGATGCCCTCGGAAAGTTTACCACCGATTACAGCAAACATCATGGCACCAGTTCGAGGAGAAGGCGGTGAATCAATCGCCACAGCATAACCACTGAGTATCTTGTCAACATCTCCGGCGCGTTCGGGTTCAATAAAAATCTATCGGAAAGTACATGATGTAATCAAATTAGCATTGACGGCTATAGTACGACCTTGCCCGCCACTACTCTTTCTTACCTTTTTCTTCTTCTCTAAACGGTCCCATAAAGCTGTGGAACGCCACCTTCGGGTCAAATTTTCCAGTATAGAATAAGATGGAAAAAAGCAAACAATCCCATATTTAACAATGTTGCTGATGTTTACAATTGATTGCCCTATATCGTCTAGCTAAAAAAATTATGTATGCCTGATTTTAGAAAGGCTCAAGGTCCAAGCTTTATTTGATCAAAGGAACAAACCAGCTTTATGTCATCTTTTGAAGTAAATTTAAGTTCAAGCTTTGATCCCATAGGTCCCTTCGAAACTGCCCTGACTAACAAATGTTCAGGAGGAACAATCTAGGGTACCAAATCGTCAGGTCATCAAGCAAATTATATTGCGTTAAGTTGTCCTTAGGCTTGCTTACATGAGAGCAGGAAAAATTTAGGATTTTTTGAGAGCTGATTGAAGGAAATAGTTGGAGTTGAAAATCACTGAGCTAAAGGAGGTGAAGAACACAAAGTTGAAGCAAGGGTTTGTTGGTGACAAAATGCAGTAATTTTCTTTTAAGCAATGGGACGTACCGGGGCCATAGTCCCGCCTGCCAAGACAACCGATCTAGGTTGAGAAACTAAGTCCTCAAAACTTGAAGAGGGATTGAGTAATTGATATTTCAAGGCAACTGTAGGGACCTCACTTGGGGCTCTTCTTTCCAGTGTGAGAAGCACCCTGCCATCTTCATTTGCGTTGGATAGGGCGGTGATAAAACTTCGAATCTTATAAAACGCAGTAATGAAAGCCGATCTAGTCTGAAAACCTGGTTTGGCATTAATTCCAAAACATGTCCCAAAACAGAGAAAAAGTTGATGAGCCATGACGCTAGGAGACGAATGGGCCTTGTAGTTACCTTTTTCGAAAGCCTCAGGGTTTTGGGTTTGCTCAATCTTGACAGCATAGCCGGCAACCTTATTGATGATTTTGCTTTCTTGGAGATACCTTTCAAGCTCTAGGACGTTTAATTGATCAAGTACTTGTGTTTCGTTCAAAAGGTTGTTGACAGTGGTAATCTCTTCGCATCGAAGCTTGCTTGGCGGAACATTAGATGACCAAGAATCGGAAAATTTCAACAGACATTCACAAACCCGAAGTAAATGCTTGAGATGGACAAGATTAGAACCTTTAATTTGTCGAGCAAAGCGCTTGACATAAATGCTGAAAGCATCTTTTGTTTGATTCAAAAGGTGATTTGACAAAGAAACAGTGTAAATTGCAAGGATGCTGTCAATTAAGTTGTGAGCTTCATCTATAATGACAATGTTGCTGCACCGACAGCCAAATTAGTGTTTTCAACATGGCCAGAATTGCATAAACCTTTCTTACTTGTTTAAAGCGATACCAAGTGCTTCTCTGGAGGAACTTTGCAAAAGCTGAAAATAGTAAAATTTAATTCTCATAAAATGATAGTGCGGGATAAAGCGCTTACAAGATTATAAGGAAGGGTGACTACCTAAGCATGCACAGAAAATACAAAGTTAGCGATTTGGCATTGTATGAACCGTGCTTTCTTACTTGAGCTCTTCTAATTGCCTTCCGGGACCCATAATAAGGACAGCAGTTGTGCATTCTTCCCAAATCCGCAAGCTCTTCAATATCATGTATCCGAGCCTAAAAGCACGCCAGGTTAGGTACTTTGCATAGTACAGTTGAATTTAATAAACCGACCAAGGCGTAATCGCGAAATTGGTTTAATCTGTCCTGTTCGTCTGGAGAAGGAAGATGAGGGCATCTTTTTTCTTTATCTAAGGTTGGTGTTATGATGAACTGCACGTTAATGCTGTCGAGTATTCCCAAGCTACAGGAGACTAACCTGACTTTTGAAGATTCATACAGGCTTCGTTGATCGCCTCCAACGATTTGGCTTTGCCTCTGATGTCACGATTGATGCATAAGTTGGAACGCGAGCCAAGAGTAATTACTCTAAGATTGTCCTTGAAAGAAGTTTTGCGAATTTCTCCAATAAATTGACTCAGTTGGGAATGAGTTCGTGACGTAAAGTAAATCTAGTGGGTTTGCGATGGCATGGCATTTCAGCGTCATGAGGGTCAATGACATGAGAAAAAAACTTTGAGGGAGGAGTGGGCAAAGTAAATCTGACCTTGGTACAATCAGGCTCCAGCTCGATTTCTTGGTATTGAGGCTTTGAGCTACTATATCTGGAAATAAAAATCTTGAGAGCTTGCCAGAGTTCTCAATGAGGGGTGAAACCACTAACTTGTCCAGCATCGCTTGAACACTTCGGGGTAATCCATTTGGGCCTATTTCATCTTCTTCAGGTGCGAACTCACTATCAGAGTAGTCCGCATCGTTCAATGTTCTCTAAATCCAATCAAGTTTACAATTAATGATGAACAAATCTGAACGATTTATGCCAAAAGCACTAACTTGCTTCTTGGCTGGATGGGAGGAGCTTGACGTTTGCTTGGCTTGGGATTCTTGTTCGCGCAAGGCTTGGAGTCGTTGCTCCAATAGTTCGTCTTCATCCAATAATTCTTGACGCTTACGCTCCACGTGTTGCTCTAGAACCCAACCCGGTTCTATTGAATGAGGAAGAGATAGACTTTAGACATTCTTTCTGTCGTGAGAAGAAGTGGCAGTAAATATCACATGAAAGCTTGACCGTTTGGAAATTCTTGTCTTAATTTTATTAGCAAGTCATTAGTTACAGCATCAGTCGTCCTTTGGCGATTAGCTTTCAACCAGCTAAGAGACGAGCAAATCAATGAAAGCGATTTTCCCTGCGTGACGATAACGAATAAATCAGTTCATCTCATAACAAAGATGAGCCTCGTCCAGGAATATCAAAATAGTCAACTGACGGTACCAGTTGGACTTTCGAAGATGCCAATCTTGCGTTGTTCGACGACTTGAAATAAGGCACGCATAAATTCTTGTTGAATTCCATCTTACAAAATGGTAAGGAAAACCAAGAATGATCCATTAGTTTATCAGGACAAAGGCTGAGCAGGAGTTTTCAGGAACGTACATGGCACAAATGGGAATGAAAAATCGGTGGGAACGGACAGCTCAAAGACATCGGCCATTGAGATCACACCACGAAGAATTTGAAGGATGAAGCTAAGGGAGAGACTTGATTGAATTCCTCCACCAAATACTTGAGCCTAACAAGGAATTCCATGTAATTTGGAGCAGAATGGCCTAACCTACCTCAAGCTGGTGTGGTCCTCAGTGAAGCAGAGATGATTAACTTCAACCTCAAAGTCTTGTTATATTTTTATGAGGATAAACTTCTGAGAATGTTTGTAAGTCTCAAATCATGAGTAATCATCATAGCTGAGATTTTAATTTAAGCCTGACAAAAACTTGATGCGTCACTTTATAAGCTTTGGCTATGTTAAAAATTCCAAAACTCAAAAAATACGCATCAAGGCTAAAATAATGATAGTCATAAATAAAGAAGAAAATAAATGGCAACTTTGAAAAAATATATGCCAAACAAATATTGAAAGTTAGCTAAGCTTGTGGGGAAGGTCTTGAAGCCATAGGATATAGGTATTCAAGTGCCTTGGAAAATAGTTGAGATAAAGAAATGTAGTGATTTCAAATACCATTATCAAAAGTCAATTAGAAATTGGCATGTAATATGTTTCAAAATGTCTTAGGAATCCATAAAGTAAAAAGCTCATTGGAAATAGATTTTGGCCCCAAAACCTATGCAGGGGAACAAACTAGCCATACTTTTGACTAATAAAAAGAATAATCCAAATATCTTTGTGATTCTGAGTTCTCAAATCTTTCTAGGGAGAATTAAAAAACAAGGGAAAATTAAAAAAATCCTTTTCAATTGGGCATAATAAATTCAACATTCAAAATCCAGACTTTGCTTTCCCAAATCCTGGATTATATTTTCTGGTACTTGGGAAAAACCACAGGCTTCATATTAGGTGTTACCCTTCCATCATTTTTTTCAGTTTCAGCCTTGTGACCATCCTTTCTGCCTTTTGGTGTCAAAGAACTGATCAAAGATGCTTGTCTGATCCCCAGTTGGCTTAATATACTGTTAAGATCATAATCATATCTGGTATTTCAAGCTACCAAAAACCTAGGTTTTAAGGTCTAAATAATGCATGGCAACAGCTCAAATGCCACATTTATTTTGCACTAACCCATTGATTACATTTTTGCTTGAATAAAAAGCTGTTGTCATTTGAGCATATCACAAATTCCTTTGAACTTTAAGAAAATCCAATTGTTCAACTCATATTCTTAATACTATCTCTATCCATTTCACTAATATATTTATTAAAAGAAATCTCTACTATATTTTAAGCGGAAAAATTCTAAAGAACACCTTCTATTTATGAATTTAATTGCTTTCGACTTTTAGATCCAATTTAATTGGATTGTGATTCAGAGATTGAAGATAATTTAACCATATTTTAGATGTATCCATTGGTATCTTCATTCTCAAATGAGCCATTCCTCAGCTTATATATATACTTAAGCCAGTTTGAAAAGCTTATCTGATGAATTCAGACACCTCTGTGATGCAACCAGCACTGAAATTTCTTGAGTTCTTATAAAATTTAAGACAACCTAATATTCCAGTTCTCATAAGAAACAAAGGACTTCACGAATCCAATGGCCATGGATTTATCCTGGTTAGAATTAAATGGAAATGAGGTTAATTTGAATAAGATTGTAATTTTTTTTAGAGTCAATAATGTAGAAATTGTTCGAAACACTCAATGGGACATTGTAGTATTAATAAAGTCAAAGAGAAGCTGTATCTTATGGCCAACTCCAAGATCATACAAAAAAATATTTGGAGTTTGTATAGGATAAAGAATTAGAATTTTTGATTGTATTTATTAGTACCATCCTCATACCTTTTGCTAAATGAACCCTAAGGATTTTGAGGCTAATTTTTACCATAGAAAAAGTTCAAAGTTGAATCCTTGAAATAAGATTGTTCATTTTAAATTATTCGAAGCTTCTATCTCAGGAAAATTTGTTTTTGACGGAAAAAAATCTTATTTTGAATTATGTTTTGAATATAAATTCAACATTAATTATCGGAATGCTTATCAAAATATCAAAATAGCCAAATAACCCCTTGAGTTTTATTAAAAGGACTAGTACTTAATTTCAGCTTTTTTTTATTTAAGCTCATCAAAGAATTCTACTTAATATAGAGGCAATGATATTCAGTTAAAAGAGAATATAACTTCATCTAAAATTTAGTTCAATTTGGAATTTATCTCATAGTACCATATCAAAAAATGATCTGTAATTAAAGATATATTCCTGAGCTCTTTTTTCTTCCTATTGATCATACATTTTTTAGTTGATTTCTTCAGAAATCATGTTTCTTAAATCTTCACTTGAATTGAATAGCGTTTTTTTTCAATTTGGAATTAAATCCAACATAAATTATTGTCTCATGGTATATGATATATATTGAATTATTGAATGTATGATACGTCAATAAGTAATTCTTCAGAGGTTATCAATGAGTCCTATTTTTTAGGGAAAGCCGTTTTTAAATTTAGAGTGAGTAAAATGTAGACCACGACCATAAAGGGTAAAAACTTATGAAATGGTTTGAAAGGATATTTTGAAAATATATGAAAAGACACTGAATTCTAATAGACTGAGATCATTAATATATTTTTGTGGTTAATTGAAAAATTCATCTTATGTTATAGTAAAATTTCAAGCATATTTAAACTCAAAGAAGGGATCAAAAAACCATATGGTATGACTTCTGTTTTTATATTTAGCTCATTGCATGCTAATTATATTCTAATAAATAGAACCTTTAGAAAATTGACAACCTTTTCCAAAAATAAAATTATTTAATTTATTAAGCTTAATCCATTCAGAATTTTCTTTTTAATGCCTCTTATTAAAAATTTTCTCTGAACTCCTATCATAAGATTTCCATAATGTCAAAATTAATCAAAATGTAATGAAAAAGGAAGATTTATTGATCAGTAATATATGTCTGAATATTTACCCAAATCTGAACCCTAGTATAATTAAACTTCTTTCACAACTCCAATAAATAAATATGGATGTATTATGGTATAATTTTCATTTTAGCTAAGTGATTTGACTCAGTTATTGAATTTTTTAAATCTCTAAAACTTGTCATTGTACTCCTCTAATGATTTATTTCATAAATAAAACTAATAAGCGATGACTTTTGGTTGTTTCCAATAGAAAAACATGGCCATGCATTTGCTTTGAAGTTGTAGGTTCTATTCAATCATATTTTTTTTACTTCCATCTATTCCAATGAAGTAGTAAATATCATTTCATTATTGTGGTTTATATTGGATCTGTGATGTGACTTTTTTTTTGAATGAATTAAATTTCCTTCGTTTATAGTAATTGATGTTTTAGTCCATTTAGAAGATTCTTCAGTTTCAAGTGATATGTATCAATGATTAATAGCTATATCTAAAGTAAAAAATTCGTCCTTCTTGTTCTCGTTAGGCTGAATAGAGGTATTATCAAGTTTTTATGCTGTTTTGATTGTGGGTTGTCTTAAATAAGTAAAAAATAATCATTAAAAATTTATCATGAAGGTATGATGTACTAAGTTCAATTGAGTTATAATTAGGAAATCACCTCATTCATATTTTCATTAAATCTCCACAATATCGTGACGATTGTTTTTATATCTGTTGAATTAAAAACAGGAGGGGATCTAATAACAGAAAGAAAAAATTATATTGAAATATAAAAGCTCTTATAATTGTGTCCACTTAAAAGATTATAATAAACCACTAGTTTATAGCTTTATAAAAATATATCAAAGATCATTTCTAATAAGGATAAGATTATAATGATTTTTTTTCTTTTTGAAAAAAGATACCTTAAGGATGATAGTAAAGAGATCAATTAATATTTTTCTTTGTATATAAAAGCAATTTTTAAGTCAACATAGGCTCTTATGGTAATCTACCAAATTATGGTAAGTTAACATAAGAAATCCCCTCAGACCACCTTTCATTTAAAATATGCCAAATCAGAAGCAATTAATATGTTTAAAAATAATTTTTCTTGAAAAAACAAACAAACAAAAAGACATGATATTTTTCAAACGATTTAGCTTTCTGAATTTTTTATTGTTTAAAAATATACTGTATTAATATTTTGGCTTATGATACTAAAAAAGTAAATAAATATTAATAAAGCTAATTAAATATTAAAACAGATCATAAATTGATTCTTTAAGCTCCACCTAAACCACAAATCCAGTTTAAAAGAATTAAGCGAGATTAAAAACCAATTAAAAAAATTTAATATTAATGATAACTCTTCATTTGGGGTTTAAAATTAAATCTTTTGAGCTTAAATTTCTAATGATCTACTTTAAATCATCATTCCTCCTGTGGATTAAGAATTGGACCCAAAGAAATTCTTCTTAATTATACAAAAAGGTTTTGGGACTGACTTGGCCGTGAAAGCTCTAATGAGGTTTCTATAAGGCCAAAGAAAATGATAATGAATAAATTCAAATTATGATATTAATTGTTGAGAAATTCATATTCCCAATATGTTTCCAAAAAGATGTTTAAAAATGTTTTATTTGGGCTTTATACAAAGAAAGAACCCTTTTTCAGGAGTCAAAAGAGATTTAATACAAAATTTTATAGTTCCAATTATTACAGGGTTTGTTTTTAACAACAAGAGAATTATATTGAAACAAGAATAATTAAAATCAATAATTTTATTGAGCTTCTATATCTCTTTCTTGAATTAATGATATTGGAAAAATTTGTCAAGCTCTTGAAACCACATTATTAAGCATGGTAAATTGAAAAAAATGTTTATTCCTCATTAGTAATTTTGTTAATTTTGATATTAAAATTTTTTATAATCTGTCAAATGATTACTTAGATTAATTAGAAATGGCTTTTCTTCTTCATGATTGGTCTTTATATTCATTTAGTATATAACTGGATCAAGATACATATCATTTATCTGAATTTCCTGAAAATAACAACTTGAAATTAAGGCCAAATTTTAATTTTTTTCAACAAGAAAAGGAAATATAGATTTCACTTTCTCTTTCATAAGGTGGATATAATTAATTAAAAAAATTGATAAATTTATTAGTCCCAGTCAGGTTTTTCATTCTTTATTGGTAGTAGATTTCTTTAATGTGAATCATGAAATTCTTATACTGATGAAACTGAGGTTCAATTTTAGAGAGGATTCCTCATTCAAATTAATCACTGTAAGCTGTAAGAGATTTTTTTTGACTTATTATTATATGTAAATTAACTTAAAAACACTGGCTTTGAAACAGAAATCTAACATTTATATAATTAATATACATATTATTATCAAATTATTAGGATAATCTGATCAGCCTCAAAGGTGTGGAATATTGTAGGCTGTCTTGAGAATTGAATACTCATAATTTATTTTTGGGGAAGGATTCTTATGAGATTATGAAAGATGATATAATTGAGATGAAAACACTCAATAATAGAGCTATCATCAACTTCTTGAAATCTGATGAATGAACTTTTAGGCTCTTTTTAAGGATTAAATACCCTTAAAACTGGTATTCCACAAATTCCTAGAAGACTAAGTTGATAAAACCTGTGATTTACCATTTAGAACCTAAGGTTCTCATTCAGGATGCCACAAAGAGAATGAAAAATACTCCAAAAATAGGATCTTATGGTTTTTTCAAGTCTCATTAAGTTAATATACCACACTTGGATTTGTATCTTTTAATCCCTATCAAGATATTAAGTTTTTGAGAAAAAATCGAATATAAAGCTATTTATTTCATGATTTTTGTTTGGGACTACCTTAATTAGATTAGTTTGAAATATTCATATTTCATCAAGAAGATGAAATTTCATTAGCTGATGATTATATAGCTTACTATTCTTTTAAATATCACTCAATTACCACCTTTTTGAACTAATTTTGACCATATAAAATTTGAATTATTTTCCAAATATATTTTCAAAAATATCTATATGGGCTCCAATTTATTTCCCTTGATTACCAAAAGTGCTTTCAATTATTATTTTCAGAAGGTAAAAGTGAAATTAAGTCCCTTAAATTCAATTCAGATTTAATGTTTACTCAAATACACTTAACGAATAGTATTATTTCCATAAAAGTTCTCAATTCTGTTCCTCCTTTACTTAGAACTTATAGTGCACCATTCAAAATTTCAATTATTAGTATATTGAGAATTTTATATATTTATAATCAATATGTGAAAACGCTTTCTCATAATCCAAAAAACTAAAAATTACATAGCCTTGAGAAGTGAAATTCCTTAGTTTTGTTCTGGCTATTGAAGTGAATGTTATCTTCTATTTCAAGCCTTACTTGGAGCTCTAATTAATATTATATAGATTCAAAATCCCAAATTTTCACATTCATTCCATCCTTATTTGGAATGAAAATTTGATTTTTACTTCATATATCTCAATAGAGTATACTTCAAAGCCATAATTTAATATTTAATTAATTAAGAAAAGGTTATTCAGAAAGTATATCTACATGATAGGTCTAATTCTTTAATTTTCTTGAACTTAATACGAGGGGAAAGATCAGTCATATACTGGCTAATGGGGCGAAAAGAGACTCTTTCCTAGAGTTTTGTCTTTAATTCTAAGAAAATATCTTTCTTTTAAATAATACGTAGCAACAAATTCGATTAAAAACCACCAGAAACTTGTATAGTTGAAGGATATTATCTGCTCATATACCTAATTAATATAGATTCCTGCCGTCTTTTTCATGCTTAATAGATTTTTTATATATTTTTCCTTGCGCTCCTATTTAATGTAGAAGGGTTTCTCTTGAGGAAAAATTTTAATTAAATATTTTAGATTTCATTCAAAATACAGAATATCATGTAAATATAGCAGCTCAAAGTGCCACCAGAGTATTCCTGAAAAATGGAAACCTAAAATACTTTTACAAGAAATAGACAAAATAAATTATGAAGAAAAAGGAAATTTAGTTATCAATTTGGTCTTTATCATAGTTTCTAAAGAAAGAATGGCTCTTGGATTTCTAGAGATAGAATTGAATCTCATACTGATAATGTATATTAATAAAAAAATGTTTGAAAAAAGTAATTTCTTTCCCGATTTAGAGCTTAAACGTTTCATTTGAAACTATATAGAATTATTTACTACGCATATTATCTATAAAGATATTTTTAGTACTATTATTAAGACTTAATATGATAATTTCATTTAAAGTGATTATTAGAAAAATGAAATAGACTGGCTTTAGAAGCTTCTTAAATTTCTGTTTTCCATAGCAACTACTAACGACTAATGATATTCATAGATAGCTTTATCCCGTTTTCAATTTTGTAAAAATTCTGCGAATATTTTGTCAAATGGATCAATTTGAAAATATAAAATCATAATATTATCATATCAAATCTATTATGAAAAGTTTTAAACCATCAGAGGTTATCCATAAGTACATGACTCTTTTACCAAGAAAATCAGAAGTAGAATTCTAACCTTTTTTTCAAACGGATTAAGTAGCAATGTTTTATAAAATATTTTGGAGTTCTCTTACAACCATCTTCTATATCACTTTCTAAAGCCACAAAACTTGTCAAATTCCTTTATTTCTTTTATAAATTTATATTTGGCTACAGAAAGGCTTTATGCTCTCTGGAAGAACTTTATTGTGAAGTACACTTTCACAAAACAAGCCTGGGATAATTTTTCTTCACTTCTTTTTGTCATAATTTACTCCTTTTTAATTTCAAAGATATTTTAAATCATTTTATTTCTTGATTATGATTGAAGAGAAACGGAGGTCCAATCTATCTCAGCTTTAAAATATAAATCAATCTTAAATGATTACAGCCCTGAACCAAAGCCACAGAAGAATACACCAAACTAAATTCCTTTAAATCAGAAATTTTCAAATTCCTAGCTTTATATTAATCAAGACCCAGAAATATCCATGCATAAATATGCTATTAATATCTCTATCAAGGTTTCATAATACTCAAGCAATGTAATCCAGGCTCATTATTGTGATTGTCATTTCATTTAAATTCGCTGAGCCTATTCTTCCACATGGGAATCTTATTTTATTAAATGCTCAGATATAATCTTTTAGATTGTTAGAAATTAATACTTCAAAGCTTGATATCTTAAAAATCTATAGCTCTCTCAGGATAAGTATTTATAGAAGATCTTAGCTATCAAAGTGGATTAAAAATTAAAGGTGCTCTACTGGAAAGAAAAAAAACAAAGTCATTAAGTCTAGGAAGTATCTGAAAAGTTATTTATTCTTCATCAAAACAGGCTCAAAGAAAGTATTTCACCAACAGAAGAATTTACTAGCAGTGATTACAAGCAGTATATTATGTCCACCAAAGCAGATTTCATTTGACCTTTTTTCTGAATGATCTGATGGTTCTAACCCCCCCCCCCTCCCAAGAAAAAAATGAAATAAAATGAAATGAAAATAAAGTAGAGAAATATAAATCAGAAAAAAACTTGAAAACTAAGAAGAAATCCCTGAATAGTGATAAAGAAAATTTAATTAAACAGAGATAGTTTCCAAATTCATAAGTAATTTATTTGTATTTGAAAGGGGTGTATTTTGGTAAAATCAACTGGAAATTTCAAAGAAAAAGGATGACTAAATGTAAAAAAGAATTATCAAGAAAGCTTAAAGGATAATTAATCAGGAAATGAAAATAAAAACTGATATGATTAATTTAGAGGAAATCCAATCAAAATCTCTTAATTTTTTTTTTCAAAAAAACTAACAGTACTTATTCTTGATTTATACCATGACAGATCCACTTGTGAACCTTCAGTTTCCTAGCCAGTTAGTGATGAAAATCTTTATTTCTGATGACTTTTGTATTCTTAAAATATTCCTTTATCATAACAGCTATGAGAAAAGTAGCTACACTTGAAAGAATGTGTTGAATTTGGAATTTGAAAGGGGAGATGGACTGGATATTGGGTTGGAGATAGGATGAAGATGAAATTTCAAGATTGAAGTTTTGGAAGAAATGTAATACACATATGCAAGCCAAAAAGCTTCAATTTAGTTTTAATTAATATTATTCTTCTTTAAGGGTGGTAAAATATTAAAAATAAATAATTATTATAAATATTTTAATTTCATATTTATTTGATTTTTTTTCTTACTTCATATTATTTTATGAAAAGAAGATTCAACATTTAAGGTATTATTTATGGCATATTGCATAAATAGTACAGTTTCAATATTACTTTTATCACTAAATCACTGATGATACGCCATAGATGAATAATATTGACACAGGAACCATTTTATTTTGAAATATTTAATCAATAAGAAAGAATTGCAAGGAATTGAGGATTTTACAAAAAAATAGATAATATAAAATATTGACAATACCATTAAATTGGTTTCTTTCCTTAAAACCTGTATTGACTGAGAAATGATATCCTTTTGTTTTATTCTATTATTAAATTAATATTATTCATTAAAAATTGAAACAAACTCTAAAAGATTAATCGCACAAAATTAATTTTAAGTAAGGATTACCAAAATATGGTATATGCTCATTATATTTCACCATCATTGAAGACCATAAAGTTGAATGAAGTTGTTTAACTTATAGCTAATACATAGAAAATTGAGAAAAATAACTTTCTTATTTAAGATTATAATTGATAAATATTTCTATTATAAAATCCCAAGGTTTAAATTAGGGTTAATTCTTCTTTTAAGAGCATAATCAGGACTTAATCATAGCATATTTAGTGTAAGTACCCTTAAAAATATAAGCTTCATAGTCCTTTTGGAATACCAATTAATATATCAACCGGTATTTTACTGTTGAGAATTATTTATTTGGAGCTCAACATCTCTCTGTAGTAGCATATTTGGATATTACAAAACCAAACATAGCTTTCTTAACAAGATTTAATTTTGTGAGTTATTATTTCAGGAAAATTAGGGAAGAATCAATATCAATATGGATAATATATCTCTAATACCACATATTTCTATAGCTGATCTTTATCAGTTGGATTTATATATATAAAATTTTAGTAGAGCTAACCTTCATTTGCTAATATGGCTCAAATTCTTTTTTTTTTAATTTTTTTATCTAATAGTACTTCATTTATCTCAAGCTATATGTAAAAATATTCAATTTATGATTTTATAGCTAACAGAATTTTGTTTCCTATATATTTTGAGCTACTAATATTCAAATCTATTATTTAATAATTAGGATTTTTGAAAATTTATCCATTTGCTGTCGAAATAAGAATTGTATTTGTATTTGTTGGGTCAATGGATTTAATTTTCCAAAATATCTTTTTGACTTTTTAAATATGAAACTATAAATAAATCTTATCATTAAAGTTTATTGAGGAAATAATTATCTAACTTCTTTACAATAAATCTTAAATATAGTTATGTGAGTAATCTGAATAAATATTTTTTAATAATTGAATTGGAAAAAAAATATGTATTTTATAGCAATTGAAAATAATTAATAGCTAGTTCTTTCTGAAGATATAAAAAATCATCTGATTGAATTTTGATAATTGGAATCCTATGTGATATTACAAAAAAATGGAAGGGATAAATAAGTTCTTTTTACCAAATATCTTTCTCAAAATCTATTAATAAATCTTATGGTAAGTTTATTAATCTCCATTTACTTTGATAGTCTGTAAAAAACCCGGTAGCAAAAGATTTTCCAACTTCCCCAAGACTCATGGAAAGTATTTGTTCATAATAAAGGGAGGAAATTCTGCCAACATATTTTCTGGAAATTCTGGAATATTGCACAGCCTGAAGACCCCAGCATTTGGATTCGGTAATCCAGCTTTGGTTAGAGAATTTGAATTAGTGTCTCTAATTTCTTGTGTAGGCTAAAGTATTTAAGGAATTTTACAGAAGAAAAAAACAGAAAGGCATTAAAACCACAGCCATTAGATAATCAAAAATTTTGAGCTAGCTCCTATGGATATTAAATAACATATTCCACAATAATTATTTGCTCAACATCAGATTTTTTCAAGAGCTCTTCACGAACCAAAAGATCCTCTATGACAATTATTATGATAAAATACAATATTTGCTTTAAATTACCCCCCAAAATAAGGAAGACTCACACATATATTTACTTAAATAGGTCCCTTGTTACTCAATTCTTGATTTAAACTTATATTTGAGAAGGATGCACTTACCCAGAGAATTTGTTACAATTGGAATATTGTGGCTCTAACTCACTATTTATGGAGAGAATGGAGACACTTCAAGACAAAAATTAATTTAATGAGAGGAAGGTGGTTAGACCTCATTGGTGAGAACTCTCATTTTACACTAACTATTATTTTAAAATATGATTGTTTCAAGAAGAAGGGAATTTTTCTTATCAAAAAGTTACTTTAACTTCGAGTAAATTAGGTTATTGAATGTCAGCTTATATTAGTGATGAATATTTAATAATGTGGGTAAAATATTTATTTAAAAATATAGTGAATGATGTTAATACAAGCGCAGTAATAATAACTAGAGGGAATATGAATACCTCAAGTGAATACTAATTTAATATAAAAAGCTGAAGTATTTTTATGGAATATAATCGACTAGCTGGAAGACTAAATTATCAGAAGAGGTGAGTGAGATGAATTGGTACTTTACAGAAGTTGTTTAATACACTACCTTGTAGTTTTTGTTTTATTTTAATGATACAGTCAATATATAGGAGAATAGAAATGAGAGATACTAGAAAAATTGAAATATGAAAATGGAAGTTAAGAAGTAAGAATAGAAGGGGAATTAATCCTAGTGCTAGAGCGAAGAATGAGGGAAGGGCTTTTAAGGTCATGAGTGAAGTTGTTTTTCAGGGGTTTTGTGACATAGGGGTGAGCGTTGAGATTTTGTTTTAGGATGTTGAAAGGAGTTCAGCTATTGATGAGTTGAGTTTTTGTTTGCTGTGCGAGAGTGTTGTTTAGTCAGCATAATTGGGGGAGAAGCAATTGTTCAGTCCTTGAACTTCAGCAGAGGGAATAATCATTACTCCAATTCTTAAGAGTCCTTTTCAAAGATATAAATAAAGTCCTTGGCAAGGAATTTCTACATGGTCCAACACCTGTAGAGATACAAAAAATAATCTCAGAATATGAAAAAGGGGGTTTCATGGTTTCCTTGGAAGTGTTAATTGTTTGCATTGGGCATGGCCAAACTGTCCTAAGGCTTGAGGGAAAAGAAAAGAACATGAAAGTTTTTTCAGAATGAGTCGCTTCCCAGAGTCCTAGAATGTGGAATAAATTTTTTGAGTCCTCTGGAGCTTTGAAGGATATCAATTTGCTCCATTGAAGAAATCTATTTAAAGAGTTTTTGGAAGGTATCAAAGAAAAACTTACTTTTGCTGTCAATAAAAACTGGTATGAGAATGGATACTATTTAGTGGATGGTGTTTATCCTGATTGGGATTTCTCAATAAAGAGCCTTCCTCATGCACAGGATTAAGTAGAGAAGCTAATTATGTCGGGGCATGGAATTTCTTTTGGGGAATATTAAATGAGCTTTTGGTATATTACGAGAAAGATATGAAATATTAACCAAACCTTTTCATCTGTGATCATACAAAAAAAAATTAGGAGATAATTCATTTCTGCATAATATTGCATAAGATTATAATTGAGCAACAAAAAACATATGATATCCTTCTTCTAAAACATATATCAGCCTCCTCAAAAACCATAATACACATAAATTTTGATTCGGCTATATTTAAAACGTTGTAAGTATTTATTAAGAACAACAATTGGCTGAAAAGAAGTACATTAAAAAAGAATCTCACCCAAGATCTTTCAGTATATAATTTGATTAAGCATGAATATAATGGGAATTCGATTTATTAACTTTCACAAAGCTCCAGTTCAATTGTTTTTCTCATACCTTTTCTATATATAATTTCCCATTAGCTTTAATATCTCTTTACTTTTTTCATCAGCCATACCATAATATTTCTGCTGAAGAACCTCAATATATTCTTTTGAAGATTTACTACATTGTGTTTCTAAAAATTATTGAGTAGGTCAAGGACTATTCTGAATTTCTTCCAGATTAATTTACAAAATATCCAATTGATAAAGCTCCATTTCAAAACCCTTTTCATTTTAATCATTCTCTAAGAAAATATGTTTCCATTTTTTGTTTTAAAGGAAAAATCATCAAATGGTGTCTGAGTATAAGGCTCTGATGAGCCTGAATATCTTGTGAGGGTTGATCAGGAACTCTTCACAGATGGAAATTTTTTGAGTCAATTCCCTCTTGTTCAAATTTTGGTTCATTGAAAAGAATCACTACCCACAGTCATAACTTTACCCAATGGGAAAATAGCTTCAAATTGAAGGTGAAATGATTGACCTTAGGTATGGACCTAGCGGAGATTTAATATTCTTGTAGTAATTATCCCAAGCTCATTCCAGCGCAAATGAGTTCCTCTCTTTGTTTTAACTTTAAAAATACCTTGGCCATCTTAATTCAATAAACAGGAGAGGAGCCACTTGGAAGTCTCATACAAATGAAGCTACAAATGGGAGAAAACTGGAGGGTTTCTATATTAATGGAAATCCATTTGTGTAAAGAAATAATTCAGAAGGAAAACACTTTTAATTGGATATAAAGCTACCTTACCAGATAAAGTATTTAGAAGCATATCAGTGGTGGAATTTTTCATATTATTGACTTTTTAAGTAACTTTTGAGAAATATCGTTTACTAGTTTTATTATTATATGTCTCCGGATTTTGGCTAACATAAAGACATGGTTTTTCAAGGTCCTCCTCCCCTCTTGTTAGCCAGTTTGGAAAATGGCATTTCATCTTGTGCTATTTTCCTTCATGGAGACAGAAGAAGCAACAGAAGGAGTGTCCAAGTGAGTTTAATATGCGTTTTAAGACATTTAATATCTAAAAAAGATCCGTATTTGTACAGAAATCTGTATCCTGAAATATATTTATGTTTTTAAAATGGACTTCTGTATAGTTTGGTTTTAATTTAATCTATACATAATGTTCTTAAAATAAAATGTATTTTTTTTCTGTAAAATTGAACTACAGAACTCTCTTAGGAAATTCTCTGTCACATCCCCCATAGAAGCTTTTTAAATTTTCTATTAGCTGAAGGGAGGCTTGAACTCGATTTTGATTCCAAAAATACAAAAATGGACAAATCGTTATGAAAAATGGTTTCTGGTACTCATTCATCCTCAATCCAGATTATGGAATGATATTTAATTCCAAGACTTATTTATTTTATTGCAACCACTTCAAGGGAAAAACTTCAATAATCAGAGGTTGCTTCCCTCCAGAACAGCCACCTCTTTCAATGAGGCTGTTTCTCAAACCATTCCGTATTTCCCCAAGGTAATAACTTCCAGGAATACTTCAGGAAATATTTCAAGGCTTAAAAGCTCAATACACCAAGGGAATCCTCAATTAATCCAATAAAGTCTGCAGTAACATCAAACTGCAAGGAATTTACATTTTGGTTGACCCAATTTTATAATGTGGGTAATTCAATACACCAATTTCGTTTCCCAATTTGTCTAAGTGTATTCTTCCTAAGAATCCAATACATATTTAATTTTTCTTTTGAACTATTAAAGTGAATAGATAAACCAAAAAACCCACAAAATTACATTGAAAATGTTTTTTTCTTACAAAAACTCAAATAAAAGGACAAAAGTACCTCAAAAAATGATTTTTTCTATTGATATAATTATGATTTTCTTATTTTTTCTCAAAAAAATAAGTATCCAAAAATGTGTGTCTTAAACTCTAAAAGCATGTTTTTTATTTAATTTGCTTCACTTTTTCAAGCTCATTATCAATTTTTCTATAAAGGTTGTGTTATTTGATGATATTATAAATATTTTTTTATTGTATTTTTTAATTTTTCTGAGATTCTGTGTTTCTTAATCTGAAATCTTTTTTAATTTTTGAATTTGGTCGAATTTAATTTCTTGATTTTTCTATTGAAAATTACATTTTTAGACCCTGTATGGCATGATACTGTATAATTGTTAATGATGATTAAAAATTTTGAATTAGTGGGATCTGTAATTCCTGATGCTGTATAATTGTTTATTATAGTTGAGAGTTTCTCATTAGTAGGCTCTTTAATTACTGCTACTTCAAAAGATCACTGTCATTTTTAACAGTAGTGTATACTTTTATTTCTGAAATCTTAAGATTATTCACAATCTAAAAAAACTTCAGTAACAGGAGGTACTGTAGATAACCTTCAAATTCTTCTTTAAATGATCAGATTAAGTATTCAAAAAACCAAAATTAAGGAATTTTTCTTAAAAAAAATGATAGCCTTACTCATGCCAAGATTGGTGAAATTAATTAATGATGAAAGGAAGTAGAAAATGAAAAAATAAGAACAATAATGATATTGAAGACATTCTAATAAATATCTAATAATATATATTTACATTATATTTAAGCTTATTAAGGTGAAATTTTCAAACATTTCATTTCCTTCCATCTGAATTAAAAGCAAATTTACTATATAAATTACAGAAAAGGTAAGATAATTAAGTTTCTCAGGATGAGGATTTCATTCAAAATGGAAGAATTTTGAAGCCATATTTGGAAGAAAGAAAAGGAGCTAATATTATTATGAATTTATACTTAGTAATCAGTAGAGAAAAATAATGGCTTTCTCTATTCTTAAAACTGGTTTCTCCTTTTGAAGGCCTTCAAAGTACAAAGATAAATGTTTGAATTCAGAATAATCATACAGGTTAGAGTGTTAAAAGTATGTGATAGCTTCATGGAGGTGAAAATAGTTCTTCAAAGGATTTGTCATTCATACAGAGTTCTTACTTAATATCTTTGATATAATATAATTTATATTTAGTATTAAAATTTAAAATAATTAGAATATTGGAAGTTATTTAATATTATTGTGGATTGGAATTAATCAGAAGATGATTATTCTTTAATTCTGGGTAAAACCTAGCTCAGAGGAATTATCAAAACTCCTTCTAGGCTGTCTCAGCTGATTCTGAAATGCAACACTGTATGTCAGGTAGAGAAGCTTTCCTCATGGTTAATGTTTGTGAAAAATATCTTCTTACCATTTTTTTCAATCTTCTAAGAGTAAGATGTAATATTTCTCATTTTTTCAAAGATGATTTTGTGCAATATTATTAAGAATTAACTGATATTTCTTACCTTTTGAAATGACTGCATGTAACATTAACCATGAAAAAAGGCGCTCCCTTCCAGCAGGGTAGCAGGTCCAACCTTATCTTAACCTGAGTCTCAACCTTGGTTTTAAACTTGCAATTATCTTTCAGATACTTTCAGCCACATATTTTTTCATTCAGAATTTTACTCAATTTGTGAGCCTTGAGGTATATTTTACATACCCAAATAGGCCACAATCATCTTAAAAAGAAATTTTTAATTATACATAACTCATAAATCATGCATATTTTCAAAATTCATCATTTTTGATTTCAGAAATGATGAATAACTTTTTATTGAGTAAGTAAATCCATGGATTTAAGGCCAGATTTGGATTCTACACAAAAAATTCACCTAGGGTAGCTCCATAGAGTGAATAAGCTCAAATTAACTCTTTGAGGTGGTAAAATGGAAAATACTTCAATACCACATAAACGATCCGTGAAAATTTTTGTTTTTCTTAATTTCACGCCAAAATAATGGGAAAATGAGAAATCCCATGTTACATATACACTAAGGATAGTGTTATGCATGTTTTGAGCACTTAATATCATGGTATTCTTACATGAACTTTTGGTACACCCATAGTGGATATCTCACTTTAAGCTTAAATTACTATTTTGACGTAAAAAATAGGCAAGGGGGACAAAAGACATCAAAGAGAGCCAGGGTACCCAACTTCTGAGGACTCAGAGGCGTGGATAGCTCCAAAGCTTGGTTCCATGGTTGATCTTGACCCAATTGGTAAACTAAACCTCTTTGGGAACTTGGTTACCATGTCACAACTACTGTAAATCTTAAGAAAATAGCAAATAACCTGCTATTTTGACGTGCCAAGGAGGTAAAGAGCTACTTAGACTCCTGTAACCACGTCAATTCTTAATAAATTTCCATGGATAAACCCCAAAAGAGTAATTAAAACCCTTTTTGGACTTGTATGCATTGATTTACCTCATAGCAACCAGTGAAACACTGATATTTGCAATTCTACGTAGAAATGAGGTAAAAACTTCAAAAATTCATTAAAAATACAATTCTTAATGAATCTTTCTGACACTTTCAGGACCAATGGAGAACTGTATTATCTATGGTAAAACCAAAAAGAATTACAGTTTTACTAGTAAAATTAAAAGTTTTACTTACAGTCTATTTTTGACCATTCTACATGAAACACTGAATCTTCAAAAATTCACAGTAATTAAAACCTGTGATGAAATTGGCAATAACATTGATAACTTTGAGAAATCAATAATTATTTTAGAATAAAAGAAGATTTACAGATGTTACTCCTTTTATTCTTAACCATATTGGGGTTGGTAGTCACGTAAAAGCATCAATTAAGTAATTATGATAATCTTACCTGACAACAGATGATGCAATCATTAATCCAAAAGGGTTTATTGTTTTCTCACTCACTTGTTTTCAAGCTTGCTCCATGGCATGCCTCTGTGAGCTGTTGTTGACTTAAAAGAAGCCTCTTCTTGCTGTTTTTTCCATATCATCATCATCTTATTATCATTTTATATCATTGTTACCAACAAGTAAGTATTAGTTAAACTATTCTTAAGTGTTTTTAATCTTTCAGAATCAATCAGAAAGACGTGAAATCATAGAATCCAACTATATATTGTTGCAATCCTGCTATAAATCATTTTTATCCCTTAAATCCACAATTCTACGTCAAATTTCTCTACTTCTATCTATCAATAAGTTCTTTGGAGTATTAGTGAGTCATTTATCTTTAATTCTTAAAGTTTTTCTCTAGTAATAGTTTTCTTCAAGGATTATCTTTATAATTATTCTTTCAAAAGATAACTATACATTAAAATAATTTTAATATTTTAATAAAAGAAGTTTTTATTATTAAATTCTTCTTGTAATTGATTCTTGTAGACAATTACTTGCTCACTGTTAAAATCACTAGTAGTGCTTAACACGTGAAAGAAATAATTCTTTAATTATTTAATTGTGGTTATAATAATATTTTATTATTATATTTCATAAGAACAGACATAGTACTGTTGATTAATAGTAATATTATCATCAGTTTCATAGTAACATCTTACATTTGGGGGCCTGGCCGTGTTTTTTGAACCTTGTACCCTTAATTAATATATGTTTAAGCTCTGAAATATATTAATTTAATAATTTTTTCTTTCATTTTAAAAGTTAGAATAATTCTTATTTTTGAAATTGTTTTGGAAATCTTTTTCATTGAGGAATTTGGTTTAATTTTATACTGTTTTACACGTGGCTCTTTCACATCCAAAAACTTATAAAATTATTCTTTGAGTTACTCTGAATTAATTTTCATTCAAAATCTTAAATTTTAATTTTCTTCTTTAAAAAGAATAATTTTTTTAATATTAAAAAATATAAAACTTATAAAAAATCTTTAAAAATATTTTAAAAAAGTAGAAAAAATAATTTTTTTCTTTTTTTTATAATTTTTTTTTTCTAGTGTCTTTAATCAAATACTGTGCAGCTGGCAACAGACTCAGTAAAAGATACATCAATAGTCCTGAATCTTCAGAAGCAGAATCTGAAGAAAGTATTGAGGTGCAAATTGCTAAAAGAGGCACCTTATTTAATGCAGAAAAGGCTAAATTACCACCAAAAGGTGTGTATTTTATCTTATATTTTCACTTTTTATCTTTAAATTGACGTGAAAATGGTGCATACCAGAAATGGAAGCAACTATTCAGTCCAACCAGATGGATGTGGACAAGGAAGAGGCAAGACCAAATCTTCCACAAGAAAGACACATCTGGAGGATGCCGGAGTTGCCCCCCATTCCCCAAGGTCTGTACCAAAAGATTTTGATGTGAATTCTGAGCCTGAACTAATTCATGATATTATTTCCAGGGCTGAACCATTTTCAAGTGGCAGCAATAGAAATATATCAATGCCAGTACAAAAATTGGTTCAGAGCAGCCAAAGAAGAGGAGTGGGAAATATGCCCAAGCCTTTGGCAGGGGGCCATGAACTCCTACTTACACATCAAGAGCTTTCTGGGTCAGGAGAAGACCATAGAACTCTTAGGAGGATGGAGCCCCCTGTCTTGAAAAGACAAGGTCAAAAAGATAAAGAATTGGTTGAAGAACCAAAGTCTTTTATCTATAGACCAGAAGAAAGAGTTGGAAATGACTCCAGACTTGGAGACAGAGGCACCAGTGGCGTCTACCAGCTCCAAACCAGCTCCAGAAGTGTCCAAGGACAAGCCCAAGGGACCTCAGAAGAAGCAGAAAGGTCCCAAGAACCATCAAGGCAAAGGAAAAGGCAAAGCCAATTGGCACAGACCTTACTCACAAGGGTACAGGATCCCCAAATTGGAGCCTTCAGCCGTGGACAGTGTCTTCAATATGGCCAGAACTCTGATGGAATTCACAGCCAAGGAGCAGGAAAGGATGAACAGAAACTTTCCATGCAAATAATTGGTGTACAAACTAGTATTGATGTAGAAATTGGTAAACTTGATAAAAAGCTAACTAAAATTGCATCAGATATAGTTGAATTAAAGAAAAATGATAAAACATACATTGAATTGCACCAAGTAACACATGCCAGACTTGACTCAATTACCAATTCTTGCAAAAGAATTGAAAACATGTACCAAGTTCAGCATGATGAGATGGAAGAATTTTCCATTTTTAAAGTGAATAATCAACTTACAATTTTACAAGACCAAGTCTTAAAAATAGTTGAGAATACCAATCAATTTGCTATACACTTAGCAAAAAGTAACAGTGAAAGGCAGAAGTTGAAGAATGAAATAATTGCAAGTGTGTAACAAATTCATAAGAATCATGAACCACATATGCCAAGATATTCTACACCTTTAACTGAAGAAAAACTTTCTGTTAAGGAAAGTCTCACCCCGTTCTTGGGAGAAAATGCCTACTCTGCAAAAGATATTCCCAAAATAGAAGAATGGCCAACATTCTCTGGTGAAGGAGAATATAACCATATTGAATTCATCAGGACTATTGATATGCTGCAAGAAGACTTTAATATACCTGATGAAATAATAGTGGGAAAATTACACTGTTTGTTTAGCAGAACTGCAAAGAAATGGAATTACAAAATGAGGATTGATCATGGTAAACATGATTGGTCTTGGTGGAAATCTGAAATGATTACAAAATGGGCCAATAATTCTTGGAGGTTTAAAATGGAAAATGCCTTTGAAAATGCCATTTTTAACTCAGAGAAAGATAAACCACTTACTTGGTTCTTCAAGCAAAAAGACAGATTATCTGCTTTACAACCAGATATGTCTGACACTATGATTAATATGAAAATATTAAGAAAGTGTGGAGGAGAATTGGAACATGCTATCAAAAGAAGATGTGTAGAACCCTGTTCAACAGAAGACTACATTAATGCTATGGAAGATATCATTACCAGAACAAGAATTGGTAAAACTTGGTCTAAAATCCCAACAGAATCCAAGATGACCTCTAGGATTCCCAGAGAGGATAAGAGACCAGAAAGCCCTGTCTTAAAGTGTCATAAATGTGGAAGCACTTCACATTTAGCCAACACTTGCACAAAAAAGACAAAAATCAATGAAGTACAAGTCATTGAAGAAATTCAGTGTACTGAAGAGAAAGGAGAGTCTGATCAAGATTCTGCAGTCTCTGAAGATACACCAGTAGAGGACTATCCCATTGAAAACATCACAGCTTTCTTTGAGGTCACAGAAGTCCACACCCACTTGCCACAGTACAGTGAGGATTGCTGCAACCTGACCAATATCCAAGATGCCAGAATGTGTAAAACAAAACCTGCTAGAGGAAAGGGTTATACTGCTGGAGCATCCTGTATCACATCAGTCTTGATGAGTGATATTGAAGCCAGAGTAAATTTGGATACAGGGGCAATTTGCACTTGTGTGGGCAAAGATTATCTCCAAATTATACTTCCTGGATGGAAGAACCATCTGTTACCAATAGAAGGTGTACAATTTAGTAGTGCCAGTAACAATATGTACCCCTTGGGTATATTAGACACTAATCTTGTATTCCCACACCCAGCAGGAAGTGTAAGTATGAAAACTGAAATTGTTGTAATGGATAATTGCACATCTCAGCACATCATTCTTGGAAATGATTACTTGAATATCTATGATATTGACATCAATAACCATAAAGACAGATATTTCACAATTGGAGATAACAAAAGACAAAAGTTTTCTTTTTCCAATATTCCAAAACAAATATCTGTGGTATCTTCTGTCAAAGATACTTATAAAGATGAATTTGTGTCTAATCAACTTGTTGAAGCACAGATCAATCCATCTTTGTCACCAAAAATGAGGAATGAACTTATTGACGTGTTATAAACATACAATACTGCATTTGCCTCTGATAATGAACCATTAGGTGCTATAAGAGGACATGAAGCTGATATTACTCTTAATATTGACAGACCATATCCCCCAGTACTTAGAAGACCAGCTTATCCAGCCAGTCCCAGAGCTAGAGAAGCCTTGGAGAAACATATCCAAGAATTAATTCAACTTGGTGTACTAAGGAAAGTAGGCCATAATGAGGAAGTTGAGGTGACAACACCTGTTATCATTGCTTGGCATAATGATAAGTCAAGAATGGTTGGAGATTTCAGAACATTGAATACCTACACAGTTCCAGATAGGTATCCATCCAAGAAACCTTGACTCAATTATCCAAAGCCAAGTATATAACATCAATGGATGCATTGAAAGGCTTCCATCAAAATGTTTTGACGCCTAAAGCTAAGAAATTACTTAGAATCATCACTCACTGTGGTATTTTTGAGTATCTTAGAATGCCATTTGGCATTTAAAATGCTCCATCTCATTATCAAAGAATGATGAATACCATCTTCCCCACAGAATTGTCTGAGGGATGGCTTATCATTTATATTGATGATATTATCATATGTTCTGACTCATGGCCTTTGCACCTTGAAAGACTTGCAAGAGTACTTCACAAAGTTTCAGAAGTGAATATGAAAATTTCACTTAAGAAATGCAACTTTGGTTTTGAAGAACTAAAAGCATTAGGACATGTTGTTTCTGGTTTAAGCTTGGGTATTGACAAAAATAAAGTGGCAGCAGTATTGCTTAAGCCAATACCCCAGAATAAAAAAGAAATGATGTCTTTTCTTTGATTTGCTAGCTACTATAGGCAACATTTAAAAGACTTTGCAATTCTAGCCAAATCACTCTATAGAATCTGTGATCAACAGACTGTATTTGAGATGACACAGGAAAGAATTAAAGCTTATGAGAAGATAAAGAGAGCCCTTACAGAAGCACCTTTACTCCTCATGCCTGACTGGAATATTCCTTTTAAGTTGTACATTGATGCATGTGGAGATGGATTAGGGGCAGCCCTACATCAAGTCCAAATTATTGATGACAAACCTACAGAGGGACCAGTTTGTTATATCTCAAGGCAGATCAAACCAACAGAAGCCAGATATGGTGCAAGCCAGATGGAGTGCTTATGTTTGGTATGGGCACTTGAGAAATTACACTATTACCTTGATGGCAGTGTTTTTGAAGTGATAACTGACTGTAATGCAGTAAAATCACTTCTTAACATGAAAACTCCCAACAGACATATGCTGAGATGGCAAATAGCTATTCAAGAATATGGAGGAAACATGACTATAGTTCATAAAGCAGGGAACATTCACAAGAATGCTGATAGACTTAGTAGATGGGCTTTAGCCAACACTCCTGATAACCCAGCTTATGTACCTTTGGAAGCTGAACCACAGATTCCAATTGAAGGAATTAACATAACTGATATTGGAACTGAATTCTTTGAGGAGGTCAGAGAATCTTATAAACAAGACAAGAATTGCCATATCTTGACTTCTTTATTAGATAAAGACTGCAAAGATACATCTTTAGTTAATGCACTTGATGAAGTTTGGAAAAATTCCTATTCTGAAGGAAGATTTCACTTGTTTGATGGAATAATTTACCACAGAACAAAACATTCTTGTGTTATGACATTGTGCAGTAGATTACTTATCAATACCATTCTTCATGAATGTCATGATAGTATCTACTCTGGACACCTGTCAGAAGACAGAACACTTGAAAAAGTGAAGAACTATGCATGGTGGCCATCTTGGAGAAAAGAAACCATTGAATATTGCCATACCTGTGACAGATGCCAAAAAGCAAACAGGAGTACAGGCAAGAAATTTGGACTTATGATCCATTTTCAAGAACCAAAATCCCCATGGGAAGTTGTTCACATGGATTGGGTCACAGCACTTCCTCCAAGTGGTGACAGCAGCTATAATGCTTGTTTAGTCATTGTAGACAGATATAGAAAAACTCCCATATTCTTACCATGTAATAAAGATGACACTGCTATGGATACAGCTCTTCTTTTATGGAGTAGAGTTATTTCTCATACAGGATTATTTAAGAATATCATAAGTGACAGAGATCCCAAGTTCACATCTGCACTTTGGACCAATCTTCATAGATTGTTTGGGACTAAGTTATCATTCTATACAGCATATCACCCTCAAACAGATGGGCTATCAGAGAGGATGATTCAAACTTTAGCAGACATGATCAGGAGATTCTGTGCTTATGGATTAGAATTCAAAGACTCAGATGGCTTTACCCATTACTGGTGCACTCTGATACCTGCACTAGAATTGGCATACAAGAAATCAGTCCATTCTTCCACAGGAAAACATCCTGCTATGTTAGAAAAAGGATGGAATCCAAGACTCCCAGCAGACACACTGAGGAAAGACTTGATTGACATTCATCCTACAGCTTCCAGCTTCAAGATAATGCTTGATAAAGTACAACACCATGCAAAACAAAGTATGGATGATGCTTTTGATTATTCAAAACAGAAGTGGGACAAGAGTCATAAAGTACCAGACTTCAAAGTAGGGGACTTAGTTTTAGTTTCAACCATGAATTTTAATAATATCAAAGGCACAAAGAAACTTAAAGATTCTTATGTAGGACCTTTTGTTATTGTTGCTTTACATGGAACCAATGCAGTTCAAGTGGAATTGAGTGGTGAATTGGAAAATAAACACCCCACATTTCCAGTCAGCTTGATAAAGCCTTATCAACCAGCTGACAAAGAATTGTTTCCTTTAAGAAACCCAACTCCTTTAACTGTACCACCTGTGGAACAGAATGAAGACAAAAAGATAAAGAAAGTCATTAAAGAAAGGAGACTTAGGGGTAAAAATCAAAGAGAATATCTTGTGAGATATAGAAATGCAGTACATGAAGATGAATGGATGGCAGAATCAGAAATACCTGACTCAGATAAACTCTTAAGAAGATTTAGACATGAAAGAAGGCCACAAGCCTGAATATGTCTATAAATGTGCTTTAAATTACTTGATCTGAGTAATGTAAAGAGGTTGGACAGTGGACATTAAGCCCCTTTGGGGCCTTATTCTTTTATCACTAATAAGATTGTGGTACAATTTTATTTTTTGGTGGGAGGGAATGTGAGTCTTGAGGTATATTTTACATACCCAAATAGGCCACAATTATCTTAAAAAGAAATTTTGAATTATACATAACTCATAAATCATGCATATTTTCAAAATTCATCATTTTTGATTTCAGAAAAGATGAATAACTTTTTATTGAGTACGTAAATCCATGGATTTAAAGCCAGATTTGGATTCTACACAAAAATTCACCTAGGGTAGCTCCATAGAGTGAATAAGCTCAAATTAACTCTTTGAGGTGGTAAAATGGAAAATACTTCAATATCACATCATCAATACCACATAAAAGATCCATGAAAAATTTTGTTTTTCTTAATTTCACGCCAAAATAATGGGAAAATGAGAAATCCCATGTTACATATACACTAAGAATAGTGTTATGCATGTTTTGAGCACTTAATATCATGGTATTCTTACATGGACTTTTGGTACACCCATAGTGTATATCTCACTTGAAGCTTAAATTACTATTTTGACGTAAAAAATAGGCAAGGGGGACAAAAGACATCAAAGAGAGCCAGGGTACCCAACTTCTGAGGACTCAAAGGCGTGGATAGCTCCAAAGCTTGGTTCCATGGTTGATCTTGACCCAATTGGTAAACTAAACCTCTTTGGCAACTTGGTTACCATGTCACAACTACTGTAAATCTTAAGAAAATAGCAAATAACCTGCTATTTTGACGTGCCAAGGAGGTAAAGAGCTACTTAGACTCCTGTAACCATGTCAATTCTTAATGAATTTCCATGGATAAACCCCAAAAGAGTAATTAAAACCCTTTTTGGACTTGTATCCATTGATTTACCTCATAGCAACCAGTGAAACACTGATATTTGCATTTCTATGTAGAAATGAGGTAAAAACTTCAAAAATTCATTAAAAATACAATTATTAATGAATCTTTCTGAAACTTTCAGGACCAATGGAGAACTGTATTATCTATGGTAAAACCAAAAAGAATTACAGTTTTACTTACAGTCTATTTTTGACCATTCTACATGAAACACTGAATCTTCAAAAATTCACAGTAATTAAAACCTGTGATGAAATTGGCAATAACATTGATAACTTTGAGAAATCAATAATTATTTTAGAATAAAAGAAGATTTACAGATGTTACTCCTTTTATTATTAACAATATTGGGGTTGGTAGTCACGTAAAAGCATCAATTAAGTAATTATGATAATCTTACCTGACAACAGATGATGCAATCATTAATCCAAAAGGGTTTATTGTTTTCTCACTCACTGGTTTTCAAGCTTGCTCCATGGCATGCCTCTGTGAGCTGTTGTTGACTTAAAAGAAGCCTCTTCTTGCTGTTTTTTCCATATCATCATCATCTTATTATCATTTTATATCATTGTTACCAACAAGTAAGTATTAGTTAAACTATTCTTAAGTGTTTTTAATCTTTCAGAATCAATCAGAAAGACGTGAAATCATAGAATCCAACTATATATTGTTGTAATCCTGCTATAAATCATTTTTATCCCTTAAATCCACAATTCTACATCAAATTTCTCTACTTCTATCTATCAATAAGTTCTTTGGAGTATTAGTGAGTCATTTATCTTTCATTCTTAAATTTTTTCTCTAGTAATAGTTTTCTTCAAGGATTATCTTTATAATTATTCTTTCAAAAGATAATTATACATTAAAATAATTTTAATATTTTAATAAAAGAAGTTTTTATTATTAAATTCTTCTTGTAATTAATTCTTGTAGACAATTACTTGCTCACTGTTAAAATCACTAGTAGTGCTTAACACGTGAAAGAAATAATTCTTTAATTTTTTAATTGTGGTTATAATAATATTTTATTATTATATTTCATAAGAACAGACATAGTACTGTTGATTAATAGTAATATTATCATCAGTTTCATATTCTCATCTTACACAATTGAAATGAAATATTATGGATTTCTCATACTTTTTGTTTGTTTTCTCATAAATTGAATATCCATAATTAACTAATACAAGGAATTCTGGGATTATATTATACAAAATTGAAAGAGACTTCTTTCATACAAGTGTGTGAAGCATTTATTTTCTCATGAATTACATTGTCTTTTTTCTTTGGGATAACTGACTCACCTCAAATTTTCCCACCATTACTAACCATTAATCTGTAAAATTTACTTCAAATGAAAATTTGATTGTATAAAAAAGAAGTCATAAACAGAATTCAACATTTTCCATCTGGATAATAAATTATATTGATTTTCTCTCATGTCTTAAGTACTTTGGATAAATTTAGAAGTGTATATTAAAGCATTTAAATGTTTTCTTGTTGAAGACAAAATTTCTTTTTTATTACTCATTTAGATCCAATATTTTTTTGGAATACATTTTTTAAGAAATTATTTTGATCTTTATTTAAAGCTATTAATCCAAATAAATCAAGTTCAGTATCCTTTTTTAGCTCTTTCCCTGATTATTGAAGATATCCATGTAAATTTTATTCTTACAGATATAAAATATTTTTTCTATTTAATATAATATTTCAATTATAAAAGGTCTTTTGCAATTTAATTTTCCTTACATATTGAGATTTATAATCCTTGAAGGATAGAAACCAGTTTGATTATTTTTTGAGTTTCTCAATTTTTTTTCAATAATTAATCATTATTCAAACTTTAAATTTTAATTAATTTTCTATAAAAGAATTGGGAAAGAATGCCAATACTCAATTTTAAAAGTGCCCACTTGTTTTTAAAATTTCTTAAGTTTTCTTCTCAGCTATGTATTCCCAGGAAGTTTAATTTCTTTACAATTTTTTTCATTAGTCAAAATAATGTCAATTTTGGAATTTATTTTGAAAAAAGCACATATAAGCATAAAAAGTAATTTTTATAAAGAGAAACAAGGACATTATTTCTTCAAATTTCATTCTTCTTTTTCAATTTGGGCATTTTTTTATAAATTTCATTTATATTTTTTCAATTTTTGGTTTTCCTTATTTATTTTCAATCTTCATAATAAAAGGAGTTTTTAGATTTTCCCTAATATTTTTTTCAAGGTTTCAAAATTTCTATTTTTTTCTTTTTCCAAGGTTTCTAAATTTCTTTGAAATTTTTCAATTTTTTTTTAAATTTATTTTCTATTTTTTATTTTTTATTTTTATTTTTATTTTTTATTTTTATTTTTCATTTTTATTTTTTATTTTTATTTTTTATTTTTATTTTTTATTTTTATTTTTTATTTTTATTTTTTATTTTTATTTTTTATTTTTATTTTTTATTTTTATTTTTTATTTTTATTTTTTATTTTTATTTTTTATTTTTATTTTTTATTTTTATTTTTTATTTTTATTTTTTATTTTTATTTTTTATTTTTATTTTTTATTTTTATTTTTTATTTTTATTTTTTATTTTTATTTTTTATTTTTATTTTTTATTTTTATTTTTTATTTTATTTTTTATTTTTATTTTTTATTTTTATTTTTTATTTTTATTTTTTATTTTTATTTTTTATTTTTATTTTTTATTGTTATTTTTTATTTTTATTCTCTATTTTTATTTTTTATTTTTATTTTTCATTTTTATTTTTTATTCTTACTTGTTATTTTCATTTTTCATTTTTTTTCTTATTTTTATTTTTATTTCATATTTTCCTTCTTTCATCTTTTATGTAATTATCTTTTTTCTCAATTTTAATTTCTTCCTTTTCTTTTCATCAATTTTTATTGGTGTTTTTTATTCACTTCTTTTCTGGGGTGAAGAAACTCCAAATAAGTGTTTTTAAATTCATTTTGAGTGTTTTCACCCCCCCAAAGAGATAATTATGAAACTTAAAAAAAAAACTCAAAAAACAAAAAGAACAATGAAAATCACAAAATAAAAAAGAAATTCAAAGAATTGCATGTAAAAAAATATTCAAAAAGCAAAACTATGAACAAAGGAATCAATGAAAAATCAAAAAAATACAAAAAAAATAAAAAATATATAACATTAAAAATTCAAAAAAATCAACATTTGGATTGTATGATATGCCACAATGAAAATTAATTAAAATTAAGTAAAAATATAAACAAAAAACAAAATGAAAAGGTGGAAAGAAGTAAAAAATCAAAAATCAAAAAACTCATAAAATAATAAAATGTCAAAATTAGAATTCACAAATGCAAGAAATATGGTTACAAAAAAACATAAAAAAATCATTACAACTTGGAGTATACTAGTCAAATATGGGAATCCTGTGACGAGAAATTAAATAAAAATGAAGCCAATTATAAAGATAAAATTGAAAAGAAATGGATCAAAAATAGCTTAGAAGGACAACAAAGAAATCTTTTTAAGAATTGGTAAATACATCAAAAATCATCACTTTCTTCTTCCAATGAATTACTGTGGATCAGAAAAATTGTATTTGAAATTGGATTGGGATTTTATGGACATATCTTAACATCATTAAGTGACATTGGAAAAGATATAAGAGCCTAATATCTTAATGCTTTAGCCATCATTGATAAGATTCTACAACAGCTTTATGTAGATTTTATAACTTCATTTAATGTGTCAGTAATTTAATAAAATAACCACATATATAGTCTCAGATATTCTTTAATTGAGGACTGTATAAGAGAAATGAATTGTTGAATATTTCCATATCCATGTTTCTTCAAAATTGTCTGAAACCCAGCCGGTGAAAGTGGGTTTGACAAATTTTTGATCAAATTTTGAATGAAGGTGCACATAAGCTTCATCTAAATCTCCAAAGAAAACAACAACTACCAAAAAAAGGTATGTGTGACTCATTTTTTCATATGGTAGCTTCTTGAGGGGTCCATATTCTCAGAAATAAACAAAACTCAAGGCCACTTTTCACTTTCTTCAACATATGATAATTAAATTACAAATAAATTTCTGATCCTCTATTTATCAGATATACGAATAATTTATACAAAATCTTCTTTGAAACATAATTTATTTTTATCAGATTACAAATTATTACATAGAGAAATTGAAAAAAATATGAATGTGGAAAAATTTGACAAATCAGGCACTTCAAAGCTTATTTCTATCAATTTTATGAAACAATATGAGACTTAGAAGTACAAGAATGATAATTCAGTAATTATTTCCACTGGAATGAGGCACACAAAATGGGTTTAAAAGTTGAATTCCATTACTTTCATAATTCTTCCTCTCAATAAAAAAATGGCAATAAATCATTTAAATATTTCTTTTTGAATTTTTTAAACATTCAGTAGAATGAAATTAAAAAAAAAACCCCCTTCAAGAGAAAATTGGTCTTTGGTCTTAATGAAAAGATAATTGATTTTGAAACAATTGTATTAAGTGGAAAGCCACCTTTTCAGTTTCAAATATTCCGTTTTTCAAAACATTAATAAAGGTAATATTTCAATTAATTAAGAGAATAAAACTTGTTTTCAAATACTTTAAGAATTTCATAAATCTGGGCTGAGCTCATAGTTTATGATGAAAACGTCAAAGCAAGGACTAGTATTAAATCATAATTCAAAAATATGAGTAAATTTATATATAAATATAGCTTTTATGTTTTAAATAAGACTCCTACCTTGAATTTATACTTGAAAGAACTCAGGAGAAGAACCCAATTGGAAGATTTTCTTTCAATATCCTATTGAGGCGATCAATAATTTGTGTATTATCTCTCCTAGAGATCAGTGAGTCTTTTTAGCTGTAGAAATATTAAACTTGTACTATTGAATATATTTTTTATTTTTCAATAGGAAAGGAAAGAATGTATTTAGAGTATAAGCTTATAAACAGAACTTGAAGGGTATTAATCCTTTCAAATATCTGGTATAGATGTATTTTTTTAAGCATAATATTTTGGATCTTTCAGGCCAAAGAAATTTATATCATTTTGTAAATTTTTGAAATTTTGTAATTAAATAAGCTTAGAAGAGGATATCAGCTGTACCATTAATTTGAGTTTTTATATCAATCATAATATCATCTCAGAATGTTTCTGAAAATGTTGTTCATTCATAAATCTTTCATTAAATCTTATGAATCGGATGGGGAATTTTTCAGCTGAGTATATTAGTCTCACACCAAAATGAAAGATTTTAGTTTGAATATTATTACAAAAATTTTGATTCATTACTTAATACCTATCAGATTAATTGAATTGATATAATAGTGAATTGAGTTTTTGGAAAGTTTTAGTTTGATGGTTTGCAAATTTATCCCAATATCCATAAACACATTCATCTATTTTCTCAAAGGGATATTCCAGTTCAATGAATATCCTCAATATATTCAAAATGATAATTATTGATAATAAACTATTAACATATTACTTAGGCTATAATTATTGAAAAAATGCAGATAGAAAATAGTTTGTGAAAGAAATTAAAAATGCTTTTTGAAATAGATTATTTCCTTTATGAA
This sequence comes from Austropuccinia psidii, assembly GCA_023105745.1. Classification (NCBI taxonomy): domain Eukaryota; kingdom Fungi; phylum Basidiomycota; class Pucciniomycetes; order Pucciniales; family Sphaerophragmiaceae; genus Austropuccinia; species Austropuccinia psidii. The sequence goes on from JALGQZ010000003.1 coordinate 54,478,950, forward strand.
ATTAATATGAGAAAAATGAATATTTATATCATTAAATTAATGAATTCCCTCAATTCATATTTAAGCCTATTTTGTGCCTTGAAAATTGATCCTTTATTTTTATATATTGCAGATCTTAGTACATAATTTTGATTGAAATAGTATCATTATTTATATAGAAAAGTGAAAAAAATAAATGTAAAATAAATTTAGAGAAATTGATTTTAATGAAGGAGTAGTAATGCATTCAATTTCTTTAAATTTGGCAAAATTATCATAAGCTTTCTTATTTTTCTCTCATAAATTCAAAAAAATTCAAAACCTAAGTTAACATTCATTTACTCCAAAAAATTGGTATATAATTTTGTTTTGATAATACAATTTCTATCAAGTGAATAGTGTTTCAGAATATATTGTTATAAAGTAGTTTCTTTTTTTTGGAAATTTGGGGTATCTTGAATGTTATTTGATATAAAAAAAAGACTATTTTTGAGCAATTATGAGGTATCAAAGTATTTCTATCAGGGGAAAAAAGGTGTGACAGTGAAGAAATCTTCAATTTAACAAGAATAAGAATAATATTTCCTCTTTGGATTTAAAGAAAAAATCAGATTTAAGGAATTGAAGAGAAATCAAACTATACCAAGTGAATGTTTGTCTGGGAAGCCTCTATTTTGATTATCATAATTTGAAAGAAATTTCCAAAAATATTTCCCAATTCTCAAATAAGGGCCTGATATATCTTATTTGTTGGACAATTTCCATGAATAAATATATATTAAGATTTTCATAAAAACTGATAATGAAACATACAAACTTTGTTGGTTTTTTGTGCAACAAAGATTGATTTAAAGCCTTAGTTAAAGGATATTTTGATATAAATTCTTTTGAAGTTGAAAGTATTGAGACATGTTAAAAGAATCATCAGAGAAAAATACATTAAAAGAAGGATATGTGAGGAGAGGAGGAAATAAAATATTCTTGTGATGAGAAATTTAAAGAGAATTAATTAATGCTTAATGGATTAATATTTATTTTAAAATGATTGTTTTTTGTTTCAAAGAATTTTTTAGAATGAAGAATTATTTAGGAACTACACAATTATAATAATAAGATTAATTTTATTTGAAGTAATTCTGACTCTTGAAAATATGGCTTGGAAGATGACCAAATGATAATATCAAGTTGAAAGCCTGGTTGGACCTGCTACAACCACCAGTGGGGGTAGATTTTTTTTCATGGTGATTGTCTATTAATGAGTTCCCAAAGCTTCTGTGAGATACCAAAACCACATTAAATATCTTTTCAAGCACTTTGCTGTCCTTCAAAATACCTTTAACTCTTCATCTTTAATATTAGAAATACTTCTTATTAAGAATCCTGTCAGTCTGATAACTGTTTTTGACAGTTGTACTATGTAGAAATTCAAGAGCAGGATGGGGATCCCTTTTCTGGCAGTGAAAAGGCCTCCTTTTATCCTGAAATGGGGTGAAAAGGTAGCTAGACCTTTTAATGTGAAGGAAGTGAAGATTTTTCACTCTCCAGGACAGGGTTGTGGTTTGCAAAAGACCTGTATAACCTGTATTGGCCTCAGATGTGGTTTTGAAACCACATTTGGGCAGTTTTCACCAATACAGGGTGAAAATTTTCATCTGGGGACCACACAGCCTGATTCTAACGTGTATGACGCGTAGAATGCTGTACAGAACCTGTATGAGACCCCAGTATTGAATGAGCTATGAGGTATTGAAGTAAAAACAAGCTTATATTTCTTTTTGACACCTCATAATCATGGTTATGGGATATTATCCCATGGTAAGGCTGTATTTGCCAAACTGTGGGATTTTAACCATAAAACAGCCATAACTCTGTCAGTTTTTGAGATATAAACCTCAGAATTGGCTCTGTGTGTATCCCTGTATGTGTTCATAGCAATGGTACCTCATTTGATATAGTTATCATTAAATATGGCAAAGTTATACCATGTACAAGAGTTTTGTACATATGTGTGGTTTTAGGCAAAAGCTGTATTGGGCTTGTTTGCTTTATAACTTTTGTTTTAGATGAGATATTGGGAAATGAATGGAATTATCAGATAGCCCTGATTGTGCTCTTTCCAAAAAGACCCCACTTTAGGTATCTCACACTAAAACTGTAGAAGTTAGATGAGAGGTGAATATTTTATTCACCTTTATTTGCCCTGAATTTGACCATAACCTCAGTAATATTGGTGCTAGCTCAGTTTTGCTGGTACCATTGGATAGATCTGACTTAGAGCTTCATTTTGAATACCCATTCGATGGGTTTAGGCCTCTTACTCTGTATTTCAGATGAGAGGTGAAATTTAAGATTTATGCTCAGCAACAACTTTGAGCAGGAATAACTTTGTTATTCTTTGTCCTATGGTGATGGGACTTGTATATTTGGAAAGGGGTAAGTTTCCTCTTTCTTTTGATACCTTTTGAGCTGATTTGGCTTAGCTCCATGTTTTGGTGGTATCTTGGCTATACCATTAATTTATGGTATCTGGCTGTCATGCTTGTGCTCTGGGTTTGAGTCACAGGCTGACAAATTACCAGTTTTTATAAGCTCCATCAACCAGATAAAAGCCCTGACTATACAGCTATACTAATTATTTATTAATTTTGTAAGCTATATCTGTTTCAATTAGTTTTAAAAAAGGCTGAAATGAACCACTTTCTGTTGTATAATTTATTTAATTCAGATGTTAAGTAGATTCAAAGAATGAATTTCATATCTGAATATTCTGTTATGACAATTTTTGAAGTATTAATATTTTTGCATGTTCTTATGCTTTGAATTTTCCATCCAATTTATCTGGGATTTTTCTTCATTTAGTCTTCCTAGTAATCCTGAGGAATTATGCTTTTGATACTGGCAAATTATTTCTAAGATCCTCAGGTTATGGCTTTAATATTTATTATTTTCCAAGAATTGAAGTTATATCAATTATAAAGGTTTTAAGATAACTCATTTAAGAAATCTCACAGAAATGAAAGTATTTGTTTGTTGGAGAATCACACTGCTGAACGGTGCTTTTGACTTTTGACGTTTAATTTTTTATGTGTTGTTCTAATCAATCTTTACTTTTCTGCTTTTATATAAAACAAAAGTAAATGCCTTTTATCACTTCACTATTTAGATTAACTTTAATATTGAATATATAAAGAGACAGGCTTTTTACTTAGCTAGAAATATGAATATATATATATCTATATTAAAAATAAAAACAATAGTATTTCTATCATCTTTGTAACCACTACCTTAACAGTATAAGCAGTAATCTAATATTATGATTACTTGAGTTGTGAAGAAGTGTTTCAAAATAAATAAAATTTCTCTTGGTTAAAAAAGTTCTGAAATGGAAAAAATTATGTTTAAATACTAATAAAAGAATTAAAGAACTATTTTTTCCTACTATTTTTTTACTTCATAATTTTTTTGTTCCAGAAATTTCCCCATTATTATGTGGAAGAGAGAACTGGGATTGAAGAATTCTTTTTGGAAGATATTCTTGAGATGGGTGACTTCTTTTTTGAAATAAAAATTATTAAAGAATTGAGCCCCTTAATTCCATTTTTGATAAACTTAAGAGCGAGTCTTTTCTTTGCCTTCATCAAAAATTGATACTTTAAATTAGTCATAACCATAGTTGGTGATTATGGCCTCTTAAGTAAAAATGAGCTGTGCGTGAGTAATAGATCTGAAATTGTATTTGTTTTTGGGAAAGGTGTTCTTCAACCCAATAAGATCCAACTATGGAGCGCAATTCCAGACACAATTTTGGTTTTACAACATTGCAAAAGGTTTTTTCTGTGTTCTTATTCTACATAAAATATAATACAGAAAAACTGAATTAAATGGTGGAGAATTATATGAAATTCCATTTGGTTTATTTAGCTCATTGATATGTGATACAAGGAGAGAAGATTATCTGTTTACATTATTCAAATTTTCACAAAAATGTCATTTAATGTTTATTACTTATTAAAAAAGAGTAAAACTTTCTTTTACAGATAATTTAAGATATTAAAGGATGATTAAGCTTATTAATTATCTAAAAATGTATGAACTGAAGAAGTTAATCCATTTTAGATTATTTTCTCAGTAGACTGGTAAATACCCATAAGATTTTGGTGAATTTACGTAAGTTTTTTCACACATTATTACATAGAATTCCCAATTTTTATCATTTTTTTCATCATTATTTCTTTGTTTTACCCTCTTTTGAGGCTTTCTTAATCTCGAATATTTTTTGGCTAAATTTGAAAGAACCGGGAGAAATTTTCATAAAATGAGGTTCCAGGAACGATTGATATTTTTAGAATTCAACAAAAAAAGTTATCCTTTAGAGACATTTTTTGGTACAAATTTTAATGACTAAATTATTACACTATTTTATTAATGAATGCAAATATTAAATTTTTTTTAAAGGAATATTTGTACCACTCAATACATCGACAAGATAATATATAATTTATTGAACTTAAAACATTTACACCTTCAGCTTACAAAAACCAATTTCAAGATTCCGTATGTTTAATCTCATTCTATATTTTTCTCCATAAATTTGAAAGAGCTGAATTCTTGGCCATTTTTTGCATATTAATCTTACAATAAAAGTCTGAAAGCCCATTTTGAGATCCTTAAGACTTGAAGAAGTATTACAATCGAGAAAAAAAAATTAAAATTGGTGAATAAATGATAAAAATATGAGAACTTCTGGAAGAAACATATAAGTATTTGTGTGAAGTAACAAAATTCTGACACATATTAGCTAATGCCCTATTTTGATTGTGATTATTTTCAATTGGTAATTTTTCATCTGGATTGAACACACCAATTTGAGGTATAGATGACTTGAGATAATTTAAAAAAGATAGGTTGAAAAAAATCATCAATTTATTGTATGGTTATCAAAAATGAATGGAAAATTATTCAATATTGAACTTCGAGATTCCAAGAGCTTACACGATATTCATGATTGTAGTAATCTATATTGATTTGTTAAGTATTATTATTAATTAAAACTGTCAAGTAAAGGATTGCTTAATTATGTAACAACCTCTCTATGGACTGTTCTTCAATTGACTAGGGCTCATTAATAATAGTATTACAGTATATTAGTATGTAGTGCTTAAAGACTAAATATATTATTGGTAAGAATAGGAAATATAAAGGAGGATTTGAAGAAAATGATTCCTCACTTGAAAATATTTCACAAAGTGAAAACTTACTCCTTTTGAAGTTATATAGAGAAAATGTCAAAACATTTTCCCTTCATAGTGCACAAAAACAAATATATGGAGGTGTGGAAATAGAGAAATATGAATAAAACTTAAATTTAATTATAATTTAAAGCTTTAGCTTAAATATTTAAGCTATTTATAATACAGTATTTCAATTCAGAATTGAAAATAAATAAATTTCAACTATTTTCATTGAAAGGAATAATACTTGTTATTCATGAGTAGCATTGGAAATATCTTATAGACCATATTACTTAATATATATATATATATATATTTGAAAGAATATATTAATAAAAAGCTATTCAAGGCTTATATATAATGAATACTTAACTGAATATATTTGAGTAATTTTTACCCTAAGATCGATTTTTATCCACTAGAAAAATATAGCTTGTTGCTTTTATAAAAAGGAAATATTCGTCAATTTAATAAATTTATGAGAGAATGATTTCTATTATTACCATTGATAATATAGTTCAGCTTCTCTGATCAACTGGAAGAAAGTTATTATTTTATATTGCTTAAATGGACTATCTTGATAATTACTCACAAAGATTTAGAAAATTTACTGATATAGAAAAGGAAATTATTCAAAATGTAATTATGGAATATAGAGAGGCTGACTCCATCCTAGCTCATAAGCTTCCCTAATCAATAGGGAAAGGTGTCCACATATTTTGTGCGCTCCAAAATATTCAAAAAACCCAATAGCTTCTACCCCATAACCCATAGAATTTATGGCCTACAGAATATTCTTAACCCATAAGGTTCTTAGAGATTCTGTTTGAAATTCATGGGAATTTACAAAAAATCCTTTTGAATTTCCGTACTTCTTTTGACATCAATTATCATGAAGATACCAATCTCAATACCCATAGTTTCTACAGCTCTATCATTCCATCGTCTCGCGGATCTAGTTCTACTTTTAATTTATTTTATACTTACTATTTCAATTTAAATAGCTTCCTTGTTTTTCAGCTTGGAAATTCTTCCGTCACGATTATAGAAGCTTTTATTGATTACTTTGAGAAATTCTTTTTCACTAGAAATGAGTTTTATCAAAAAAACAAATTTAGCTCACTTCATTAACATGAAAGCCCATCTTACACCTTCAAAAGAGAAATGGATTAATAATGAATTCAATAGCGTAGAAGAAGAAATTCTTCTATCCAACATATTAACAACTTTCAAGAAATATGACAAAGGCTTTGTAATTACTGATAAATATTTTTACATCCTTGAGAATTCCACCAAAATAATTCTACAAAAGCCACTTTAGCCTTCTGTGATGGTACGTATTCTTCTGAAAGTCCAAAGGAAGAGTGCAAGCGAACAATCTGATATTAGAAACCACCAGTGAAGGAAAAGAAGTATACCTCTTAAGAAAAACTATGAGCTTAACCCCAGATATATACTATAAAAGAACTTCTTCATGACGCAACCATAATGCAAGAAATGGAGGTCATCAGATGGCATAATGCAAATGGAAAAAGCTAGGTAAATACTGAAGCACATTTCTCAAAGATCCATCCCCATATTGGCCTCAAGGTACCCTAAATTTTTCCCTGGATTAAGGATCATTATGATGTCAAGAAAAAATACCATTTTTCTCTTTCAAAAAACGAAAAAAAACAACATCAAGTTTTCTGAAATCTCCAAAAGGCTGTAATAATAATGGACATGTCAAGCCCTGGTGGCCAAAGAAAATATCACAGGGTAAAATATATGCAAAGAGTGGAAACCTTTCTCCAGGCATTCAGAGATTTTCTTAGACCAATTCCTGTCTATAAGAAATTGATGGCTCTGATATTTTATAAGCCAAGATAGCTTTTCTCGGATGTGATTCCATGTTGAAGTAGCTAAGGTCAATTACAGTTGTGTGAAGGCTGAGATTGAGTGCTTGAAAAACATTATAAAACATTACAATACAAAACATGTTTTTAATGTTGATGATGATGGTATTTTTTACTTTTGATGAAAATATTTTTTTTGATTGGTTTATTCTTATTTAGAATTTGCTTAATTTTATTTATATATTATGCCACAAGACAGGTGGCTAGTGCTATCAGCCACTTTAGGACTCAAAGCTCATAAGGATAATTTAGGCACTGCATTTTCCTGCAATTCATCTGGCACTGAGGGACTAGGTCCCCGATTCTTTTAAAATTTTGAAATACCATGATTTTTCAAGAATAAAGATGCACACAAACTGGGCTATCGGAACTTGAACAACAGAAAGTCCTGGATTACTTCCTTGATTTTTCAGAAATGGATTTTTGGGGTGGTCCCAACAGCTAGATGAGGCTAAGAAATTAATGATATTACTGGTTTCAAATTTCAAGGGTCATATTTTAGAAGGCGGAATATTCAAAATCCACATTGAGTCTTTTGAGCCAAATTCAACATCTCACCTTCAGCCACCGGCTGATCAAATCATATGCACCTTCCAATCCCATTAGAAATATAAATTCTTATTATTCTCTATTTAAAATCATAATTATTAAGCCCCTATCTCAAATATCGACAAAATAAACCAGCTATCAGAAATTCAAGTTGCAATGATATACCGGGTTTCTTATGCTTCAGATATTTTTGACTGTTGAAAGCACACCAAGCTTATATTTACCTCACAAAACAATTGTAAGCCTCATTGAATTATAGAGAAGGAGATTTTAACCTCCAAAAATGTAGTTTAATTGAGATTTAATTGGTTTGTAAAGCTAGGTTCCATTCAGGATAAAACATCATAAGATTGGAAAACGTGAAGCGGAGCTTGAATTTTTTTCCCTTCCTAGATTATTTAGGCCACTCACTCTATAAGAGAATAGAATTTTAACTCAACAATTTTTCAATAAGGTGCAAGAAGCTAAAATAAATAGAGATCTCAACGATTCAACACCAAAGGAGGCTCAGAGGGAAATACCCTTACTTATTAAATATGTGAATTACAAAAAATTCTGAAGAGAGGATCATATTAATGATAAACTTGAGATTTATGCTTTTCATTTAGGCTGTTTTATAATGAATAATTCTCAAAAGATATCAACATGTGAATTTTTAGATCCACCACTTTTGAATTACAGATAGAATTTTATTTCTTATATTCTATTCTCTTTTGATAAATTTCATAGTATATGAATCTTTTGGTTTTAGGAAATAAAAGATAGATTGCTTGAATTAAATTTTTGATGTAGGGTTAAAAACCCATAGCCTATGGGTTAGATAAAGTACACTCCTAACCAATATAGTATGGGTTAGGAAATAGAATATGCCTTATTATTTTTGATTTCTCCTGAGATATAAATCCTCATATTTTATTTCAAAGGAAAAAGAATTCAGCTACCCAAATGATGTTCATAATTTAGTATTTGAATTATTCCAGGCCCCTATATTTTCTTTCATGAGCTTCCTGCATAAAATCATGAACATGAAGTATGTGATATAAAGTCACACTATTTTGGCTTACTTTAAATAGACCATGTTTTACTGATTTAATAGCTTACTTACTATGTAACATTAATGCAACCATTAATGTTTCATATTAAATAAACCATTAATGGCTTATATTAAATGAAGCTTGTGTGGTTTATATTAAATAAGCTGTTAATGGTTTATATCAAGTAAACCAAAAAATTTCATTTTGAATAAACCATGACTGTTTCATATTAAATATACCATGAATGTTTTCCATTAAAGAAACTGTGACTGGTAGGTTATAGTTAAATAGTGAAATAAGTCAAACCTGGTCTATTCAAAATAAACCAAATTAGTGTGACTTGATATCACATAGGTCCTGTTTATGGATTTATGAAGGAAGCTAACTATATTTAAGAATACTTTGTTCTATGTCTACACTTTGTATAAATAATTCCTTTGAAAATTAAAGAAAGGAATGTTTTAGCCAAAATTTCTGGATATCTCCTCAGATGTTCTTTCTTAAGCCTTTGTAAATTAAAATTATTTCCCAAATTTGTATTTTTTATGTATTAATCTTCCTGATATTATTACGTCTATCTATGATTCTCCTGAGAAGTATATATACATATTTATTAAAAAAAATTATCAAAATTATCAAATTTTTCCACGGAACTCAATTCATGAACAAGGTGTGGAGATCTAATACTCTTTTTCCGATATGAATTCCACTGTATTAAATATATCAATTTTCTAATCTGGGTAGCATATTTCTTGTTATATAATCATATAATCCTGGTCTCATTATGAAATGATAATATGGATTTTTCAACCATAAAAAAATGAATAAATTTTTCCATTGAATGTTTTTAATATTCACCATATTTTTATGTGAAGAGCTCCACATGGTTTTTACTTTTGGAAAATGGATGAAGCTCAATAATAATCAGTTTTTTTATTTAATCTTCTGAGGGATATAGAGCTTATTACCTTCATAGATCTTACTTGAAATAAATATTATTCCTTTCAGGTCTTTATTTTGGAATATTGCCTGAATATTTATGTTTTTTCTTATCGAATTAGATATTTTAATTATATTAACTGATAAGATTAATTCTGAGAAATCCCTTTTCTATTTTGTAGAATACTTTTCTTTCATAATATTAATGTAACTGAAATCGTCTAAAGTTTGTATAATTAATTTCATAAAGCACGTTTAAACTTAAGAAAAAGTTTAGTATAAATATATGTTTCTCAGGAAGGGGCTTGAAGAAAAAGTACTTTAAAATTGTCTTCAAGATTTATTTCTAGTTAATCTATTTTCTCATGTGTAAAGGATACTTTTGAAATTTAAAATTTGAAGCTAATATCAACTTATGAAGCTTATTAGAAAAGCTCTAAAAAGAGTGGTTTTGTAGATATATTCAAATATACCTTAATGAGTAATAAAATCTGAGATTCAAACAGCTATTTTTAAGTGTGAGAATTATTTATCTCAGTTTATAAGCCATTTTAACTAATAATTATATGAGAAACTGCCAATAATATTCCCCAATTTCATTATGCAAATTTTATTTTGGTATTTCAAAAAGGGATAATATGACATTTACTCAAGATTCTGTTAGCTAGTAGTAGAAGTATTTGTAAAATATTCAATATTTATATATCAACTAAAATCTAATATCTGATTAATAATCCCAAAATTTCAAATATTTTTAGATACATTCCTAGATTTATGGAAATTTAAACTTAAGCTTATTCTTGAGCTCCTTAGCCTCAATATGTGGCTTAAAAGGAATGATAGTTGCCTTTAGGATAAAAAATCTAGTAATAAAGAGTAACACATTAGTAAAATTTGTGTTTTATTCCTAATTAACAATAGAATTTTGATTTATTCCTTCAATTAATGGAAAATTAAAAGGAGATTAATACAAATAATAAGAGAAAATGACTATCAATACTCAAAAGCTAAGGATTTTCAAGAATAAAAATTAATATAAGCTAATATTACTATGTTCTTAATTTCTGTCATATTTTCTTTTCCAAGAAGTGTATCAATAAAAGTTTTAAGTTAGGGTATATATTAAGTTTTCTTCAAACTTGAAGGGCTTTCTTTGGGAATATTTAAAGAAAATCCAAGTGTATTGATAAAGAAAGGTAATTGTAAAACACACACATTATCTTTTCTGAAAACCCATAATGTCTTGGGTTTTTGGATACACTCAGAGTTAATTATCATAATTTTTGTGTATATTATCTATATATTCAGCTTCTTTGAGGCATTATGAATATAAAAATATTATAAATTTGTATTATTTGGTCAGTCTTTTTACATAGATTCCATAACAATTATCAAATTATAATTCACTTATCAATGAAAAATACTCTCATATTAAGAAAATATTTGACAATTATAGTTGCCCTAAAAAAAGATTTAACTTTTGGTGAACCATTTTGGTAAGGAATTCTATTTTGAAAAAATATTTTGATTTGATGTTAAAAAAATTAAACCCACTCAAGGCAAATCCCACATCACCAAAAATATCAACATAGAATGTCAAGTTTTTCTGGGAAAGATAGAAATTTCCACATTTCTGTCAACATGAATTTTTCTCAATTTCATTAGTGGAGCTAAATTAATAAGTTTTATTTCATGTGTGAGTTAAATCAAATTAATTTACATATTTTAGGTCATAAAGAACTTTGAGTTATTTTGGGAGATTGATAATCCCTCAAAGAGGTTAAAATTAAAGCAGACTATTTGATCATCATAAAAAAATTTAAAAAAACTCAAAAGATAAATTTTTTTATGAATACTATGGAATTTCTCACAAAGAATAGATCTGTAAGATGTGACTATGAAACTGATGATAATATTACTATAAATCAACAGTACTATGTCTGTTCTTACGAAATATAATAATAAATTATTATTATAACCACAATTAAATAAATAAGGAATTATTTCTTTCACATGTTAAGCACTACTAGTGATTCTAACAGTGAGCAAGTAATTGTCTAGAAGAATCAATTACAAGAAGAATTTAATAATAAAAACTTCTTTTATTAAAATAATAAATTATTTTAATATATAATTATCTTTTGCAAGAATAATTATAGAGCTAATCCTTGAAGAAAACTATTACTAGAGAAAAACTTTAAGAGTTAAAGATAAATGACTCACTAATACTCCAAAGAACTTATTGATAGATAAAAGTAGAGAAATTTGACATAGAATTGTGGATTTAAGATATCAAAATGATTTATAGCAGGCTTACAACAATATATAGTTGATTTCTATGATTTTACGTCTTTCTGATTGATTCTGAAAGATTTAGAACACTTAAGAATAGCTTAACTAATACTTACTTGTTGGTAACAATGATATAAAATGATAATAAGATGATGATGATATGGAAAAAACAGCAAGAAGAGGCTTCTTTCAAGTCAACAACAGCTCACAGAGGCGTACCATGGAGAAAACTGAAAAACAAGTGAGTGAGAAAACAATAAACCTTTTTGGATTAATGATTGCATCATCTGTTGTCACGTAAGATTATCATAATTACTTAATTGATGCTTTTATGTGACTACCAACCCCAATATGGTTAAGAATAAAAGGAGTAACATCTGTAAATCTTCTTTTATTCCAAAATAATCATTGATTTCTCAAAGTTATCAATGTTATTGCCAATTTCATCACAGGCTTTAATTACTGTGAATTTTTGAAGATTCAGTGTTTCACGTAGAATGGTCAAAAATGGACTGTAAGTAAAACTTTCCATTTTACTAGTAGAACTGTAATTATTTTTGGTTGTACCATAGATAATTCAGTTCTCCATTGGTCCTGAAAGTTTCAGAAGGATTCATTAAGAATTGTATTTTGAATGAATTTTTGAAGTTTTTACCTCATTTCTTCGTAGAATTGCAAATATCAGTGTTTCACTGGTTGCTATGAGGTAAATCAATGGATACAAGTCCAAAAAAGGTTTTAATTACTCTTTTGGGGTTTATCCATGGAAAGTCATTAAGAATTGACGTGGTTACAGGAGTCTAAGTAGCTCTTTACCTCCTTGGCACGTCAAAATAGCAGGTTATTTGCTATTTTCTTAAGATTTACAGTAGTTGTGACATGGTAACCAAGTTCCCAAAAGGTTTTGGTTTACCAATTAGTCTAAGATCAGCCATGGAACCAAGCTTTGGAGCTATCCACGCCTCTGGGGCCTCAGAAGTTGGGTACCCTGGCTCTCTTTGATGTCTTTTGTCCCTCCTACTTATTTTTCACGTCAAAATAGAATTTTAAGCTTAAAGTGAGATATCCACTATGGGTGTACCAAACGTCCATGTAAGAATACCATGATATTAAGTGCTCAAAACATGCATAACACTATTCTTAGTGTATATGTAACATGGGATTTCTCACTTTCCCATTATTTTGGCGTAAAATCAAGAAAAATAAAAATTTTCACGGATCTTTTATGTGGTATTAATGATGTGGTGTTGAAGTATTTTCCATATTACCACCTCAAAGAGTCAATTTGAGCTTATTCACTCTATGGAGCTACCCTAGGTGAATTTTTGTGTAGAATCCAAATCTGGCCTTAAATCCATGGATTTACTTACTCAATAAAAAGCTATTCATCTTTTCTGAAATCAAAAATGATGAATTTTGAATATATGCATGATTTATGAGTTATGTATAATTCAAAATTTCTTTTTAAGCTAATTGTGGCCTATTTGGGTATGTAAAATATACCTCAAGACTCACATTCCCTCCCACTAAAAAATAAAATTGTACCACAATCTTATTAGTGATAAAAGAATAAGGCCCCAAAGGTGCTTAATGTCCACTGTCCAACCTCTTTACATTACTCAGATCAAGTAATTTAAAGCACATTTATAGACATATTCAGGCTTGTGGCCTTCTTTCATGTCTAAATCTTCTTAAGAGTTTATCTGAGTCAGGTATTTCTGATTCTGCCATCCATTCATCTTCATGTACTGCATTTCTATATTTGACAAGATATTCTCTTTGATTTTTACCCCTAAGTCTCCTTTCTTTAATGAATTTCTTTATCTTTTTGTCTTCATTCTGTTCCACAGGTGGTACAGTTAAAGGAGTTGGGTTTCTTAAAGGAAACAATTCTTTGTCAGCTGGTTGATAAGGCTTTATCAAGCTGACTGGAAATGTGGGGTGTTTACTTTCCAATTCACCACTCAATTCCACTTGAACTGCATTGGTTCCATGTAAAGCAACAATAACAAAAGGTCCTACATAAGAATCTTTAAGTTTCTTTGGGCCTTTGATATCATTAAAATTCAAGGTTGAAACTAAAACTAAGTCCCCTAATTTGAAGTCTGGTACTTTATGACTCTTGTCCCACTTCTGTTTTGCATAATTAAAAGCATCATCCATACTTTGTTTTTCATGAAGTCTCAATTTATCAAGCATTATTTTGAAGCTGGAAGCTGTAGGATGAATGTAAATCAAGTCTTTCCTCAGTGTGTCTGCTGGGAGTCTTGGATTCCATCCTTTCTCTAACACAGCAGGAGTTTTTCCTGTAGAAGAATGGACTGATGTCTTATATGCCAATTCTAATGCAGGTATCAGAGTGCACCAGTCATGGGTAAAGCCATCTGAGTCTTTGAATTCTAATCCATAAGCACAGAATCTCCTGATAATGTCTTCTAGAGTCTGAATCATCCTCTCTGCCAGCCCATCTGTTTGAGGGTGATATGCTGTAGAGAATGATAACTTAGTCCCAAACAATTTATGAAGATTGGTCCAAAGTGCAGATGTGAATTTAGGATCTCTGTCACTTATGATATTCTTAAATAATCCTGTATGAGAAATAACTCTACTCCATAAAAGAAGAGCTGTATCCATAGCAGTGTCATCTTTATGACATGGTAAGAATATGGGAGTTTTGCTATATCTGTCTACTATGACTAAACAAGCATTATAACTTCTGTCACCACTTGGAGGAAGTTCTGTGACCCAATCCATGTGAACAACTTCCCATGGGGATTTTGGTTCTTGAATATGGATCATAAGTCCAAATTTCTTGCCTGTACTCCTGTTTGCTTTTTGGCATCTGTCACAGGCATGGCAATATTCAATGGTTTCTTTTCTCCAAGATGGCCACCATGCACAGTTCTTCACTTTTTCAAGTGTTCTGTCTTCTGACAGGTGTCCAGAGTAGATACTATCATGACATTCATTAAGAATAGTATTGATAAGTAATCTACTGCACAATGTCATAACACAAGAATGTTTTGTTCTGTGGTAAATGATCCCATCAAACAAGTGAAATCTCCCTTCCAAATAGGAATTTTTCCAAACTTCATCAAGTGCATTAAATAAGGATGTATCCTTGCAGTCTTTATCTAATAAAGAAGTCAAGATATGGCAATTCTTGTCTTGTTTATAAGATTCTCTGACCTCCTCAAAGAATTCAGTCCCAATATCAGTTATGTTAATTCCTTCAATTGGAATCTGTGGTTCAGCTTCCAAAGGTACATAAGCTGGGTTATCAGGAGTGTTGGCTAAAGCCCATCTACTAAGTCTATCAGCATTCTTGTGAATATTTCCTGCTTTATGAACTATAGTCATGTTTCCTCTATATTCTTGAATAGCTATTTGCCATCTCAACATATGTCTGTTGGGATTTTTCATGTTAAGAAGTGATTTTACTGCATTACAGTCAGTTATCACTTCAAAAACACTGCCATCAAGGTAATAGTGTAATTTCTCAAGTGCCCATACCAAACATAAGCACTCCATTTGGCTTGCACCATATCTGGCTTCTGTTGGTTTGATTTTCTTTGAGATATAACAAACTGGTCCTTCTGTAGGTTTGTCATCAATAATTTGGACTTGATTTAGGGCTGCCCCTAATCCATCTCCACATGCATCAATGTACAACTTAAAAGGAATATTCCAGTAAGGCATGAGGAGTAAAGGTGCTTCTGTAAGGGCTTTCTTTATCTTCTCATAAGCTTTAATTCTCTCCTGTGTCATCTCAAATACAGTCTGTTGATCACAGATTCTATAGAGTGATTTGGCTAGAATTGCAAAGTCTTTCAAATATTGCCTATAGTAACTAGCAAATCCAAGAAAAGACATCATTTCTTTTTTATTCTGGGGTATTGGCTTAAGTAGTACTGCTGCCACTTTATTTTTGTCAATACCCAAGCTTAAACCAGAAACAACATGTCCCAATGCTTTAAGTTCTTCAAAACCAAAGTTGCATTTCTTAAGTGAAATTTTCATATTCACTTCTGCAACTTTGCGAAGTACTTTTGCAAGTCTTTCAAGGTGCAAAGACCATGAGTCAGAACATATGATAATGTCATCAATATAAACGATAAGCCATCCTTCAGACAATTCTGTGGGGAAGATGGTATTCATCATTCTTTGATAATGAGATGGAACATTTTTAATGCCAAATGGAATTCTAAGATACTCAAAAATACCACAGTGAGTGATAATTCTAAGTAATTTCTTAGCTTTAGGCGTCAAAACATTTTGATGAAAGCCTTTCAATGCATCCATTGATGTTATATACTTGGATTTAGACAATTGAGTCAAGGTTTCTTGGATTCTAGGGATTGGATACCTATCTGGAACTGTGTAGGTATTAAAAGCTCTGAGATCCCCAACCATTCTTGACTTATCATTATGCCAAGCAATGATAACAGGTGTTGTCACTTCAACCTCCTCATTATGGCCTACTTTCCTTAGTACACCAAGTTGAATTAACTCTTGGATATGTTTCTCCAAGGCTTCTATGGCTCTGGGACTGGATGGATAAGCTGGTCTTCTAAGTACTGGGGGATATGGTCTGTCAATATTAAGAGTAATATCAACTTCATGTCCTCTTATAGCACGTAATGGTTCATCATCAGAGGCAAATGCAGTATTGTATGTGTATAACACGTCAATAAGTTCATACCTCATTTTTGGTGACAATGATGGATTAATTTGTGCTTCAACAAGTTGTGTGGACACAAATTCTTCCTTATAAGTATCTTTCTCAGAAGATACTACTGATATTTGCTCTGGCATATTGGAGAAAGCAAATTTTTGTCTTTTGTTCTCTCCAATTGTGAAATATCTGTCTTTATGGTTATTGATATCAATACCATAAATACTTAAGTAATCATTTCCAAGAATGATATGTTGAAATGTGCAGTTGTCCATTACTACAACCTCAGCTTTCATTCTTATACTTCCTGTTGGATGGGGAAATACAAGAATAGTGTCTAATATACCCAAAGGGTACATATTGGTACTGGCACTACTAAATTGTACACCTTCTATTGGTAATAGATGGTTTTTCCATTCAGGAAGTACAGTTTGGAGATAATATTTTCCTACACAAGTGCAAAATGCTCCTGTATCCAAATTGACTTTGGCTTCAACATTATTCATCAGAATTGATGTGATACAAGATGCTCCAGCAGTATAACGTTTTCCTCTAGCAGGTTTGGTTTTACACATTCTGGCATCCTGAACATTAATAAGGTTGCAGCAATCCTCACTGTACTGTGGCAAGTGGGTGTGGACTTCTGTGACCTCAAAGAAAGCTGTGATGTTTTCAATGGGATAGTCCTCTACTGGTGTATCTTCAGAGACTGCAGAATCTTGATCAGACTCTCCTTTCTCTTCAGTACACTGAATTTCTTCAATGACTTGAACTTCATTGATTTTTGTCTTTTTTGTGCAAGTGTTGGCTAAATGTGAAGTGCTTCCACATTTATGACACTTTAAGACAGGGCTTTCTGGTCTCTTATCCTCTCTGGGAATCTTAGAGGTCATCTTGGATTCTGTTGGGATTTTAGACCAAGTTTTACCAATTCTTGTTCTGGCAATGATATCTTCCATAGCATTAATGTAGTCTTCTGTTGAACAGGGTCCCACACATCTGCTTTTGATATCATGTTCAAATTCTCCTCCACACTTTCTTAATATTTTCATATTAATCATAGTGTCAGACATATCTGGTTGGAAAGCAGATAATCTGTCTTTTTGTTTGAAGAACCAAGTAAGTGGTTCATCTTTCTCTGAGTTAAAAATGGCACTTTCAAAGGCATTTTATATTTTAAACCTCCAAGAATTGTTGGCCCATTTGGTGATCATTTCAGATTTCCACCAAGACCAATCATGTTTACCATGATCAATCCTCATTTTGTAATACCATTTGTTTGCAGTTCTTGTAAACAGACAATGTAATTTTCCTATTATGATTTCATCAGGTATATTAAAGTCTTCTTGCAACATATAAATAGTCCTGATGAATTCAATATGGTTGTATTCTCATTCACCAGAGAATGTTGGCCATTCTTCTATTTTGGGAATATCTCTTGCAGAGTAGGCATTTTCTCCCAAGAATGGGGTGAGACTTTCTTTAACAGAAGGTTTCTCTTCAGTTAATGGTGTAGAATGTCTTGGCATATGTGGTTCATGATTCTTATGAATTTGTTCCACACTTGCAATTATTTCATTCTTCAACTTCTGCCTTTCACTGTCACTTTTTCCTAAGTGTATAGCAAATTGATTGGTATTCTCAACTATTTTCAAGACTTGGTCTTGTAAAATTGTAAGTTGATTATTCACCTTAAAAATGGAAAGTTCCTCCATCTCATCATGCTGAACTTGGCACATGTTTTCAATTCTTTTGCAAGAATTGGTAATTGAGTCAAGTCTGGCATTTGTCACTTGGTGCAATTCAATGTATTTCTTGTCATTTTTCTTTAATTCAACTATATCTGATGCAATTTTAGTTAAATTTCCATCAAGTTTACCAATTTCTACATTAGTACTAGTCTGTACACCAATTATTTCCATGGAAAGTTTCTGTTCATCCTTTCCTGCTCTTTGGCTGTGAATTCCATCAGAGTCCTGGCAATATTGAAGACACTGCCCACGGCTGAAGGCTCCAATTTGGGGATCCTGTACCCTTGTGGGTAAGGTCTGTGCCAATTCGCTTTGCCTTGATGGCTCTTGGGACCTTTCTGCTTCTTCTGAGGTCCCTTGGGCTTGTCCTTGGACACTTCTGGAGCTGGTGGACGCCACTGGTGCCTCTGTCTCCAAAGCTGGAGTCATTTCCAATTCTTTCTTCTGGTCTATGGATAAAAGACTTTGGTTCTTCAACCAATTCTTTATCTTTTTGACCTTGTCTTTGCTAGACAGGGGGCTCCAACCTCCTAAGAGTTCTATGGCCTTCTCCTGACCCAGAAAGCTCTTGATGTGTAAGTAGGAGTTCATGGCCCCCTGCCAAAGGCTTGGGCATATTTCCCACTCCTCTTCTTTGGCTGCTCTGAACCAATTTTTGTACTGGAATTGATATATTTCTATTGCTGCAACTTGAACGTGGTTCAGCCCTGGAAATAATATCATTAATTATTTCAGGCTCAGAATTCACGTCAAAATCTGTTGGTATAGACCTTGGGGAATGGGGGGCAACTCTGGCATCCTCCAGATGTGTCTTTCTTGTGGAAGATTTGGCAATTCTGGATTTGGTCTTGCCTCTTCCTTGTCCACATCCATCTGGTTGGACTGAATAGTTGCTTCCATTTCTGGTATGCACCATTTTTACGTCAATTTAAGGATAAAGAGTAAATTCAAAGATAAAAACACACCTTTTGGTGGTAATTCATTCTTTTCTGAGTTAAATAAGGTGCCTCTTTTAGCAATTTTCACCTCAATACTTTCTTCAGCTTCTGCTTCTGAAGATTCAGGACTAGTGAGGTATCTTTTACTGAGTCTGTTGCCAGCTGCACAGTATTTGATTAAAGACACTTAAAGAGAAAATATTATAAAAGAAATTATTTTTTATGATTTAAGATATTTTAAAAGATTTTTTATAAGTTTTATTATTTTTTGATATTAAAAAATATTCTTTTCAAAGAAAAAAAGTATTAAAATTTAAGAATTTGAATAAAAAACTAAGTCAGAGTAACTCAAAGAATAATTTTATAAGTTTTTGGATGTGAAAAAGCCACGTGTAAAAACAGTACAAAATTAAACCAAATTCCTCAATGAAATAAGATTTTAAGACAATTTCAAAAATAAAAATAATTTTTTCTTTAAATTGAAGGAAAAAAATATTGAATTAATATATTTTAGAACTTAAAAATATATTAATTAAGGGTACAAGGTTCAAAAAACACAGCCAGGACCCCAAATGTAAGATGTGACTATGAAACTGATGATAATATTAATATAAATCAACAGTACTATGTCTGTTCTTATGAAATATAATAATAAATTATTATTATAACCACAATTAAATAATTAAGGAATTATTATTTTTCACGTGTTAAGCACTACTAGTGATTCTAACAGTGAGAAAGTAATTGTCTACAAGAATCAATTACAAGAAGAATTTAATAATAAAAACTTCTTTTATTAATAATTATCTTTTGTTAGAATAATTATAGAGCTAATCCTTGAAGTGAACTATTACTAGAGAAAAACTTTAAGAGTTAAAGATGAATGACTCACTAATACTCCAAAGAACGTATTGATAGATAAGAGTAGAGAAATTTGACGTAGAATTGTGGATTTAAGAGATCAAAATGATTTATAGCAGGATTACAACAATATATAGTTGGATTCTATGATTTCACGTCTTTATGATTGATTATGAAAGATTTAAAACACTTAAGAATAGTTTAACTAATACTTACTTGTTGGTAACAATGATATAAAATGATAATAAGATGATGATGATACGGAAAAAACAGCAAGAAGAGGCTTCTTTTAAGTCAACAACAGCTCACAGAGGCATTCCATTGAGAAAACTGAAAAACCAGTGAGTGAGAAAGCAATAAATCTTTTTGGATTAATGATTGCATCATCTGTTGTCACGTAAGATTATCATAATTACTTAATTGATGCTTTTACGTGACTACCAACCCCAATATGGTTAAGAATAAAAGGATTAACATCTGTAAATCTTCTTTTATTCCAAAATAATCATTGATTTCTCAAAGTTATCAATGTTATTGCCAATTTCATCACAGGCTTTAATTACTGTGAATTTTTGAAGATTCAGTGTTTCACGTAGAATGGTCAAAAATGGACTGTAAGTAAAACTTTTCATTTTACTAGTAAAACTGTAATTATTTTTGGTTTTAACATAGATAATACAGTTCTCCATTGGTCCTGAAAGTTTCAGAAGGATTCATTAAGAATTGTATCTTTAATGAATTTTTGAAGTTTCTACCTCATTTCTACGTAGAATTGCAAATATCAGTGTTTCACTGGTTGCTATGAGGTAAATCAATGGATATAAGTCCAAAAAAGGTTTTAACTACTCTTTTGGGGTTTATCCATGGAAAGTCATTAAGAATTGACGTGGTTACAGGAGTCTAAGTAGCTCTTTACCTCCTTGGCACGTCAAAATAGCAGGTTATTTGCTATTTTCTTAAGATTTACAGTAGTTGTGACATGGTAACCAAGTTCCCAAAAGGTTTTGGTTTACCAATTAGTCTAAGATCAGCCATGGAACCAAGCTTTGGAGCTATCCATGCCTCTGGGGCCTCAGAAGTTGGGTACCCTGGCTCTCTTTGATGTCTTTTGTCCCCCCTACTTATTTTTCACATCAAAATAGAATTTTAAGCTTAAAGTGAGATATCCAATATGGGTGTACCAAAAGTGCATGTAAGAATACCAGAATATTAAGTGCTCTCAAAACATGTATAACACTATTCTTAGTGTATATGTTACATGGGATTTCTCACTTTCCCATTATTTTGGCGTAAAATCAAGAAAAACAAAAGTTTTCATGGATCTTTTATGTGGTATTAATGATGTGGTGTTGAAGTATTTTCCATATTACCACCTCAAAGAGTTAATTTGAGCTTATTCACTCTATGGAGCTACCCTAGGTGAATTTTAGTTTAGAATCCAAATCTGGCCTTAAATCCATGGATTTACTTACTGATAAAAGGTTATTCATCTTTTCTGAAATCAAAAATGATGAATTTTGAATATATGCATGATTTATGAGTTATGTATAATTCAAAATTTCTTTTTAAGATAATGGTGGCCTATTTGGGTATGTAAAATATACCTCAAGGCTCACAAGATCAAAGCTCTTTGAAATCTACAAACCCCACAAAATGGTACTTTTCTCAAAGGATACGACTGATTAAATCAACCAGAGCTGATTCCGTTTTTAAAATAACAACATTCCACCTTTAAAATACGATATATCCTTCAGTACTTATAAGTTAATGTTCAAATTTGAGGAGAAATATCTTCAAGGAAATCGCATATTTAGAATATGAAGTTTCTAAAAATGAAAGACACTAGAAAGAACAATTCTCATGGGATGAAAATTATCTTCAGTGAGGTTTAATTCTGAAAAGGATTCCGAATTGATATTTTACTGTCAAATATTATTTGATTTATCAATTTTAGAACTTATTCTCACATATTGAGGAGATTAGAATACTTTGAGAGATTCTTATTTTAAGCATATATGAATATTTTCTATCTTTCAGATTTATTGTAGAAATATTGGAGTAATTTATGGCCAAAATCAAAAACCACCATCTCAAGGTTGAATTATTATTTTTTTGAAAAAGAATCATAATTAAAATATAGTTTATATGTATTATAGAGGTTTGTTTCATATAAACCTAAAACAAAAATTTCATAATAATTCTAGGAAAATTCTGAAAGTTAAAATCATGATTATTTTTTTTCAAATTTCTAATGATAATAAAACATAATGATGACTTTGTAAATTTGTCAAAAATAAAGTATAAATACGAAAATTTCACTTTAGTGAATAATTTACAAATATCACTTTAATTTGTATTGAATTCCTCAATCAAAACGCAGAAAAAACATGATTTATGGGAAGAATATATAGTTAAAAGACATCCTTTAAAGAAATTGGTGAACACCATTGGAAAACTATATAGAAAAGGAAAATATTTATATTATTAACCTTTTTGAGGAAAAGTCATTATATTGGCTCATATAAGCAAGAGTTATGGTTCATATTTGTAATGAATTTTGTATTCATAAGTGGAAATTGTATTTTCCATTGGGGCTAATGGGAAAATAGGATGGAATAATAATACATCAAAAGAGAAATATTATAGATCAATTGTGACAGAAATTTACCTGAAGTATATTTGAAATAATTTTTAACAAAAATATGTATTTTAAAATCTCTTTTTTTTATTTTTGAGCCTGTTTTTGAATATTTCAAAATTAACAAGAAATATTTTATGTTTGCATATTCAAGAGGAGAAGCTGTGTTTTCCGAAAGAATCTACTCAAAGAAGATATTTGGTAAATTTATTCCCCTTTTTTTATCAAAACATAAGATAAAATTCATAGCCAAAAGCTTTCTCAGAATTACAAACTACAGAATATTGTATTATAATAGGAAAGAAAACATTTTCTTCTTCTAAGATTAGAAAAATTCTGATTAAAAAGAGTAAGAGCCATGTTTTTAAATAGCTTATTATTCATAAATTATCCCAATATCAATGAATTATAGCCTTGTAATTCTCCTATTTGGTTGCTTTTAGAGGAATTTTGACCATGAAGAGGCTTGAATTTATTTGAGATGTGCTTTAAATTTAAATAAAATATTGAGCTTAACTATTAATATGGAAAAATGATTTTGAAGTAGTATTTTACATTATTTTTCAATCAAAATAACAATCATAGATTATACATATATCCAAGGGAATTTAGCCTATAAATGGATGTAACTCCCTTATGGGAACAAATCCATCAAGTTATATTTAAGAAAATATTGTTTGAAATGTATTATACCTTTGATTTTTGACTTAAAAGAGCTTTCAATAAGTATACTGAAAAAGAAACTTCTTATTAAAAAGGAGAAAATCATCAAAAAATGAGTTTTCAAGAAAGAAATTTTATCCAAAAGGTATATGAAGACTGATATTATAGCTTATTGAATTTATTTTTTATCAATAGATATAGCTATATGCAGGATTGATTTGACTGTAATGAGGTTTGGCTTACAATCACCATGAGAAAATTGGCTGCACCTGAGAGAATGTCTTGCATTTGGGAAGTGACAAGGGAGATAGATTGGATACAGGTTAGTAGATAAAAAATAAATTAAATCAGAAAACAGAAGATTAGGAAGTAACTTAAGCCAAATACACAATTAAAACAATTTCAATTAACTTACCTCAATATCAATGTGTGGTAAATATTCTGAAACCTTTATATCTCAACAGTAAAACAAAATATCCCTTGATAATTAGTTTCTCTTGAATCTTGATACATATTATTGTCTACATATATGCTAAATCTTAGTGTAGAGCTTGCACTTATTCCATTTGAAGAAATAGAATGCTTTAATAATATCCTGAATGAAGTTCCTTTTTAAAGAAACATTTCTGAAAGGGAAAATCTTCAGTACTCAAAGGTCTTTTGTAAAGTTTATCAATATTAGTCAATATTTACTCTTGAATTAAAATTTCATCTTTTAAAATATGTATCAAACTTTAAATGTAATATCCCACATGTGACCTCTAATGATAGAAACTAATTACACTTAAAAATTAGACAGAAATGAATGATAGCTTATTCAAGAAGTATTACATTAGTTGAATATCTGTTGAGAAACCATGTAAGATGGATATATGTCACAAGAGAGATTGTCTAAGAGCCACTGAAGAGAAGTTTTTCTAATTAAACCAATTGCACATAGAAATTTGAAAAAAAATCTGATTTCAATCTCTCAATTAAACAATTTTTTTTGTTACCATTTAAATTTATATATTTATTATTATCCTAATATTGAGGGATAAACTACTTCTGTAGATTAGCATAACTTTTACTCAAGAAAATAATAAATTGATTCATTCCCCATGTTTCAAATTTTGGAAGGCTTTCTTGAAAATACAGGTTTTCTATTCCTGTTTTTATAGTTTTGTCCTGTAACTTAATCATATCATATCATTTTTTTAAAATTATGCAGGAAATGTTTTAGATAGAATAATGCAAATTATTTCATTTACTTCTTGTAGCTTATTTTATATAATATTGAAAGAAATTTAGTGAAAATGAATTCTTTACCAAGGATTCTTTAGCTTGGATAGCTAAAGTTTCTGCCTTACCTTTCAAACCAGCTGAGTTTAAAATTGGAAATTTGAATCAAAATGATTTCAATTTATTTCTGTGTGGAATATAATAATTATTGAACTATCCTCATAGCTTCATACTACTTATTTAATTTCATTTCTACATAATTTATTTGTCAATTTTATTTTTTGTGCTATATAGGCTTTTTTACTTATTGCATGATCATTGAACTTAGGGTTTGGGTAATCCCATGTAGGCCCATATGTGTTTTTTAATTAAAATTCAGTTAAAAAAACTCATTTTTGGCATTTCTATGTCATTGTTGATACCATTTATGGAACCTAAAATGCTATAAATTGTGTTGGTATGTCACTGTTTATGCAATAAATGGTACTTTCAATACCATTAATGGAATCTCCAGGTCATTGTAGATTCCATTTATGCCATTTTTATGCTGTTGTTGATTCCATTTATAAAACTTCAAATACTTTCATAAATGGAATAATTGTCACTGTTAATTCCATTTATGGCCTTGCGATGGCACTATGCATGCCATGTATGGCATTATTGTCTCATTGTTGATGCCATTTATGGAACTGTTAATTCCATAATCTGAATTTTAAATTCATCTAATTTGAAAAATTGCATTTTTAATTAAATTAATTTTATAAATGGCAGTTTCAATTTACTCCAAAACATAAAAAAAACCATAAAAACAGCACTTCTTGGGCCTAAAATTGTCACACCAAAAGAAATTCCCAAAATTTTGGGTTTGTTGGTTTTTATTCTCAAGATTCTCTCCTTGATTTCAAAGAATAAAATATGGAAATTCATAATTGGGAACATTTTTGATGATTTCTTTTTGAAACAAATAGGCCATTTGGCCAAATTGGCCAAATTTAAGAAATTTAGAAAAAAAAGTTTTACAAAAATTGGGGATCTTGACATCTCATGTTGGAAAAAATATGGCCAAAAAAATTGCAAAAAATCCTCAAAACTAAGCCTGAGGAATTTTTTTAAAAAACTCACTTTTTTGACCATAACATTACGTTTTTTGGGCATAAATTGGTAAAAACATGTAAGAGCTTATGTGTATTTACCAACACCCCAAATTTATTATTATGGAAATATTTACCTAATTGATAAGTAAAAATCAAATTCATATATTTTGTTTAAGCTCAAATGATATTTAATCTTTATGTTTGATTTAGAATTTGAATTGAAAAATAAGGATCTAACCTCAGAAATATGACAAAATAAATAATCTCAAGCAATAAAAAAGCATTTAGAAATATATAATAAGGATTAATCTTACATAAATAAATCTTATAGTAGTAGGGAGCCCAATTTAAATGGATTGAAAGCTTAAAGGACTCTTGATATTACATAGATATTGGTAGGAACCAATGACTAACTCATTTTGACTGAAGATATAGTTCACCTTTTTCCCTTTCACATGTTTGAATATTTCAGTGGACTTCAAGTATAGAGGTGGAAAAGGTATTTGATTATATTTTATTTTAGTTCTACACATATATTTGGAATTTTTTATTTAAATTTTACTTGATCCTAAAGGTATTATTAGCTACGTATGATTGAAAAAGAAGAACTTATCGTCAGCCTGTGACTCAAATCCAGAGCACAAGCATTACAGCCCAATACCATAAACCAATGGTAGAGCAAAATACCACCCAAATATAGATCTGAGCCAAACCAGCTCAAGAGGTATCAAAAGAAAGAGGAAACTCACCTGTTTCTAAATATAAAAGTCCTATCATCATCATAGGACAAAGAATAACCAAGTTATTCAAGCTCAAAGAAAGTGCTGAGCATAAAACTTAAATTTCACCTCTCATCTAAAGTCCAGAGGAAGAGGTTGAACTCCATCAAATGGGCATTTAAATTGAATCTCTCAATTAGGTCTATCCAATGGTACTAGCCAAATTGAGCTAGCACCAAAACTACAAACATTATGGCCCAAAGAAGGTCAAATAAGGGTGAATAAAATATTCACCTCTCATCTAGCTTCTACATTTTAGTGTGAGATACCTAAAGTCGGGTCATTTTGGAAATATTGCAATCAGGGATATCTGATGGTACCACCTAATTCCCCATATCTAATCTAGAAGAAAAGTTATGGGGAAAACAAGCTCCATGCAGATTTTGAGAAAATCATATATATGAATAACTAAAATTAAACATGGAATAAATTTGTCATATTTGATGTTACCCATACCAAATGAAGTATCATTGCTTAAATCTCATCCAGGGCTACAGAATGAACCAACTTTGAGCTCAATACCTCAAAAACTGACAAAGCTATAGCAGCTTTAAGGTCAAAATCCCCCAGTTTGGCCAATACACCTCTACTGTGGGATACTATCCAATAACTATAATTATGAGGTGTCAAATAGACAAAGAAGCTTGTTTATACTTCAATAACTCATAGTTCAGTCAATACTGGGGTTCCATACAGACTCTGTACAGCATTCTACATGCCATACACATCAGAAGAGGGCTGTGTGGTCCCCAAATGAAAGTTTTCACCCTGTATTGGGGAAAACTGCTTGGATGAACCAAATACAGGGTATAAAGGCTTTTTAAAACCCATAAGCCAATGATCTGAAGTAAATATTTTCACTTCCTCCATGTGAAGTGGTCTAGAGGACCTTTCCACCCAATTTCAGGATAAAAAGGGCTCTTTCTCTGCCCAAAAGAGGAATCCCCATCCTGCTCTTGAATTCCTACGTAGTAAAACTGTCCATAACAGCTATACTATTGGAAAATAACCATGTATAGCTCTAATTTTAACTATTGTAGTCTTTATTATTGCAATCCAACAGATAAACACTGCACCCAGGGCTTTCAGAAGTGCTCACCACCACTATTCCTTATAGTAAAGCCCTTTAACTACAATTTTTAAGCCTTTTTTAACTTAAAACATATGTGTCACAGTAAGATTTAAAGTTTTATATACTATATTACCACTTTATCATAGACAGAGCCTGACATTTTGGGGGCCTGGCCATGTTCTTTGAGCTTTTTTGACTAAATTTGGCATAAAAGTGGGTTTTTTTTTCTTATTTTGTTATTTAATACAATTGTGTAGTTTTTTTAGGTGTAAAATCTTAAAAAAATAACATATCAAAATAGCATATATTTCCTTTTGAGTGGTATATAACAATATAACACTGTGGTTTTTGCTTTTTCATTGTTTTTTACATGGTTTGATTAGGATGTAATAATCACAAGACTATTTTGGGCATGGTTGTGATATCAAAACACTTAAAAACCCTTAGTAAGCTCTTTTTCCATTCAAAAGAACCCTCAGTACTGTAAATCACAGTTCAGAGAGGTGGTTGGACATATTGATAACTTCAATTGTCCATCACAGAACCACTAATAAGATTACACTGGTTAATTACAAGTTAATCTGTGAGATATTTGGGTACAGTATGTACACCATACATGCAGAAAGCAGTAAATTTGACATGTAATTGATAATTCTAATTACATATCATAATATAGAGGCATAATATAGTAATATATTTCCCAGAGGCCATTATTAGATGTGCAAACAGAATTTTAAGAAGTCTTAACTGAAATAATCCCTCATTATTTCCTTTGATTCAGTGGAAGAAAGCTTTATTCCACTTGAAACCAAGTCACAAGGCAGTACACCAGTTGCACCTTCAGACACAGAAGGTAACAAAGTAAAAGGAAAGAGGCATAGTGAAAGCCTCATCACCACCAAGAATTGGACACCAATCGCCACTCAGAGAAGTAGAAAACCACAGACTTCTGCCTCTATACAAGGTAAACCAACCTTTATAACTTGTACAGGGAAGATTATAGTAATTAACCCAGTTTTAACTTCTAAAGGAAAATTTCCCAAAGCAGTGGAAAAGAATCTGTACAAGGCACAGTCAAAGGTAGATACCCTAAGAAAATAAAGTTTTGGACTTCTTGCAAACACTGATATGTCCCCTGTATACCTCAGGAACCTTAGCATCCCAAGGAACCAGCCAGAGGATAGACAAGGCCTGTTCAGAACCAGAAGACCTGGAACAGGACACCTTGGAAACAGTGGTGGATGGAAAGACACTGACGGAAATTATACCCACTTTTTCATTCACCTTTCAATTCAACAGAAACCTCAAACCAGAGGACTGGAAGGATATGGATAAAGCTCTTCAGCTCCACCAACTCCTCAAAGATCTTTTGCAATGGAGCATGAAAAAAAAGAGGTTCAACCTAGCCTCACACTGGGAAAAACTTGGAGCAAGATTCCAGAAGATATGTCTCAAAGTGATACCCTTCAAGGATCTTATGGTAATCACCAAATGATGGAATCCCAACAGGAAGTTCACACTCCTGGAGGAGAGGGAAACCAGGATAAGGGAAAATCAAGCCACTATCCAAGATATAGAAGAACAGCTGAACCAGACAGGGCCTACTATGATTCCTTAAGGCTCACAAGGAGTATAGCAACTCAACTCTCAAGTGGCTTCACAACATTCAGGCACCAACAGATCAGTGGCCAACAGTGTCCATTCTTCAAAATCCCAGGTAGTTTCCAGGAGAAGACAAGGATATAAAGGGAAAAACAAGACCTCCTTC
Organism: Austropuccinia psidii; assembly: GCA_023105745.1. Classification (NCBI taxonomy): domain Eukaryota; kingdom Fungi; phylum Basidiomycota; class Pucciniomycetes; order Pucciniales; family Sphaerophragmiaceae; genus Austropuccinia; species Austropuccinia psidii. The sequence continues at coordinate 54,508,329 of JALGQZ010000003.1, forward strand.
AACCACAGGCAGAAATAGACAGACCAAATGATCCATAAGCTTTTAGACTTGGTGAAATAAGTACAAAAGAGCCAGAAATAGTTTTAAATACTTCTAGAATCAGTAGCCCTACTAATGGAAATATTAACCCCACTCAGAATGAACACAATGTTTTTAAACCTGAGAGTAACTTAAACAGTGATCAACTGTGGTTAAAAATGTCCAAATTTGCATTTGAAACTCAAGAGAAGTTTGATGAGCTTCATAGGAGCAATAAAAGGCTAAAAGAACTAACAACCCTACATGAGGCTACAATAAAAGCCATTCAAGAGAGCTGTGCTAAATTATGAAAAGCCTCTGAAGAAACCAATAAAAGACTAAATAAAGTCTTTGAAGATCAATACCACTGCAAAAGGGACAGGAATTGTCTGGATAAAGACATAAACAAATTGCTTAATGTTTGCCAAAACAGTAAGCCTCAACCACAAGGCCATGCTTTTGATAATCCATACCAAGAGGAAATCAAACTAGATGCCTTGTTTGATAATAAGCCAAGATCTCGATCACAATACCAAGATGGAGATAACATGACTTATTAAAAGAAGGAAGAACTGAAACAGATTTGAGAGGATTCAAGCTGTCCTAAATTCTCTGGTGTAGGAGAATATAATAACATGTAGCTCATTGATTATATTGACAGACCCTTCATTTATGTACCAAGAATACCAGATTACTGGATTACTGATAGATTGAATGCTGAATTCAAAGGACATGCCAGTATTTGGTACACAGAAATGAAGGAAATCCACTGCAAAATAAACTAGCCATGGTGGAAGAGCCAAATAGTCCAAAAGTACAGCAATGGTACTTGGATATGGAAAAATACCAGGTAATTTGAAAATTACAAGTACTCTGTGGGCACAGATCCATATGAGTGGTGTCTTAGACATTCCAAAAGGCTTAAAGGCATTGATCCTCAAATTCAAATTCAAATGAGGAATCAAAAAGTCTTGACACAGATGCCAGGAGAATTAGAGCATGCAATAAGATGCAGATGCAACCAGAGCTGTACTATAGATGAAATTTCCAACACCTTACAATATTTAAGGAAAAGGACAAATATAGGGAAATAGTCCCCATAAAAAAGCAGTAGTTTGAAAGAGAAACAACCTTTCAGAGTGGACACCAAAGATAAACCCAAAGAAACAATGGCAGAAGTGACCAAGAAGAAAGACTGTTTTCACAATTGTGGGTCAACAGACCACTATGCTAACAACTGTCCAAAGGAAAAGAAAAAAGTCTATACCATTGAAAAATTCCCAGAGGAAGAATCCCCAAGAGAGGATTCTGAATCAGACTCTATGGGTGATGCCATTGGAGAACACTTTGATTATTACCAAGACCCAAAAGAGGAACTTTTAGTGAAGTACCAAGAGGAAACACAACTAGAAATTCAGGATGTACAGTTAGAAGCAGGAATGCCACAAGACAATGCCAACAAAAACTTGTGTAAACACACACAAGATGCAAAAACCTTCCTAGTCACATCAAATATAGGAATGGCATATATACATGGGACAGCCACAAAGCTGACTGTTTGTATTGACAATGCTCAACATCCACTGATCATTGATAGTGGTTCACACTGCTCCATAGTGGCCAGAGAATACCTGGACAACCACTTCCCAAATTGGGAGAAGAAACTCTTTCCAGCCAAGGAAAAGAACTTTAAGAGTGCATCAGGGAATATGACATCCATTGGGACCATATCAAAGAGATAATTATACCCCATAGGAAAGGTAATATCAGACTCAATACAGAGTTTTTAGTGCTTGAATATACCCACATCCAGGGATTTTTACTGGGAACAGACTACCAAAGGATGTATGGCATTGACATTTACAATAGTAAAAACATGAATACTACCATAGGTACAAACAAGGAAAAGAAATTTTCACTTGATATATACCAAATGTCTACCCATGACCCACTGGAAGAATTACTGAATTAATTCAAAGAGGGACAATTCAGTACTAACCTCACCAGTAAAAAACTTAGTTTACTGAAAACTCTGAGGAAAAATAGACCAGAATTTGCCATTGGTGAAGAACCCTTAAGAAAAGTCAGAGGCCATGATATAGAATTATATCTAAATGTGGGAAGACCTTATCCACCCATGCTCAGAAGACCTCCAATTCCAGCAATCCTGGAAACTAGGAAAAAAATTGTGAAACAAATAAATGAACTACTAGATATGGATGTTATCAGGAAAATAGGACATAATGAAATAGTGGAAATCACCACTCCTGTCCTTATTTCCTGGAATGATGGAAAATCAATTTTGTGTGGAGATTTTAGAGCCCTGAATAACTGCACAAAAGCTGATAGGTACCCTATACCAAGGATACCTCATGCCCTGGACAAGCTGGCAAAAGCCAAATACATAAACAAAATGGATTGTATAAAAGGTTTTCACCAGAACGGAGTTAAACCAAACTCTATGAAATTACTCAGAATCATATGCCATATGGGCATATATGAGTACACCAGAATGCCTTTTGGAATTAAAAATTCACAAGCCCACTTCCAAAGGATGATGTACACAATATTTCAAGAAGATATATTGGAAGGCTGGATGGTGGTATATATTGATGATATCATCATATGCTCAGAGACATGGGCAGACAATGTGCAGTACATAGATCAAGTACTAAGTAAATGCACACCAATTACTCTGAAAATTTCACCTAAGAAGTGTAGCTTTGGCCAACAAGAGCTATTGGCACTAGTACATAAAGTCTCAGGCCTCAGCCTGACCATAGATAAGAACAAAGTAGCAGCAGTACTGCAAAATCCAGTACCAAAGAACATAAAAGAGATGCAATATTCCCTTGGTTTTTCTAGATAGTACAGGAACCACAATAAAAACTTCTCCCACATACCTATAAGTCTATACAAGCTATGTTCAAAAGATGTAGTTTTTGAAATTACCAAGAAAGGGAGGGATGCATATGAGAGGATCAAATATGAACTCACTAATGCACCTTTCCTCGTACTAACTGACTTTGAGCTACCATTAAAGCTATATATAGATGCAGCTTGTAGTAAAGGCCTAGGAGAAGCCCTTCATCAAAGACAAATTGTGGATTGTGAACCAAGGGAGGGAGTAATATGCTACATCTCCAGGAAATTGAAAGATTCAGAAGCCAGTTATGGAGCCACCCAGACTGAATGCTTATGTTTAGTCTGGGCTCTGGAAAAACTACATTTTACTTGGAGGGTGCAGTGTTTGAATTATACACAGACATCACAGCCCTGAAGTCCTTACTTAACATGAAGACTACAAATAGACACACTTTGAGATGGAAAATAGCCATCCAAGAGTATGGAGATAAAATGACCATCATATAAAAGGAAGGCAAAAGCCACACTAATGCAGATGACTTCAGTAGTGGGCTGCTTGAAAATGTCAAAAGCTACCCAGCTTATGATCCTGAAGTAGCTGCCAAGATTTCTATCCATTTTGTGGAAATAGACTGGAGAAAAAACTTCAGATTCTGTTAATGGGCACCATAATTTGGTACCTCAGACAGTGATAAAACTGAACCATAAGGGAAAGAAACCCCCATATTTGGAATAAGCTCCTCAGAACTGAACAATCAATTTTTCAGTTCAGTAACTAAAACTTATTCCAAGCACAAATGGTGTAGCATAATGTTACAGCTCTGTCACAGGGGCTCTAGTGGAAGGGAAGAGTGGCCTGAAACTCAGCAATAAGAGAACTTAGTTGGAATACTCAAAAAGGATAAAGAAAATAAAATAAAAGAATTAAATTTCTCTAAGGAAGATGCAAGTACAAATGTGAGGTGCAATAAGAAAAATGAGAAGCCAAATGGCCAAAGAGCCAACCAAGTAAGTCCTTAATCACTGTTTCAACCTTCCAAAATAAATAATGGAATTAGTAAGGATATGAACACCAAATATCCATTGAAAGGTGAGAAAAGAAAAAAGAAAGAGGGTTTAAATGACTGACTTGATAATATCAGTATTCACCTAACAAAAATGATAAGATAAATAAAGATAAAATGAAATCAAAATATATTAATTAACTGGAGGAAACCCCCCAGGGTCAAAGGAAGCTAGTATAGGTGAATAGTTCAGAGCTTTACTCCTTTAGGCTGACAGCTGGTCTGTATTGACTGCTTGATGAAGCTTATACCTTGCAAAATTGGGAAATGAACTGGATTGAATGAAATTCCCATGGTGTATGATAGAAAATACAGGTCTTGATGAATCCACACCGTATTTAATTAATGTGGTTTCCAAGGTGGATTGATGGAGCACTGAACCTTGGAAAATTGTTTTGGAACTGCCTCTTGAATATCCCTTGAGAATGAACTGCCAGTATTCCCTTTGAGGAATACTGTGAATGAGAATAACCAATGATTGCTTGATGGTGTCATTGGTATTTGAGATTGACACTTTTCTTTTTAGCCTTGATGAATCCTCTGGATGACATTCCTTGATGACCCAATGAAAAGTTAAAATAACCATTTGATATTGGCACCATTGGATTCCCAGTGAAAAAAGATGCATAATGGTGTATAACACCATTTATGGCACTTTTGGTTATTGGAGGGTGGAAATGGCCAAAGGTCTTTTGGGATTGATGCCAGGAGGATATAAGGGAAAATTGGGTTTTGAGTGGCTTCAAAGGTGAAAGAGTGTCTTTGGGTGTTTTGTCCAAATAAAGATGATACAGCTTTAAAACTGCATTCACACAAAATGGGAAAAAGTGCGCAAAATGCGCAAATATAGCAATTAAGCCCCAAATGGCCCAATATGGCCATTCCAGCATATTTCCCATATTAAATGGGAAAATGGCCTAAAATTTCAAATACAGAAAAATTCCCAAATCTGTATTTAAAGCTTAAAAATACAAATACAGGGTTTTGGGCTGTATTTTACCTGTTGACTGGAAAATACAAAAGAATTCCCAAAAGCAAAACCTGGCCAGGAAAGGCCTGAGTATGATGGGGCCAGATTAGCCCCAGATGATGAAATGGCCAAATTGGCCAATGATTATGGATATGTCCAAATTGCCATAAATTGGATATGGCATGGATATTCCATATTGAGGTCCAAGAGGGTCAATTGCCATGGTTGTGACATTACCCCCCACCTTGAAATGGTGAGCTCCTGAGAACCAATACAAGGTGAAGGCTGTTGAGGCTATTGAAAATAGTTTGAGAGAGGGATAAGGAGGAGTTCCTTTGAGAAATAAAAAATTGACACTGATATTAAAATTTTGGAATATGATGTGGGACTTTATTGATCTTCTTTTGACATTGGCTTCATGATTGATGTAATTTTGAAAATTAATGATGATTTTGACATGACATTTGACGTGATAAAAGAAAAATTTAAAATGAAAATAAAATAAAATAAAAGAATGAAAATGAAAGAAATAAAATAAATAAAAGAAATGAATTTTGAGGAGGTTCCAATTTTAATAACTGATGTCAACAATTGATTTGAATTGGCCAAGGACCTTGAAAAGAAGATTTGATGCCAGGTGCTCATAGAGTGGCCATGTTCATGCTTACAACAAGAAGGGTAGGATACCTCTAAAGGTGCATACCACTAGTGGGACTTACTTTTGGTAATTCTTCTCCCCACCAAACACCATAAATAATCAAGCTCTTGAAGAATTGGGTCCTGGCTTGTAAGGATATAAATAATGAAAATCCTTGATAGGTTCTGGACAATTCTTGAGGTTTTTAATTAGTTCCCAAGTGGATCTTTCTGGGTCTTGACTGAAACCTTTCCATTCCACCAAATACCATAATTTTCCTCTCTTGAGCTTTGAGTCCAGTATTTGAGAGACTTCCCATTCCTCTTCTTCTCCAATGATTATTTGAGGGGGAGACTCTTGATGCCTATTTGGGATTGTTGAGTTCTTGACTGGTTCTAAGAGTGAAATATGGAAGACTGGGTGGATGGACTTCCATTGAGATGGGAGCTTGGGATGGTAGGCATGAGTGCTGACTTTCTTCAAGATTGGAAAAGGACCCAACTATCTTTCAGACAGTTATTTTGTGGGTCTAGTTGATTTGATGTTCTTGGAAGAAAGCCATACCATGTCACCAGGATTGAAAACAGGTGGACTTGCTCTACTTGTATCTGCATACTTCTTAAACCTGTCTATGGAAACTTCAAGTTCACTCTTGACATCTTCCTGTACTGATTGGTTTTTTTTGATAACTTTCCAGAAGGAGTATCTTGAATAATTTGAACTGAGTCAAAATGAGGAGGGAGGGTCTCTTCCATTAACTGTGAAAAAGGGGGATTGTTTTGTTGAATAATGGTCAGAGTTATTGTAGGCAAATTCAGCCAGAGGGAGCCAGGTGTTCAAATCATTTTGATTATAACTGACATACATCCAAAGGGACTTTTATAGTATCTTATTTACCCTCTCTGTCTTTCCATCAGTTTCTGGATGATAAGCAGTTGACAGATCTCTTGAAATCTTGAGCTGCTGACAAAGGTTGGTCCAAAAAGAAGAAGAAAAAAGAGAGCCTCTATCACTAAAAATGCTTGAAGGAAGGCCATTCTTTGAGAAAATATTCTTGATGAATAAATGGGCCAAATACAGTGATTTGATTGAAGACATTGTTGGAATAAAAACTACCATTTTTAAGAATCTATCCACTATGACAAGGATCAAGTCAAAAGAATTGGACAGTGGAAATTGAGTGATGAAATTTATTAAAAGAAAAATTCAAGGACGATTTAGAATTGGAAGAGGTTTTAGGAGTCCAAACTTCTTGTGATGAATACTTTTGTCTCTTGGACACTGTTGACAGGATGAGACATAATCCTTGATAAATTGAGTCATGCCAGACCAGTGAAAATCCCACTTGACAGGTTTGAGAGTCTTCTCTTGGCCAGGGTGTCCAGCTAGAGGATAGTCATGCTGCTTTTGAAGTATATTGAGTTGAATTGTGGGGTCTTTTGGAACCACCACACAATCCTTGAAAAGGAGAAGTTGGGAAGAGGGATCAAGAGAATAATCTTGGACAGATTCACCTTTACACAAATCTTGAAGAATACTTCTATATTGGGAATCTTTGCATAATGCCTTCTGAATTGAATCAATAAAATTTAAAAATGAATCCATCCTGACTTCAAATAACTTTGAGGCTTGAATTTCATCTTTCTTGATTATTTTTTAATAATTCATTGGATTCTTGCTGATGAAAGCTTCCCCCCTTTCTGGGTAAACATTTTCCCAACATGACAATGCATCTGGAAGGGTAGCTAAGCCACCAGGGAAGTAAGTGATTGAGAAATGAATTCAGATAAGAGCTCAACCCAGCAGGCTTGATGGAAAGTGAGAATCTTTGATGACATGCAATATTGAAGTAAAGAATGATTAGTTAGAGATTCAAAAGAGGAAGGAAGAGAAAGAAAGAAATCTCTCCAGTGCTTGAGAGCCCAGACTATGCCAAGGAGTTCCTTGTAATGAATCTCATATTTGAGCTCTTCTGGGAGAGGCTTGTGACTATCAAATGAAATGGGATGTTTTCCTCAAGCAGAGACCTGACTCAGTAAAGCACCCAAAGCATAATCAGAAGCATAAGTCTCTACAATTGTGGGTAGAGAATGATTAAAGTGAGAAAGGATTGGAGCAGTGGTGAAAGTCTCTTTGAGTTGATGAAAATTTCTAAGAGCTTCCTCATTGAGGGGAAAATGGGAATCTTTCTTGAGGAAACTTGTGAGTGAACTAATTTTCTTTGAATAATTCTTCATGAAACGGCAGTAACAATTGGTAAAGCCATGGAATGATTAAAGAACCTCAAGGTTTCTTGGAGGTGGTCAATTGAGAATTTGCCAGACTTTTTCTTGATCAATCTTGAGGCCTTTGGAAGAAACAATATAACCTAAATACTCTACACTAGAAAAATGAAATAGGCACTTGGAGGCCTTAGAAAAGAGGTTATTGGCTCTGCGTCTGGCCAGAACAGTGGACACATTAGTGACATGTTCTTCCTCAGATTTGGAAAAGAACAGAATGTTATCAAACTGAACCACAAAATAAACACCAATAAGATCATAAAAATATCATTGACAAGATTTTGGAAAGAGGAAGGAGCATTGGTGAGCCTAAATGGCATAACCAAATACTCATAACTGCCATATTTAGTCCTAAAACAAGTAAAATTCTTATCACCTTCCTTGATTCTGAGCAGGTTATATGCACCACGCAGATCAATCTTGGAGAAGATAGAAAAACCATTTAAAACAGTGAGAAGCTGATTCATAGGAGGAACAGAATACTTGTTCTTCCTAGTAACAGCATTAAGTTTGCGGTAATCAACACACAAACGCAGGCCCCCATCTTTCTTTTTGACAAAGAGGACAGGTTCTCCTGTTGAGGAGGAGCTTGGCCAGATTAAACCTTTCTCTACATTCTCTGAAATTCAGGCCAAGTGTATCTGACTCTTGGTTTTATAAAGATTAGATCACCCCAACTGGAGGTAAAGACCCCTCCAGAACGATATGATGATCACAAGCGCAGTGATGAGGAAGTTTCTCTGCTTTCACCCTGGATAATACATCCAAATACTGGTGATAAGGAGAGGGAACAACCTTCATCACAGTTTCTATTTCTTCTGGCTCTTCCTCTTTATCCCACAACTCCACCAGGAAGTCATTATAAGATGAAGGAGGAAGGTCCATATTCCCAAAGAGGAGATGAAGTGAAGATGTAAGGTGTGGATATGAAACTATGATAAAGTATCAAGTACTTTTCCTGTCCTCAAAATTTGTATAAGGTAAAATTATTTAAAAATGGTAAGAAATAGGATTTTTAAAGAGAAAACATGCCAATTTTATTGTTTATAACTTTTTAAGTATAAAAAAAATAATATTCAATAAAAATTTATTGTTTTACCAACAATGAAGATTTATCCAAAAAAACTCTACAAGAGATATTTAAGGCTACAAAAGAAATTTCTTCAAGAGAAATTTCAATTGGAATTAATTGAGAAGAGAGCTGCAAGCAATTAATCAAAGAAAAAAGTCTTTAAAAAGATATCTAAAAAGAAAACATGCCCAAAAGTGACCAGAGTGAATTTGGAAACAAAGTGACAAAGTTAACAGTGATGAAAGATGCTTTAATTCACTTTTGGGGTGGTTCAGGGGTAAAAATGATTATAAGAGTTACAAACAATGATTATAATGATTTCTTCATGTGGTTAAAAGGTTCATAATGATATGAAAAGGGTGGTTGGAATCTTTTATTGATTGTTTTAACAGTGTTTAAACTAATTGTAAAAGGAAAATATTCTAAAATGAAGAGAAAAGTGGGGCAAAGAAGACATTATTTTATATCCATCAATTTTCTGACTCCAAAAGTAAAATTTACTCTTGTCAGTCGTGGAAAACACTCTGACAACAGAAAAGCCAATTATGGCATCATTGAACCCTGGTTTAGACCAAAAAAGGGCTGGCTTTAGCCATTTTATACCCTAGAATTAGCCATTACTATAGTAATACTTGGCCTAGAGCCTTAAAAACATGTCAGAATGCGTGTAAGAGACGTAGAAACCAGTTAAAGCTGTTTTTACTAAGATTGTTTTATCTTAAGGGTAGTTTTACCCTCTTGACAACAGTTGAAACTACCCTGGTTGGTATCAAAACCTCATTATCAATTTAGTCACAGACCCTGTGACTCAACTCCAGGCCAAAAGTAATGAGCTTTTGCATGGAGTTTGACATCTCACGTCTGTCAGCAAGGACTTTGGGGGTCTGGCTCCCCCTTAGAGCTAGAGTTCTGTTTCCCCCCAAATTTAATCTTTCCAATTTATTTTTTCCTTTCATTCCTCATCATGTATTATACTTACAGTTTACATATGTAATTCAATTGAGTTTTACAGTACACTACTGTAATAATTGACACCTCATATTTAAATCAAAGCTCAATTATGTAATACACGCACACATTTTGACAATTCAATTGAATTCAATTGAAAATACTTCAATTCCTCATAACCTCTAAAATATACACAACACCTCAATTTTAACACAAAAATTGATGATTAAAACTACATTTGATGTGAATTAAATCAAGGTTTTGAGGATTTTCAACTTTTATACAGAAAATACAAAAAACTTAATTTAAGCTTATTTAGAGTTGAGTTACAAAAATTTCCCTCAGAGGTGACCCCACCTAATTTTTTATAAGGAATCCAATGGTGAAATAAATTTTGTATGCTTATTTGTTAGATAAAAAGTTATGATAAATTTCATTTAACTTTTTTCCAAAATCATTTTATTTTGGGTAATTTTTCTGCAAATTCATTTTTACTTAATTTTTTCAAGTAAAAATGTGTTTTTCAATTTTCAAATTTAATGTAATTTTATTTTTAAATTATAATTAAGTTTTTTATTTTTTATATAAGCTCATATTTATATTCTAATTTTTCATTTTAATAATATAAATAAATTTATATTATTTATGCTTATATATTAATTTTTAGTTTGTGGTCTTTTGGGTATATGAAAATACCTCTAAGGCTCACAGAAGATACAGAACTCTCTTCTCCAACATCTTTAATCTCTTTGAAGCCTTCATCTCTAGAGGACAGTAATGATGTATGGGAATTAAGGGAAGGAATATGGACAGAAGATGGAAATGATGGTGTTCTAGAATCACCAACCAGAGCTGCACATGATTTCAAAGAATAAAAATCATCACTGAAAGAATTTGAAGGATCATAATAGTCCTGATGATCAGAATTAAAGGTGATCAGCCCTTCCCTCCAATCATTAGATGGATTAAAATTAGTAAGAAAGTCAAAGCCCAATATGAGGTCTTCTCCTTTGGGAGTAGTAATGACTGAAAATTCCCATTCAAAGTTTGGGAAGGAAAGCAGTTCAACCATATATTTGGTATGGTGAGTCACAAATAAGGAATGGGACTCAGAGTAGTCCAAACTTATAAGTGTAATCTTGTTTGGGAGTTCTGACATAGTCAAAGAATACTTGAGAACAAACTGCTTTGCAATGAATGAGTTGGTAGCACCAGAAACAATGAGAATACTGTAATAAACATCAGAAAGAGAAGAAAAAACAAAGAATTTAAGAGAATTCTTGACACCAGTATTCATAATTCACAATTGCTCTCTGGATGGAAAACAGTGAAGACCATTTAACACAAAATGATCTTCACTCAGGCTTTTCCCTTGCTGGGAAATTCTCCTGACATTTGGGAAAGCTGGTTTTGAGGTCTTTTGAAACAGGACTCAAGACTATGCTTCCCACCACAATAGGTACATAGACCCTCCTTTATTCTTCTTTCTTTTTCAAAATTCATCAACTTAAAATTTTTATTCAGGAAAGAAGAATGGGGCTTTTCCTTATTCTAAAAATTCTTCTTCTTCTTTTGACTTGAGCTTGAAGAACTATGAGGATGAGAAGAAGTTGACTTAGAGGCTTCAGGCTTCTTCTCTTGATGATTACTCTTCTCCTTTTACCTCTAATAGTACCTGGTATCAAGCTCCGGGGCAATATCCATTAATTCTTGAAGAGAGTCAGCTCTTGAAGGATGGGAGGCCAATTAATCCAAAATCCTGGATTGAAATCCCTTCCTGAAATGATGGATGAGAGCTCTTTCACCCCAATCTCCAACTATTGAAACCAAACTTCTGAAATCAGCAATGTATAATGATACATGCCCACCTTCTTTCATTATCGTTGAATCCAACTCTGATTCAGCTTTCCTGACTTCATTTGGGTCCCCAAACAAAGTAAAGAGTTGTGATTCAAACAAATTCCATTAATTTAGAAGGTAATTTGGAGCTTGATTGGTGAGATTTAAAAGATAAGGCTCAATCCATTTTTCAGCCCTTCAAATAGAAAATGAAGTGGCATGAAGAACTTTCTTTCTGTCTTGAGGGAAGCTTTCCAGATCATTATGAAAAATCAATTGACAAGACTGAATGAAAATTCTGACTTTGAAGTGTTGAGTCCCATCAAATCATTCTGGTGCCTTCATAGATGAATTCTTGAAGGCTAGTGGGCTTGGTGCTTCAGAAGATGAAGCTTCTTGAAGATTGGCCATAATTTGAGTCATTTGCTGCATGATGGCAAATAAGGATGGTTCATACTGATGAGAGACATGCTGATTGAACTGGGCTAAAGTTGGCCCTCCAGTACCTTGGGATTCCCCCACAAGAGCAGTAACACCTTCAGTACCCTCATACTCTTCCTCTTCCACAGAATTCTCCTTCTCCTCTTCACCATCTTCACCAGGACCTTTCGCAACTGGTCTTTGAAATTCCTGGAAACCCACCAACAACTCCTGAAAAAAAAATTGATCTTCTTGGACCTCTTCCTTCCTGGATTTATGGTGCTTCTCCTTCTAAATTTGGTCCTCTGTCTAATTGGGCCCTCAGTTGAGGAACTGCTGGGGTTCCATCAAGAGGAACTCTTGGAGTTTCAGTGGGAACAGCTTGATCTCTGGCCTGATATCTTGTCTGTCTTGAAGGAGGTGAGTGTTGAACAGGCATGATTTCAGGAATATTATGAAATTAAATTATTAAAAATTTGAAAATTTGAAGATAAAAATCTTGAGGCAACTCAACAGGAAACTTGAATTCAAAATCAAAATCAATGTCTTGAAGAAAAATGAATGAAGCAAAATGAAATCTTGAGGTAAATAAATCAATAAATATCAAAATGAAATCTTCAAGTCAATAATTCAATATGTCAAATCAATCACAATCAAAAATATTGCAGAAAATCAGTCAATCAAATGAATTCTTGAGGCAAAATCAATTTATGTCAAAATTTTGATGTGAGAATTCAGCAAAATCAATGAAATCTTCAGGTCAATCAATTTTCTTGAAGTTAATATCAATTTATGTCAAATAAATCAGTCAAATAAAATAAAATCAAGTGAGTTCTTCTTTAAAAATCAAAATTCTTTAAGAATGAATAAATATGATTCTTGATGTGAAGAATGTGTCTCAACAATCTTTTTGATAAATTTGAAAACCAAATGAGAATGAAAATGAACCCCAAATTATAAATGAAATAAATTTGAGGATTTGAGATAAAATTTAAAAAAGAGAAACAAAATAAAAAATGGGTCAGCCTTCAATTTTAAAGATGAATAATGAATGAGAGAAGATTGAGAGATGACAATGAATCATAAATTTAATAAAAATTAAAGAGTCATAATTTCAATGAAATTAGTGAATGAAATCATAAAGAAAGAATGAAAAGAATGAAAAGAAATTATCAGTTAATTAATATAATGTCACAGGGGCTCTAGTGGAAAACAAGAGTGGCCTGGAGCTCAGAAATAAGGGAACTCACTTGGAAGACTCCAAAAGGATAAAGAAAATAAAATAAAAGAATTGAATTTATCTAAGGAATATTAAAGTACAAAGATGAGGTGCAATAAGAGAAATTAGAAGCCAAATGGCCAAAGATCCAACCAAGTAAGTCCTTAATCACTGTTTCAACCTGCCAAAATGAATAATGGAATTAGTAAGGATATGACCACCAAATATCCATTGACAGGAAAAGAAAGGAAAAAGAAAGAGGTTTTAGATGACAGACTTGATAATATCAGTAGTCACTTAACAAAAATGATAAGGTAAATAAAGATAGAATAAAATAAAAATACATTAATTAACTGGGGGAAAACCCTCCAGGGTCAAAGGAGGCTGGTATATGTGAAAGGTTGAGAGCTTGAATCCTTCAGGCTGACAGCTGGTCTGAATTGAATCCTTGAAGCTGTATTGACTGCTTGTTGAAGTGTATACCTTGTCAAATTGGGAAATGAACTGGGTTGAATGAAATTCCCATGGTGTATGATTGAAAATACAGGTCTTGATTAATCCATACTGTATTGAATGAATGTGGTTTCCAAGGTGGATTGATGGAGCACTGATCCTTAGCAAATTTTTTTGGAACTGCCTATTAAATATCCCTTGAGAATTAACTGCCAGTATCTCCTTGGAGGAATACTGTGAATGAAAATAACCAATGATTGCTTGATGGCGTCATTGGTATTTGAGATTGAAACTTTTCTTTTGAGCTTTGATGAATCCTCTGGATGACATGCCTTGATCAACTGATGAAAAGTTGAAATAAACATTTGATATTGGCTCCATTGGAATTCTGGTGAAAAAAGATGCATAATGGTGTATAACACCATTTATGGCACTTTTGGTTATTGGAGGGTGGAAATGGCCAAAGGTCTTTTGGGATTGATGCCAGGAGGATATGAGTGAAAATTGGGTTTTTAGTGGCTTCAAAGGTGAAAGAGTCTCTTTGGGTGTTTTGGCCAAATACAGCTAATACAGCTTTAAAAATGTATTTGCACAAAGTGCACAAAAAATGCGCAGAAATGTGCAAATCTGGCAATTAAGCCCCAAATGAGATTACATCGGAAAATGGCCTAAAATTGCAAAAACAGCAACATGTGAAAATCTGTATTTAAAGCTTAAAAATCCAAGTACAGGATTTTGGGCTGTATTTTTCTTGTTTACTGGAGAATACAAAAGACTTCCCAAAAGCAAAACCTGGCCAGGAAAGGCCTTATGATGATGAAGGGGCCAGGTTGGCCCCAGCTGATGAAATGACCATAAAGGCCATAAAATAATGAAATTTACAATTTGGAAAATGATTATTAATATTCCATATTGAGGTCCAAGAGGTTTAATTTCCATGGTTGTGACGAACACCTTCAACAGAAGTACAGGAGCCCAGAACTTGAATCCCAGCTAGAGGAGCCCTGGTTGAGGGACTATAGGGATAATAAATTTTTTCTTATAGATGGACTACTATGCCACAGAGAAAAGCCTACTGGTGCCCTCACAGTGATAGACAGAGACTAAATATCCCTGATCCTACAACAATTCTATGACTTCCCCTACATGGGACACATGAGTGAAGACAGGACCAAAGAAAGGGTAGCAAGCACAGCTTGGTGGCCCCAATTTGAAAAAGAGTTTAGTGAATACATCAAGACTTGTGAAAGATTCCAGAAGGCAAACAGAAAACATCGGAAGAGATATGGTCTACTTCAACAAATATAAGAACCCAAACACCTATGGGAAACCATCAACATGGACTGGGTCACAGGACTAGTCCCAGGAGGTAACAAAAACTTCAATGCTTGCCGAGTCATAGCTGACAGGTACAGTATGATTGTATGGTGCCTACCATGTCACAGGGAAGACACAGCTATGGATAAAGCCCTGTTATTATGGAATAACATTATATCCACATGTGGAGTCCCTAAAGTCATCATTAGTGATAGGGACCCGAAATTCACATCAGAATTTTGGACTAACCTTTATAACATTCTTTGAACAAAACTTGCATTTTCTACAACTTATCATCCACAGACAGATGGTTCAGCTGAAAGGATGATCCAGACAATGGAGGACATCATCAGAAGATTCTTTTCATATGGCATGGAATATAAGGACCATGAAGGATACACCCATGACTGGGCCACACTTCTACCAGAAGTCCAACTGGCTTACAATATAAGGCAGCACTCTACCACAGGGGAATCACCCTCATTGGTAGAAAAAGGGTGGAACCCCCTATTACCAGTGGATAACTTGAAGAAGAGTCTTCTAAATATCCACCCCACAGCCAAAGACTTCCATGATATGTGGAAGAGGGCATGTGATACAGCTGCTAAGTGCATAGCTGAAGCTAAAGAGTACAATACACAGAGGTATGACAAGACACACATTGACCCAGACTCCAAAGAAGGGGACCAAGTTTTGGTGTCTACACTAAACTTTAATAACCTTGAGGGACCAAAGAAAATGAGAGACTCATGTGTGGGACCCTTCACTATCATCAAATTGATAGGGAAAATGCAGTGGAGGTTATACTTACAGAGGAATTCTCCAGGAAACACCCAGTATTCCCAGTAAGTTTGGTCAAGCCCTATTTCCAGACAGGAGAGGATAAGTTCCCCTCAAGGAACAAGACCTGCACCCCACAAGACATAGTGGAGGTGGAGGACTCCCCTGGCCCTGTGAAAAGATAATCAAGGCCAGGAAGATCAGAATGAATGGTAAAGACCAGAGAAAACATTTGGTCAGATTCAAGAGCCAAACAGCAGATAAAGATAAATGGCTGGCAGAAGATTCCATAAAAGATGGTAACCTTCACCTGAGAATATTGAGAGCCTCCAAGAGGTATGAACAGTCTCATCAATAATTAGCGTTTTTTGGAGGGAGGGTATGTCAGGCTGTGACTTTAAACCAGACCACAAGCATGCCAGCCAAATACAATAAAACAATGGTAGAGAAAAATACCACCAAAATATGGAGCCAAGCCAAACCAGCTCAAAAGGTATCAAAGAAAAGAGGAAACTCACCTGTTTCTAAATATACAAGTCCCATCATCATAGGACAAATAATAACCAAGTTATTAAAGCTCAAAGCAAGTGCCAAGCATAAAACTTAAATTTCACCTCTCATTTAAAATCTAAAAGAGGAGGTTGAACCCCATCAAATGGATATTTAACTTGAATCTCTCAACTAAGGCTATCCAATGGTACTAGCCAAATTGTGCTTGCACCAAAACTACAGAAGTTATAGCCAAAATAAGGTCAAATAAGGGTTAATAAAATGTGCACCTCTCATCTAACTTCTAGCTTTTTAGTATGAGATACCTAAAGTGGGGTCATTTTGGAAATATCACAATAAGGGCCATCTGATGGTGCAATCTATTTCCCCATATAATATCTAGAGCAAAAGGTATGGGGCAAACAAGCTCCACGCAGATTTTGAGAAAATCATATATATACAAATAACTAACATTGAACATGGAATAACTTTGTCATATTTGGTTTTACCCATACAAAATGAGGTATCATTTTTTAGATTTCATCCAGGGATACACAATGAACCAACTTTGAGCTCAATGCCTCAAAAACTGACAGATTTATAGCAGTTTTAACATCGAAATCTCACAGTTTGGCCAATACACCTTTGCTGTGGGATACTATCCCATAACTATGATTATGAGGTGTCAAATAGACAAAGCTTTTTTATACTTCAATAAATCATACTTGAGTCAATACTGGGGTTTCATACAGGAGCTGTAAAGCATTCTACACATCATACACGTCAAAAGAAGGCTGTGTGGTCCCCAGATTAAAATTTTCACCCTGTATTGGAGAAAACTTCTCAGATGTGGTTTTGAAACCACATCTGAGCCCAACACAGAGTATAAAGTCTTTGTGAAAACCACAATCCAATTCTCTGAAGTGAAAAATCTTCACTTATTCCATGTGAAGTGGTCTAGAGGACCTTTCCACCCAATTTCAGGATAAAAAGGGCTCTTTATCTGCCCAAAAGAGGAAGCCCCATTCCTGCTCTTGAATTCCTACTTGTTAAAGCTGTTCACAACAGCTATACTCTTGGAAAATAACCATTTATAATTATAACTTTAATTATTGTGCCCAACAGATAAACACTGCACCCAGGGCTTTCAGCAGTGCCCACCACCACTATTCCTTATATTAACGCCATTTTATTATCATCTATAAACTGTTTTCAGCTTCAAATATCCATGTCACAGCCAGATTTAAAGTTTTACATACTATATTACCACTTCATCATAGACTCAGCCTGACACTTATCTATTGTCATAAACCCTATAAAGACAATTTTTTCTTAAATTATATCTCCAGCTTGTTTACATAATCAAAAAATGTAATAGAAATAAATTTGATACCACTAATTTTGACATTAAATCTTGAATGATTAATATTTGGTTCATATTTATGTATAATAAGGAGAAGATGCAGTTTGTAAGTGAGTTGGAAGTAATGTTGAGGTTATAGACATATTAATTAACAGACATTTAAACTTATCTTGAAGATATAACCAACATTTTTTGTCCAAATTCTACACTCTTAATATTCAAAATAACACAAATAACTCAAAAAACTTTATTTTAGCAAAAACAATATTTGTAGATATCCTCTTTCAAAAATGCCAAAAATCCAATTGAAGCCAATTCTTTGATAATTCATATTTATTCCATTTTCTTGAATTGTTGTGCTATTGGGTAAGTAAAAACCACTTAGATTTTTGAAGGATATTCTTTGGATGCTTTGTAATTTTTAAGCCTACAAGGAGTAATTTATTATTTAATAATATCTCTTCATTTTTTTTCCTGTGATGCAAGCCAATCTTTTTAGTTTATTGTTTTCTCAAAATCACTCAAACCCTTTCAGAAAAATCTCAGAATGTGAGTTATTTTCTCTTCAGCTCTTGATATTAAGCACAAGTTCAAATCCTACATATTCAAAGCTGAGAAACATAAAGAGTTTTACTTTCTAATAGCCCTCCAAACAAATTTTATTTTTTGGACCTATACTTTTGATATTTTATTCTTAAGGAAATGGAATTCAAAAAAGTCAGAAGAAAAGATAATAAATTTAAAAAAGATTCCTCCACTCAAAATTATGATAAAAAAATAAAAGGAATTTCACAATAAATTATATAATATTCAATGAGAAACTGTAAATATAGGATCTCTACATCTCTTTTATATCATCAATTATCTTGCATGTATTATTTGAAAAACTTATTTCAGTATCTCTTCATTTCTGTTGAATTTTTTATTCTGTGTCCAATATGGTCAGGGTGAATAATTTCTTTTTTCTGATAAAAATAATCATTTAATAATAGTAATTATTTCTTCATATAGCAATTATTTTATTTATCTATTTTATTTTTCCACACTTTAATTATGAGAGTTTTTTTCTTTATTTTATGAAATGAACTTAGTCATTGAATTAGACTTAATTTGAACTATTTCTTTCATTTTTGTTTGTAAAATTACAATAGCTGTGCTGTACAGTCTACTACTGTGATATTGTCAATGATCATCGAAAAAATTGCATAAACAGAGTGTACAAAGCTCCTACTTTAATTTTGAGATGGTAAAGCTTTGAAAAGAAAACTAAAATAATTGAATAAGCTTCATTAACTACAGTAATAATAAAATTAAATAAGTTGATGAAAAATAAATTCAGAGTAAAAAATAAGAAAGAAAAATCATTATAAGATTGAATTTGATACAGCTCAAACCTTTTGATGATAGTAATACACCAAGAGTTTAAATTATACCAGCTTCAAAAAATTAAAATTCATTAAGTAAGTGGAAATATTAATCTCTTTATATGTGTTTTTAAGAGATTTTTTGATAAAAACAAAATTGAGTACTTCTCATTTGACTTTTTGCATATTGATAAAATCTGTATGAAATATATAAGAAAACTAAAATAATATGTGAATCAATGTGAGAGGTTGACTCAAAATGGTCTTCAATTTATATTTTTTTTGTTACTTATAAAGCTCTCAAAATTCTGCTCTTAGTTATATGGGATTAGATAGTGAAAAAAGTCTTCCTTTATGTACAAAGAGGGTTTGTATTTATGAAATAATTTAAAATGAATAAACTCTTTTCTGAAGCTACAATATAGTGAAAAACTTTTAGCTTAAGAACAAATGAAGTCTCACTTAATCTCAGAAGACAAATTTAATTAGTATTCTTTCTATCCCAAATATTTAACAAATTATAAATAGATTATCTTATATTTTAGTACATAAAAGCTAATAAGAAGTAATAAGATAAAGTTTATGTAATATTCCAGTGGCTTAGATTGTCTTGGAATATCACCAAACATCAAATTACTGTGTTCAGCTAAGTTCAAGGTACCTTTCTGAGCTCATATCCAGCTGTTTCCAAGCTATCTTCCAAATTCAACACCTGCTGAAATTTGTTTCAATTTTTCTCATGGTGAGAAGAAGTCCATCTATATCAAATTTAATCAATTTTAAAAGTATTAAAATGCCTTTATAAAAAACAAAGAATAGATAAATTCAATGTTTAAATTTATGTGTATTTTATCATTTTCAATAAAAAAAACCTTTATGATAATAAAAATAAATTATAATTATTATTTTTCAAAATCATTTTTTAATTTAATTAATTTTGATAGTCATATTCCACTTTATATCTATATACATCTTTTCTGTTCAATTTTTTTAAATAAATACTTATGCACTTGATACTTTTAGAATAAAAAACTCAATTTGAACTGGCTTAGCAGCTCTGAAGAATAAATGACTTAACTAAGCCACTTTTTGCAAAACCTATAAATTACAAATTATCAATTTTTTTGTTGAATAATCTTTCATGAAACAATTATTTTTTATAATTAAATACATCCATAATCAAAATATAATTTCTTCAAATCTAAATATAACCATTTTAGAATACAGAAATCAAAGTTAAATTTTTTAAAAGAAGACCTCATGATATGATATATAACTAGCTCAATGAAAAATTGATTCTAAAGTGAAAGCAAGAGTATAAAGATTACCTTTGATGAAAATTATATAAATTTCTCACAGACCCTAATTTAAACCTTTGGATGTTAAGTTTTTAGTCTCCTTCAAATATATTTCATTTAAGCTCATATTATTTTATAAGAATGGGGAATAAAAAAAGATATAGTTTCTTTTCATTTTCCACCCCTCTAAGCTTTATACCTTACTTTTTTTCAACCCATGTTATATATACCAATAATTGAAAGTATGTTACCATTTGCAAATTATTCAAAAAGGCATAACTTAAAAGAACATAAACGGAAATATCCACACATGTAGTTCATATTTGAGCCTTTGAGAAATAAAGTATATTTATTCTATGTTTTGAACACCCATCTAGGTTTTTGGAAATGAATCTTTGTAATTTTAAACAAAAAATGATTAGGAATGAGCCTAATTTCTTAACCTCTTTTATCAGAATACATAATTCTAAAATTGAGAAGCTGGGGAGAATAAAATCATTAGGTAAAGAATCAAGATCTTTCTCAAAAGAAAAGGATGAACTTAATAATTAATTCTCTTCCATGATTGGAGATTAAAATCTCAAGAGCAAGTGAAAAATGATAAAAAATTTATTCAAATGTTCATACTTACATGAAACAATAATATTTCACAAGAAAGAAATCCATATATCACAGACTGAATCTTTCAGGATTTTTCCGGAGTGTTTTTGAAAAATATGAAAATGCTTTTCTTTCGTCATTAAACCTTTAGAATAGCAACAAACAAAAGTCCATACACAAAAATACTGGTGCCATCATGAAAATTGAATTTAAAAAAAAACATTTATTAAGTAAGAAAATTATTTATAAAAAATTTAGGAGCTTAAAAGGATTCATTTTCAATTTTAAAAGGTATAATCACTCTTAAGTTTCTGATGGAAGACCAAGGAGAAAATTCACTGAAATTGGTAAGCATGTGCAGATTTTAATAAAGAAAAAATATTCCTAAAGGGGGAAGGATTTCTATTATCAACCAAAGTATTTATAATTGGTTTTTTGGACTCAATATTATTCATAAAACCTTAATAATTCCTTTATGGAAAAATCAGAAAATTAAAAAATCTTGAAAAAATACACAATAAATAGAACAAGCATGCAGGATAGCCTAAAATAAATATTTCTAGATGGATAAAGTTGAAAACAATAATCTAAATAGTATTGAAATTTCTATTTTACTTTTGGGTCTGCATCAGGAACATTGTATACTTTATGAATCATTTGGAATTTAATTTTTCTGCAAGACATAAATTAGTGATAATATGCATTAATAAGCTACATTTATCAAAGAAAAAATTTAATTAAAAATAAAATGCTTTGAAATGACTTCTTGTGTATTTCAAATGATGTATCTTCTTTTGAATATTTATACAAGGAATATAAGATACAAAAAGTCGTGAAAAAAGATGTAACTATTGGCGCAAATGTGCAAAATTATGTTCAAAAAACAAAATTTCTAGAGACAAAAAAAGAGCTCATTATAGATGAAAGGCTCTTAAAAAAGGACTTATGGGGTTAAAATGAATTCTCAGCTTTGCATTACTGCTTGTGCCGACATGTAACGAAAAAAAATTAAAACGTACAATTATTGGTACAAATGAGAAAAATTTCATGAAAAACCAGTATTCCACATATAAAAGATGTTAAAAAAAACTAATAGAATGGTTACAAGGATTTTAATATCTTTTAAACCCCTCCTTATCTGATTGCACAGTTTCAAAATAAAGAAGCACGACAAAAAACACAGGAATTACTGAAAATGTAAAAAATTAAATAGAAAAAAATGATATTTTATCAATGAACAACTGTTTCAATAAAAAAAACTTTTAAATTAATAATTAATTTGTTTTCAAAAAATATTTGGGCCTTTTCTCATATCATGTCGCACTTGAAACATTTCTTTGAAACATAGGTTAAAGAAATGTATAAAAATTGGTATAAATGTAGAAAACTTTATAAATAAGAAATATTATCCAATGAATAAAGGTTTAAATGGAAAATATATTTATTTTCAATTTTTCTCATTTGGTTAGAAAAATTATCTTGAAGAAATATCCCTTTTCATTCCTCACTCATCAAATTTATCAATCTTCCCAATATATCGGTTGACATCTTAGAGAGGTATAATTTAGACTATTTTCTTTTCTAGTTCTTATAGCTCTAATAAATGAGAATTTCGAATAGTTAAATCAAACAATCAAAATTTTAAAATTCAATTAACTTTACTCTTTTTTCACTCTAAAGTAAAAAAACCTGGATGCAAATCTTCCAAATGTTTTCGTACGCTCTGAATTGTTTTTATATTTGTTTAAATGATAACAAAATATATGAAAATTTCAACTGTTCATAGTTATTATAGAATTCAACTATAATAAGTGTTGTCAAACTATCAATCTCATTGTGTTGATATGTGATCAAACTAGGTGGTTGTATTTGTGTTTTTAAATTGATAAGTCTTTTCCTTCATGAAAGAATTATTTATAATTATGCTTCCTATTTTTCTTGAAAAGTTTTCTTTTCATTTATGCATTCCAATCTAAATTGTTTTTTGAACGTAAGTGTTTTTCAAAATTGTAAAATAAAGCCTTGGGTGGTGACAATGCAAACTCATATAAATGTTTTGGGATTTTGCAAAAACTAAGTACTAAAAGTGATAGTATAGGGTATTTTTTTAAAAAAAAAACATCAATCATAGATTCTTTTTTTTTTGACAAAGGGAATTGCACAATTTTGTAATGGCTTTTGCCTTTAAAACTCAAATTTGCTCTTGAAATAAAAAATGTTGTCTTCAAATGAAGCCAATATATTGTATGACTGAGCTAATTGTCTGACAATATCTACAGAAACTGACTTAGGAGAGCAGTTGACGAGTTTCCAAGGCTACCATCATCATCTACAAAGTTTGAGAAAGACCAGAAGTTCCTTAGAAAAAAGAACACCCAAAATCCCGGTTATTTGTGTTTACTTTTGGCCAGCTTCCCTATGGGGGCAAGTCAAACTACCAATTGAAGTTTGAAAGGGTGTCTTAATCATATTTGGTCATGTTGGTTCACCAAAAAAACCTTTCATGGAAACCCTTACAATTGACTTTGCTATCAAATGGCAAACAAGGGGTTTTATCATGATAGCACTGATGACCAGGCCTGAGCACTACTTTGGGAGGTTGTATTGTGAAGCTGAGGTAGCCCCGCTTCGCAATCTTGACATCTTGGGCTCTAGTCCTGTATAGCACATCTTCATTTACACACTCTTACAATTAGCTTTGTTATTTCCAAGCAAAACAAAAAAACCATTGAAGGTAAACCAAACCAGCTCAAGCTCCAAGTCGTAAGGATTGAACAGTGAGCGCTTTTGGCTAATCTCAAGAAAAAGAGAACCAACCCATGCGAAGAGCGTAATCTGGTGCTCCTTTGTGCATTCAATAATGCAATCAAACTTGGCCGTTTTACTTATCTTCAATAATACATTATAATTAAGCTGTGGATGAGACAAACTTTTTGGCAGCTTCATCAAATAAGATGCTCTGCTGGTCAAGATCAACAATTAATGGATGACGCGGGTTAATAGATTTAAGCTTTCTGTGAATCATGCGAATCCAAATCGAAAAAATAATCAGTTTCCGCGCCTCACTCACACCCTGCATGCGTAACAAAAGGTAAAGCCACAAACTCTAACAAATTAGATGTCTCAGAATCTTCGCTGTCAAGATGGGCACGAATGACGATAGCATTTGCCAAAGCGCTTTCGTCTTCAGGATTCTAAAAAAACAGCAAAGATGTCACTGCTTGGTTGTTTGAAGCTTGGGCTGTTCTAAGCAACTAATGTCACTTACAATCCTCAAAGCTTCAACCAAGTTTGCTTGGGCCTCGTCAACATGTCCCATCGCCAGTTGTGTAACAGCTTTGCCGTTTAATCCATTGACATTGACGTGGTCGGGTGAAGCAGTTGAGGTGTTTGTCATTTCATCAAACACGTAAAAAGCAGACTGGTAGCCTCCTGGATCTTTACCGCTTGCACTACCAGCAGCTGAACCCGTGATAGCACTAATCCAAGCTTCAGCCATCTGTAGAAGGATTGCATCGTCTGCCCACGATTTTGCCGAGCGATAAAGGGCACGAGCAAGATCAGGTCTTCGAATTCGAGGGCTTAGGTATAGAGATACCAAAAGAGCGACGGCCTCGAGTGACTTGAGCTGAACGCCTTGCTTTAGCAAAAAGATTGCTAAGGTTACATTATCAAGAAGTATCAAAAGGGTGGCGAGAGTGACACGAAGCACGGAGTCTATCCCGTCATTTTCTTCGTCTGCGATTTCCTCTGTTAATGCCTCAGCATCTTCACTAAATTTTTCACGTTCTGCATCGGTAGTGGAATTTTTTTGATGAAATTTTGCCAGTAAAGTAAGTGCACGAGCAGATGGTTGCGAATCAAGGAACTTTTCGAGCAAATCGATAGCCTCTTCAAATTTTTTTAAAGAAATTAATGATCTAGCAGAGAAAAGGATTAGTTGAAAGGACGGTTCATTCATAGCACTAATAGTTGAATGACATGCAAGGTAGGAACCTTTTTCAAACGCATAAACGATAAAATGAGCGGAAAAAAATAGGAATCTTGAAAATGAGCTATTTTGAGATTCTCGACATATTTTTGTACGGGAAATCACACCAACCTTGATAAAAAAGCGTTTTAGCATAGAAAGTTTTGTCAGAGTCCTATGGCAGAAAAAATTAATTCAGACATGTCGATATTAACTCCATCTTAGACGATACAAAATATTAGCTTACCATCTTGTAAAAAACAGCTGTGTTTAGTCCACTTTCCCAATGCACAAGTTGATCAAACAAATCTTGAAGTGATCTTGGTGATGATGACGGTGATGATGATGGTGATGATGATGGTGATGATGATGGTGATGATGATGGTGATTATGGTGCTGGCGGCAGGGCGGCCGGGGATGGCGCAAGTGGCCCCAGCAAGACATCGATCAACGCCGACGCATCACGCACTATAAGCATTGATGATTGAACAGACATGCTTGTACTAAAATGACTGTCATAAACCATAGGTATCAGGCGACAGAATAGTCTATGGTTTAGGACAGGTTGTCACCGAAGGCACACTCAGTGCTCTGGACATGCGGTGTGCAGACTAAGGGCACGCTGATGAAAAGCATCTTGCAAATAAATATCATAAGTTATGTTGAAAGCTTTGTGATAACTTCAAGTGCCCCTGGATCATGTGGAGAAAAATAATACCGTGTATGAACTTGAATAGCTTGAAATATGATAAAAGTGGATTTGTTTAGGGGAAGATGAAATTCTACTATAAATGTCACTTTTACCATTTGAGAATAGTGAGTCACAATTGAATGATCCAGGGGCTTCAAGATTGGCTTTAAGTCCACTTGAGCATTAAGAGTTTCTCAAGTGTATGAAAGGTCAAATTTCCTCTTGTAAAAAATTGACTCAAAATATTAGGAGCATTAGTTTGCTTCACTCCATCATAAAATAGATTAGTTTTTGGTACTTTGGAGGTATCAGGGTGAGTCTATGAAATAGCTATACAACTGTAAATACAAGCTATTACTGTGAATTTGCCATGGTTAAAATAATTAAAAATGAAAAAGATTCTACTTTTATTTGACAACATTGCTTATGAATCTAATGAGAACCTTGGTTTCAGTGATTGAATATCAGTTCAAAATTAAAATCACTACAATAATTAACAAATCTAATTATGTTAATATTATTCTAAGGTTGCTACTTCATAGACACAGTTTTACCTTGTAAGAAAACTCAAATAAGCTGATGAGGTCCTTTTTCAGTGAAAATAGGCATAATTTTACTCCTTTTGGGGACTGTGAGGGGTTGGTAATAAGGCTGTCTCCTGTGGAATTCCTGGAGGGTTAGGCCTGTTCTATACCCCATGGTTTTTTTTTCTTTTTTTATCCCAGAGCCTGCCTACCCAGGAGGGACAAACCGGAATTTGTACTTTTTCATTTTTTTTAATTTTCTTTTCATATTCTGTTAGGTTTTTTCACTTCATGTTCAAATTTTTGTACCTTTTTTTACTTTTTACTTTGTTCAGGAACCCATCCTGTCCCCTGTCCACTTCGAGAATTTGAAAAAACAAGAAAAAGGTGGACTATGTCCTGGACTGGTTGGGGTTTCCCACAGGAATATCCCAATTTTTGGTATTGGGAAGCAGGCTTAGTTGGTAAGCTCCTCATACATCTGAAGAGAAAAAAGGTTAACTCTGGGGGCTAATTTTTAGGTCAAATACTGAAATCACAATAGCCAGAGTTATGGTTTGGGGTCCACATATGACCATTCTAGATCAATACAGGGTCAAAAAAGTCTGAAAAGTCATTGTGAGCACTATTGTAAAATTCCCAGAGTTCTTATACAACCAATAATAGTCATTTTTGAAAGGTTTTAGGTAAATACCAGCATTCAAGAAGAAATTACCATTAAGATACATTTTTAAGTAATGGATATATCAGAAATGAAATGATTCAAAATTAAAGTGCTTCATTAGCTATTGAATTGGGTATCTTTGATGTCTTCCCTTCCCAAATATTGTAGAAGCTATAAGGGCTTGAAGTTTTTTGATATATTTTGGTACATCAGTATGTGGATTTATAAAATTCAAATCCATATATCTAAATGGGATTTGAGGATACCATAAACTCAATGATACAAAACTTTAGGGATTGATGAGCTCTATAGCTTTATGTACTTCTCAATACATTTTCATTGAAGTATGGTAAATATAAAGGGGTTTCCTTTAATGAAAATTTTCAAAAAACCTGTATTTTGGCTTGAAAACCTTTGAACAAACATTTATCTTACAGTTTTGGAAACAAATTAATTATAATTATCTCAAATGAAAGATCAAAAAGGTCCTAAATTTGGGTTTATGTTTGTAAAGTTCTGTATGAGCCCGCCTCTATTTATGAAGGGTATTGTTTCAATTAAAGGTGAGAATATGCTATTTCCTGATGTAGTGGTGTTACTTAAAATAGTATTAATCCATTGGAAAGCTCCCAGAATCATATCATCTTCATGGGATTTCAATTGAAAATCCAAAAGCTATGTGAAAGGGGAGAATAAGCTTCCTTCTCATTTGATACATATCAAAACTAAAAAGTGTTAGAGTTTTGCTAATTTCCATGAAATTAGTATAAGAGTACTATGTTACTAGATTGGAGATTTCCCTATTTAAACCCCTACTGGTATTAACTGAATTTTTGGAGTAATTGAATTAATCCAGTATTCAAGGTTAGTACCATTATTCATAGCAGGTGAAGTTCATTATGGTTCTTTATTTATAGTAGAAGGATGAAATTGGGACTAACCATATATAGTATGTGTAATCCTGTGTCTTAAGACTGGAGAACAAGAACGTCACCCAAAATAACATGAAAATGGCATTAAACCAAGATGGAGTATCTGTTGCCTTTATCAAACAAAATACAGGAATAACAAGGTCAAAAATACCATAATCAGGTCTGAACAAGTACAGAATTTAAATGTGATCATCTGCAAGAGGAAAACTACCTCCTCTATAGTATACACCTATTTAAACCAAGAAATAGGATATGGAAAATCTATTAATTCTGTAAGATCTTACTGAGCATGAGCCTTAATTATTGTCACCCATCTAAAAATCTTATTTTGGATCACATACCCATAATTCAGGGTCTTATATTGAAGCACAAACAGGGGGGTATTTGATGGTATCACTTTAAAGCTTTTAGAATTAAAAAAAAAGCTTCTATACCTATCAGACTCAATATAGTAGAAAAAAAGAATGATACTTCCATCTCTAATACAAGAGAGAAATCTTTTAATATAAAAAAAATCAAATAATGTACTCTTAAGAAGGGCTAAGGGAGACATCTTTTTGGAGAACCCAACACAAATGTACCACACATATATAAGGATATATATAATAAATTTAATTTTTAATGAGAAGAGTACTACTTTCCAAAAATCAAAAAAATGATTTGAGACCGTATAGCCTTCCCATAACAAAGCTCAAATTAGTCAAAAGCATCAAAGCATTGTATATAAAAGTAAAGGCTACACTTCAAACCAATTTTCAGCTGTGTAGCTCTACAACTGAAAAATATATCAATTATTTACGGCCAAAACGACACATAATCCTGTACAGGTATATCATGTGGTATATTTAGAAATATAATTGAGCTATGTGGTGTAAACCTACCCCAGAGGCTGTTTAAGAATCAATAATAATTAAAGCTGTATCTAAGCATATATAATTACTAAATATCTCAGAGTAAGAATTGGACTTTTGCTGAGGATTTTTTGTATACATGGTTTTAAATTTTTGATTTCTGTTTTATTCATATTTCAATACAAGAATGGATTTTTCCAAAAAAATATGTGAATATTCTTAAATACAAATTACTTTTTGTATCTTCCCCACTGTACCCTCTCTATGTTTTCACTTCTTATTTCTCAAATCAAAGGTTAGATTTAATTTCTACCCTTTTTCTCTACAATAAAAAGTATTTATTTTTTTATTGATTCTGTATTTTTAACTCAAGAAATACTCTTACATTAAACCATCCAATATTACTGATCTAAATTTTTTTATTTTCAAATTTACCAATTCATTTCACCAAATGAGTGGCTATCCCAGTTTCAAAAAAAAAAAGATCACCTTCTTAATATTTATTCACAGCCTTCCCTCCTCTCCATATTGGGACAGAAAGAAGGAGGGTTGTAACTTGTATTGAAGGACTTAAATACTGTCTTTGAAACTTATCATGGCTCAACATAACTTTGGGATGGAGTTGATGCTGAGTTATCTTCACAAGTAATTTCAAAATCCAATGTGGAATTCCGATGAGCTCTTGGAAATTAAATTTGAATTTATTTTTGATATTTTTGAATGTTTTTTATTTCTTACTTTTCTTTCTTTCGCTTAAATCAAGAAATTGACTGATAAATTTATCTCTTAAATAATAAAAGGGAAAGCCTTTGACTCCTGTTTAAGTTCAAGAAACAGTGTCAGATATCGGGCCAACAACAAAAAAAAGTAAGAATGAAGAATATAAACCTCTCACTTAAATATATTAAAAAAAGTCATCGAAGGTCATAGAAAAAATTAAGGACTGACCCAACCTTAAGCTTTCCAAAATTTGGCATTAACCAGGCTCAGATGTCTCAATGGATTCAAACCACTAACTTAATGCTTGCAAAGTAATCTCAAAACAAAGGCAAGGAAAAACAAAATTCACAGTTTTCATACCCAAAAATTTATAGCACACTTTATTTCTGGTCTTTAGAAGCTCAAAGTGAAAAGCTTGTAATAAGCTACAGGATTTTAGTTGATAATGCTTTTAAATTTGAAAGTTTCCTCAGTTTCAAATTACTGGCTCTATAAATTCAAATCTCACCTTAGAATAAAAAGCCTTACCTTGTATAAATTTTCAGGATTGGTTGAGCCTGAGTAAGCTAAAGATTATCCCAAAGAGCTTAGAAAGGTCTTATAAATTTATTCCTTAGAAGATTTCTATATTTCAGATGATACTGACCTCATGAACAGGTAAGTTTCTCTCTTGTTATTTCTCCACTTTAAAAAATATTTTTATAGGATTCAACCTGATTGTGTTTTATCTATGACCACCATGTCTGGCCTAAAAGTAAAAAAATAACAACCTCACCTACCTTCTTGGATACAATGCCACTGGCTCTCAAAATTTGAAGCCGTTAGTTGTTGCAACTGCTCAGTGACCACATGCCTTTGGAAGAAACTTGGCCTTTAATTGGGGCCTTAAATACTACTTCAAGAAGAAAGCTTGAATGAAAAAAGCTATCTTCACGTAATGGTTGGAAAATATGGATTAACCATCTTATCAAAATAATGAAAACATATTATTGCCTTTGTAAAACTTAAATGCTCAAAAAACGGTCCAAACTTGGCCAGATTAACAAACATCAAGGTTAATCTCTTTCCCACGAGCCTAACTCGAAATATTTATCATTTTGATGAGGTAATTATAAAGACTTTGAAAGCTCATTATTGAGATTAATTCCTTGAGCTGGTGGTAAAACGATATGATTAATCTGAAAATACTAATTCTAAATATATATTAAACATTAAACATATTGAATCCATGGTCATAATCAAAGAGGAATGGAGTGCAGTAAGCTTGGAAACTATTTCAAATCTCTGGAGGAGCATAGAAATCTTCAGCTCTTTTTAATAATCAACTAAGAAGCTGAAATAAATGGTGTTTATAGTGTCAGGGATGAAATAGCAGATGTCCAGAGACAATATAGAAACTTAACTCACTGTAATGAACTTGTGAAATAAATACCATTGGCCCAGATGAGAATTAAATATATTATAAATACAATTTCTGAAGAGGAAAATAAAGTTTAATTCCTTCCATCCTAGCAAATGATTATCTTGTATTTAAATCTACAAACACAAACACAGCTAAAAGGCCATCCAAGTGTCATCTCAAAAGGAAAATGACTGTCAGGAGGAGTACTTTGATGAAATTTCAAAATGTCTTTGTATATTTAAAGATAACAGGAAGGCTTTTAATAAAATTAGTTGTTCTATCTCTAGTCAGAAATCCATATCAAAGGATCCTTTCTGGAAGCCTCATTTGAAGTACTCTCAGCTCTTGAAATCAATACCACAATTCTCAATAAAAAAATAAATCAAAGATATTTTTGCAACTAATTATTGACTTTATCTTAAAGGTGTTGGTAAACACACATAACCCCTTATGTGTTTTTACCATGTAATTATGTGTTTTTACCGATTTATGTCCAAAACACATAAGTGACCTATTTTTGTAAGAAAAATCCTCAGGCTTAGTTTTGAGAATTTTTATGATATTTTTTTCCATATTTCTTTCAATATGGGATGTGAAGATCCCCAATTTCTTTTCAATTTTTTTTCCCAATTCCTCTATTTTGGCCAATTTGGCAAAATGGCTTATTTTTTTGAAAAAATTCATTAAAAATGTTCCCACTTGTAAATTTCAATCATTTTGTTTGAAATAAACAGAAGAATCTTGGGCATAAAAAACCAGAAGCCCAAAAACTTTGGGATTTTTTTTGCTGGGACAATTGTAGGCCCAAAAAGTCCTTTTTTATGCTATTTTGTTCTTTTTTGTAAGTAAATTGAAAATTCCATTTATGAAATAAATTTAACTAAAAGTTAAATTTTTAGAATTAGTGAAGCTTAAAAATTCCATTCATGGCATTAAAAGTGCAATAAATGGCATCACAAATGACATAATAATTCCATAAATGGCATCAAAAATGACATATAGCTGCCTTTTATGGAATTAGCCATGACATTTATGTCCTAAAAAATGGAATAAATGGCCTTAAAAATTTCATTAATAATTCCATAAATGACTTCAAAAATGTAATCAATGGAATCAGAAATTTAATAAATGGCATTAAAAATGCCATTTATGGCATTTATGGAATTTCTGATGCCATAGATGGCATTTTTAATTCCATAAATGGAATTAAGAATGACATAAATGGCATTTTTAATTCCATAAATGGAATTAAGAATGACATAAATGGCATTTTTAATTCCATAAATGGAATTAAGAATGACATAAATGGCATTTTTAATTCCATAAATGGAATTAAGAATGACATAAATGGCATTTTTAATTCCATAAATGGAATTAAGAATGACATAAATGGCATTTTTAATTCCATAAATGGAATTAAGAATGACATAAATGGCATTTTTAATTCCATAAATGGAATTAAGAATGACATAAATGGCATTTTTAATTCCATAAATGGAATTAAGAATGACATAAATGGCATTTTTAATTCCATAAATGGAATTAAGAATGACATAAATGGCATTTTTAATTCCATAAATGGAATTAAGAATGACATAAATGGCATTTTTAATTCCATAAATGGAATTAAGAATGACATAAATGGCATTTTTAATTCCATAAATGGAATTAAGAATGACATAAATGGCATTTTTAATTCCATAAATGGAATTAAGAATGACATAAATGGCATTTTTAATTCCATAAATGGAATTAAGAATGACATAAATGGCATTTTTAATTCCATAAATGGAATTAAGAATGACATAAATGGAATTTTTAATTCCATAAATGGAATTAAGAATGACATAAATGGCATTTTTAATTCCATAAATGGAATTAAGAATGACATAAATGGCATTTTTAATTCCATAAATGGAATTAAGAATGACATAAATGGCATTTTTAATTCCATAAATGGAATTAAGAATGACATAAATGGCATTTTTAATTCCATAAATGGAATTGAACATGGCATTGTGTTTTTACAAAATTGCTTATGTGGGTTTACCAAAACCCTATTTTAATTATTTTAATTATTTTAATTATTTTAATTATTTTAATTATTTTAATTATTTTAATTATTTTAATTATTTTAATTATTTTAATTATTTTAATTATTTTAATTATTTTAATTATTTTAATTATTCTAATTATTTTAATTATTTTAATTATTTTAATTATTTTGATTATTTTGATTATTTTAATTATTTTGATTACTTTAGTTATTTTAATTATTTTAATTATTTCAATTATTTTAATTACTATAGTTCTTTCATTTATTAATTTAAGAATTGGTTTATTTGTGTAATCTATTTTTGTCATTAAAATTTTTCTTTCATTTTTTTTCTATAAGAAATATGCTTATTTATGAGACTGAAGAATGATAAATTCTTATTCAATGGACTCAGAATAACTTGAATTAATAATTTAAATCCTTTTGAGGGGAACAATTTCTATATTTTGGTCTCACTGAGCTCATACAATGATTATCAGGACACCTCCAGACATGTTATGTACAGCTTAAAATTCATCAGAAGCAGCATAACATGTCTGACTAGTCTATAGAGGAAATTTTCACACCGTATGGGGTGAAAATGAAAACTTGTGTTCCCACAAAAAACGTCAATCTGAATCCAGCAATTTATTTGTCTTGTGAGACAAAAAAATCAGCGAAGATATTGAAAAGTTTTACTCTATCGCTAGGCGCAAAGGAAAATAAACTGCCACTACCTTAGAGTAAGACAAGAAGATGTCTTTTATTACTCATGAACATGAAGATAATATTTCTTTCTTTGAATCATTACATATGAGCGCTATCAAAAACAGTATTACTCTTAGAATTGACAAGTTATAATTATAATTCCAATTATTTCAGTTATTCTTATAATAATAATTTAATTGATAATAGTTAAAGACATGGATCATAGAAGATTAATTACCACTACATAAGTGTAGTAGAGAAATTTTCGGAATTCTTTCAAGCTACTAATCTTATTTAAATCCCATAATTATAGCTTTATATTTCTGTATAATAGAATAATCCTGAAAGACTACAGGTTGGGTGAGTCATAAGATGATATAATTTTACTTCAAGTATCTATAAATTAATTCTTCTATTAATTTTTATGTATTCATTGACTTAGCTCCTTCATTTTCTTGAGCAGATATTTATTAGGGATTACCTTTCACAAGTGCATTGAGATCACCATGCATAAAAAGATTCATTTGTTCTTCCCTCCATCCCAAAGTATTGATTTCAACGCATAGGTCTTGGCATTTTTGTCAAAAATATCCTGTACTATCTGACTATCTACCAAGGAATTCTTAGTTTCAATGCACATATTTTGGCTTTGAAGGCTGTATTGATGAAAAATTTGTGAGTAATATTTTGAATTTATCACACAAAAGTTACTAAATAACATTCATTTTTCATTTAATTTAATACCAAAAAGAACAGGAAAGCTTGAATTCAAGGTCCATAAATATTAAAGTGAAATCAAGGAATGACATAATATTTGTGGAGGCTCAAATATTAGATTTTAGATTTAAATATTTTTTTATTTGTGGTAATAGTTTGAAGATCTGTTTCTGAAAAACACAGAATTTTTTTGAAAAGTTAAGTTTTATCTCTCTCTGAAATTCCAATTTCATTTATATCAAATTATTAAATTGCTGTATAAAGTAATTGTATTATGATAATTAGGTGGCATAAATTGAATTCCAATATTTTCAAATAAATGATAAATATTCATAGCGTATATTTTCTGAATCTAAATTTCAAAAATAATTGGTAGAAGTTTAATATAATGAGTTTTTGAGAATTCTTACATAAAAATTATTAAAAGTACCTCCTGTTAATTGGCATGTAAGAGTTCTCTTGAGGAGTTTTAAATCATAAAGAACATTGGTATTCTGAAAAATAACTTACCAAAATAGATTAAAATCAATATTTAAAAAAATCAACTGAAAAGATAAATCATAAGTAAATTTAGGGGAATATAGATCTTTACAAAAGGAATTTAGGGTGGATCTGATTCCCAAGACTATTCTGAGAGGTATAAAAAGGGAGAAATAAACTAAGAAAAAATTAAAGTGGGATTAGGATCTGAGGAAAAATCTTGATTAAAAGGTATAGTTATGAATTTATTGTGTTTAATTGGAAATAACCTGCACGAATCCTTGTAAAAAGGAAAACAACCAAAGCCTCCTTGAAGATTTTTTACTATATAAGCTATAGGGCTTTAATTATCCCTCTGAGATTCACAGGTAGAAATATTAGCTTAGGTATTAAAGTCCCAATTTAGATAATATTTTAACTCACTTCATTCAAAATTTCAAAAATAAAAACCTTGGAGGAATTCCTTATCTATTTCACATGTAAGCTATTGGAACTGTTCATGGTTAGTATTTTTTATATGCTTAAGATCACCCAGTATGTATTACCAAATAACTTTACTAGTTAGATATTATTTTTGTATATTTCATATTTAATGTTTTTATCTTTCTTATATCTCATATTTCACCCATGAGATATAGATATGTAATTCATGATATTTGGCTTCCATATATCATTGAATACTTCTTAAGCCATGTGTAAATTTATTGTTTTTTTCTATGATTAATTTGAATGAGCTCAATTCACAGAATGAATAAAGGATGTTGACAATATTTGTATGTGATTTCTGTTAATTTTTGAAATTTGAAACAATTAGTGCATTTTCAAGTTAAAAAAATATTTTCTTTCATAAATCTCAACAGTCAGTAAACAATGAGTTATAGTTTTCATTTAGATAAAATATTTCAATGCTAAATTTTAGAATATTGCACTCATTTTCCCCTTATTTTCTCATCATTTAAGCTATTATTAAATTCGATCTCTAATTAAGGAGTAATTTATATAATAATAAAGCTAAAGAAATCCTTTGTTAATGGCTTCTAAAGGCTTGAATCTAACCTCTAATTATATAAAAAAATGAGAAATATGTAAAGTTCAACACCGGATACTTTATCCTATGGAAATGAGTATTGAATCCCCTTCAAATTCTTCAGTTATACAGAAAACGTAATAGAACAGTAAATAATGTAGAATTACTAAATATATTTGATTCCACTATTAAACATAATTTTATCCCAATTTCAGATCTACCAACTGAAAAATTCCATGAGACCCATTTTAATGAATATGATAAGGATAAATACTCATGTAATATTCAAAATCAAAATATTCTGAAAATAGTCCATTATGATCTTCATATGCTTATTTTGAAGTAAGTTTTCTTGAATATCTCACTTGAAGATTATTTTTCCATCAACAGAGTAGCAATTTTATTATGAATTATTTCCAGTTAGCTTAACCTAGTTGGCATTGGAAAATCTTGAGGAAAAAAATCTGATAATTTGACTTCTTATATAAATAGGGTGTTGGTAAACACACGTAAGCCCTTACGTGTTTTTACCATAAACTTACGTGTTTTTACCAAATTATGGCAAAAACACGTAAGTAACCTAATTTTTTTATAAAAATTCCTCAGGCTCATTTTTGAGAATTTTTAACATTTTTTTTTGCCATATTTTTTCCAACATGGGATGTGAAGGTCCCCAAATTTTTTCAATTTTTTTTTTTTGCCCAATTTTTTTGTTTTGGGCAATTTGGTAAAATGGCCCATTTTTTTGAAAAATTCATTAAAAATGTTCCCACTTATGAATTTCAATATTTTTTTTTTTAAAATGAAGGTGAGAATGTTGAGAATAATAAACCAGAAGCCCAACATTTTAGTAATTTTTTTGCAAGAACATTTGTAGGCCCAAAAAGTCCATGTTTTTTTATGTTTTTTTTTTTCATTTTTGTAATTGAATTGATAATGCCATTTATGACATAAATTGAATTCAAAATTTAATTTATGATGAGTGGAAGTTAAAATTTGATTTTTGGCATTAACAGTGCCATTTATCACATCAAAAGTGCCATAAATGGCATCACTAATGACATAATAATGCCATAAATGGCATCAAGAATGACATACAGATGCCATTTATGGCCAGAAAATTGGCATAAATGGCATTACAGAAATGCCATAAATTGAATTTAATGGCCTTGACAATGCCATTTATGCATTTAAAATGCCATAAATGGCCTTAAAAATGGCATGAATGGTCTTAACATTGGCCTTAAAAATGGAATTAATGGCCTTAACTATAACATAAATGGCATCAAAAATGCCATTTATGGAATCAAAAATTCCATT
This sequence comes from Austropuccinia psidii, assembly GCA_023105745.1. Lineage (NCBI taxonomy): Eukaryota > Fungi > Basidiomycota > Pucciniomycetes > Pucciniales > Sphaerophragmiaceae > Austropuccinia > Austropuccinia psidii. The sequence goes on from JALGQZ010000003.1 coordinate 54,545,368, forward strand.
TGTGGCATTACATAAATGGAATTAACAATGCCATTTATGATGTTACACAAATGGCATTATGCCATTTATTGCATTGATAATGCCATTCATGGTATTAGTAATGCCATTAATGGCATTGTTAATGTGGCATTATTAATGCCATTTATGGCATTAATGGCATCAGAAATGTTGCATTTTTGATGCCACAAATGGCATTGTTGATGCCATAAATGGCATTAATGGCATCAATAATATTTCATTGATAATGCCATTTATGGCACTGTTAATGCCATTTATGGCACTGTTAATGCCATTTATGGCACTGTTAATGCCATTTATGGCACTGTTATTGCCATTAATGGCATTGTTAATGCCATTTATGGCACTGTTCATGTCATTTATGGCACTGTTAATGCCATTTATGGCACTGTTCATGTCATTTATGGCACTGTTCATGTCATTTATGGCACTGTTAATGCCATTTATGGAACTGTTAATGCTATTTTTTATGGCATTGTTAATGCCATTTATGGCACTGTTAATACCATTTATGGCACTGTTCATGTCATTTATGGCACTGTTAATGCCATTTTTTATGGCATTGTTAATGCCATTTATGGCACTGTTAATGCCATTTATGGCACTGTTAATGCCATTTATGGCATTGTTGATTCCATAAATGGCATTAATGGTATCAGAAATATTTCATTGATAATGCCATTAATGGCACTGTTAATGCCATAAATGGAATTTTTAATGCCACAAATGGCATTAATGGCATCATAAATGCCATAAATGGCCATATTTCATTTAAAAACCATCCCTTACGTGTTTTTACCAATTTATGGCCAAAACACGTAAGTTTTTAGTAAAAACACGTAAGCTCTTACGTGTTTTTACCAATTTGCTTACGTGTTTTTACCAATACCCTATAAATATTCATCATAATGAGAAATACAACCTCAAAAAATGATAAGATTTCTCGAAAATACTAATAAGACTCATGGAAATTCAATTCCCACTATCCTGTTATAAAAATATAAAAGTAAGAGTGTTTCTCAGAAATACTTCCCTTATTATTAATTGAAATAAATAAGCCTTTTAGGAATTTTTATTCAGAAGCTATAGCATTTTTGTTTTCTAATGTGGCTAATCATTAAAAGTATCCAGAGAAAAAGCAAGTAACTTCTTTGAAACCCAACCTGTATCATTAGGAAAAGAAGATAAATATTAATAAATCTTATAATTTTGTACAATTAAAAGAGATTATTCATTTAGCCTGATATTGGACTAAAATTATTTGATGCTCTTTTCTATTGAAGTTAGTCTCAAATTGGTTAACCCTCACAAAGATATAGCTTAAAGATTACTTTTTGTATTTTAATTTCTATTTGACCTCACTAGTGGTAATTAAATATTCAAGTAAATCTAAGGTTTTTTTAAAATAATGAGGATTTATCAATACATTATATTTAACCACAGAAAGTAATACAGAAAGGATGGAAATTTTCATCTTTCAAAAATTTCCAGAGTTTTGCATCACTCATCCCAAGAAATGACAACTTAATTTCTGTTTCTACCATTTTTTTCGCTACATTTTAACACAATTCTAAGCCAATATCAATTATTGAAGTGATGAAGGATAAATTTTGAGATTGATATGAAATTTGAAAAATACCTGTTCATAGAGAAATAAAATAAGCGCAAACATAGAAAGGAACAAAATTAAGGGTAGATCTAGCTTCGAATAGCCCATAATTGGCCTTAATGGAAAGTTTCACATTTATCCACAGGTCTGGTTATTTACTTTTAATGAAAGTAACAGATTAAGTCCTGAAAGACCCAATTTTTATATTGAGGCAAAAATGGAATAAAAACAAGATTGCATAAATTATATATATGAAGTTCTTTTAAGAATTAATATCAAAGAGACTAATTAAGCCTAAAAAAAAGTCACAATCTAAAAAAATACAAATATTTTTCACAAAATTTGTGTAAATTATTAATACAAACTTATATCTGCCAAGAAATGAGAATTTCAAACAAACACCAGAGCTCTTTCCATAAGTCTTCCAGACACACAGTGGAAAAAACTCTAATGTAAGATGAAGAAAGCTTATGAGATACAACTATTTAATTTTGAATATGAAAAATAAATGGAACCAATAAGTAACCCAGTATCTGGACAATCCTATGTGATAATGTGCTAAATAGAGACAATATGTGTTACACCAGAAATATTTGGAATTGGGAATTATTGTAACCATCAACCACCCAGTCCTTGAAAAATCATATGAGCTTCAAGTGAACTTCTAAAATAGTAATTTGAGACAAATAAAATATTTAATAATGCATTAAATAAGGTCATTGACAAACTAAGAAAATATAAAAGCCTTCAAGGTTAAAAGAAGGATCCTTTGTTGAATTGCTATTTTACCCAAGATAATTAAAATTATATCAATTAAATTGGTTATTTCAAATGAGTACTACAATGGGGAAATTTCGAATCTGAACATAAGAGTATTACTAGAGTCTTCATCAACTATAAAAACTTCAATATTCCAACACAATTTGTTTTGATGCATCATCACCAAAGAATAGTAGTGTGAACTAAAGAATGTACATATGGTTACTAAACACTACTTCAAGAATTATGCTCCAAAATTTCAAATAAAGATTAGCTTATTGCTTAATTTTGAAGCCATAACCCACTTACCCCAATAAACATAGGGTATTGGGAAATATATATGATATTTTACATTAGCTCAAAAATTTCTATTATTCTAATCGATTTTGTGAATTAGGTGTCCTTGAAGAATTTGTCAAGAAGTAAGGGAGAAGAGGAATTATTCTCTAGGAATAGAAATTAAATATTGTCCCATCTATTCTACATTGTGTTGCTTGTTACTAGAGTCCTTACAAGACATCTGTCATGTCAGACTGCTATTGTTGTGATCATATTCAGGGGTAATTGCTGTAGGATATAAGGAGGGTTTTTTCCAATCTCAGAAGTCATAGATAAGGAGAAACCAACCTGTTCTTAATATTATTTCATAAATTGTAACACTTAGCTTTTTTTGTTGAGAAGGAGATTTAAGGTAAAATACTTCCTGAGTAGTTAGTCAGCTTAGTATTGATTTTGAGATTTTTTGCTCTAGTATTCAAAGTACTGCGTAATTTTGTGATTAAGCTATTATTATTACCGTAAAGGATTCTTTAGCCAAATAGTCAGGTAGTTTTTTCATTGTGACTTCTAGACTACATTTGTTGCTTATTTTCACTCTCTCTGGTTATGATCTCAGATTGCTTCCTGTATGTGGGATATACTGTGGCTTTATCTCACTTATTCATATTATATATCATTTCTTGTTCAATTTACTCACTATCACTCGCTTTTAGTTGATATTAATACTAATGGTTTTGTGGAGTTGAAACATATTAAGAATGTGCCAGGTGTACAAAGCTTGCTTGCCAGTCAGTTTCCAATCTGTCACCTCCAATCATGAGAGGTTAGGAAAGAGTTTTGGAGCTGTTTGGGAAGCGGCTTATAGATTTTAACTAGAAAACTGCAGCATGAACCACTATTTACAGGTAATATTTTTCTACAATATATTTGAGTGCCACATCATTGCAGTGGTAAAATCTCAACACCCCCTCAAAAATTTTAACTGTTACCCACCAACACCCAAAAAGGGGAGAGCGTGCCAAAGTGTAGGGCCCAATAGTCACTTGGTTAATACATCGGCCTGCATTTTCCCGGTGGAAACCCACGTAACTTTGATTTCGTGCTTGCATATAGTATCATTCACAAAGAAGAAAGCTTGGTCCAGATATTGCATTTTATTTTGCAATTTATTGTTGATCAAGACCTGGACCACAGCTTGATTGTTGCAAGAAATTGATTTGTCAAAAGTGCCTGTGAGTTGAGTAAGCTGACTATTGGCCTGGACCATGTGTTGAGTCAAGTCCAATAGTGTCACATACTCCACGTAGCAGGTAGATAGGGCTACAATTCCCTGCCACTTCAAACTCCAGAGGATAAACCCTTATTGAGATTGCTCAATGTCACCTCCGCAGCCGGCATTGCTCCACAGGTTGAGTGATACTTTACCTGGGTGCAGACGTAATATGTAATATTGAGCCTTGAGGAGGTAACCCATAACATGGTCCAAGATTTCCCAGTGGTCCCTTGTTGGAGCCATAAAGTGTTGGGCCAGATAATTTACCGCGAAAGCAAGGTTGGGTCTAGAGCCGCTGAGGAGGTACGGCAGAAAGCCGATGACAAACCAAAAAGGGGTCTGATCCACCAAGTTTCCATTCAGACCTGACTTTCTCACCAGTAGTACTGGGAGTGGAAAGTCATTTTGTATATTTCAAGTATGAAGTTCATCAGATGTTTCTGTGAAATGGTTACTTAACCTTTGCAAAACCTGAAATTTGAGTCATAGTGTTATACCACATGATGTCAACTTCTTCACAGAGTTGGCCCTTGAAGATTGATACAGCCTCTGGTGATTTCCATTTAACAATGCAGTTGTCAATGTGTACCCAGATGGCAATGACAGTCTCTCCACTGTGAAGAATGTACAGTGACTTATTGACCTCCATTGCAGTAAAGCCCATATGGGTCAAGATATTGGACAGAAAAACCCACCAGCACCTGCCTTCCTGGCACATGCCATACAAAGCCTTTTTGATGCACAGGACTTTACCCTTGAGGTGTGGCCAGAACTGAGTGAGGGGTTCAACAAAGACAGTCTCCTTCACTGGACTGTAGAGGTAAGCACCTCTTACATTGAAAGAAGCCACTGGCCAATGACAGCACACAGAATGGGCCAGTACCAGGAAGAGAGAAATGAGAGAAGCAGCTGGGGCATAGGTCTTGGTGCAGTCTACCCCAGGTCGCTGATGATCACCCCGAGCTACAAAACAAGCCTTAAATTTTTCAGAGCTACCATTGGCATGATGCCCAATTGTCTTCATGGTCTTTTGATTGTCAACAGCCTCCCAGACGTCCCTTGCCATCATTTGCTCTAACTCCACCTTCCACATGTCTTGATAAGGTCTGACCCAGGTGCTTGGCGACCTTGATGTCCTTAGTCAACAGGAGCGAGTCAATGGCCCAATTTTCATCTTCAAAATACCATTATGTGGGTACCTTCCCAAGTGTTACTGCTTTGAGGATGTGAGGCAATGAGCCCTTTGGGTGGTCGACCGCTGAGATTCCCTACAGCTGAAAGCAAGGAAAAATGCTGCTGCAGACTGCAACCTCCTGTCACTTTCCGGGTCCCAAAACAGCCAGCCACCCGTCATTGGTGGTTTAAGCAGAAAACAAGCCTTTACCCTTGGTGCCAATTTATGGAACTTCTGAGAAGTGGGGATGTAGACAATGGCCTCTGCACCAAAGGGGTAAAGTGTTGTGATAGATGGCCCCTGACTGAATAGTTCCTGGTGAGGGGAAAAGCACAAGCATTGAGAATTGGGTAGTTGGTTCTGCATAAAACAAGCTGAGGAATACACAAATTTCCAGAATTGATTAGGAATCTTGCTTTGAACCATCATTTCCCTCGCCATGTAAACCAGGGTCTGATTGAGGTGCTCTGCTTCACTGTTGTCCTGAGGTGAGTAAGGCAGGAAAGTGGAAAATCCTACCCCCAGCTTTGCCAAAGATGCTGATGTGAGTTCCCTTGAATTTTCTATTTGCAGAGCTTGACTTGGAACTTATTTATGGAATCCAGGATGGAATTGGACTGGGATTTCAGTGGGTATACCATGCTATATGTCAATTTGTGGTTGTGTATAGTTAAGATATAGCGGAAACGTTTTGCATCATCCGCGAAAAGGCCCATGAAGTCTGATACTAAGAGGTAAAGGGGATTGTCTTTTGGGATGTCAGTGCACACCCTCACCAGTCAGTGAGTGCTTTTGGCTTTCACACACACTTCTCAGTAAAACATTTCCAGCATTTGGTATCAAAAGTAGGTAGATTTTGCTTAAGGAGGGAGATTAAAACCTCATTGCAAGCATGCCCAAGCCGCTTGTTCCACTCATGCAAGCTTAAGCCCATAGTGGTAGGTTGTGATATTGGATTGATTTGAAACAAGCTATGGGGAGGGATTACAGACACCAACCCATTGGTCCCTTCCTCAGTTACAATATTCGTCCATAAACAATTATTTTTTAATGTTGTGGGTGCAAGATAGCCAGAAACAAGCAGTGCCAGTGCTAAATCATCAAAAAAAGGTACAAAGCCTGCCCTAAATAACCTTCCCACAGACAGAATCGTTCCTTATTTTCTTTTGGAAAACGCTGTGTCACAGATAACAAAAGCTCCATTCTCAATTGGAAGCTTAAGCCTTGTCATCTGTGGTATTGTAATGGATGAGTTGGAGTTGGAAAAAAATATGGAAGGGGGAAACCCTACGTATGTGAGTGGCAAAGTGCAGATCTCCAGAAAGGTTAATGGACGTACCCATATTAACCAGGACCCTGTAAGAAGCGTTGAACTCGATGAACTGAACCTGAAACACGTTCTCATGCTGATAGTGAGATGCCAATCTGGAGTTCCCAGTCTTGTTGACCAAAATAGAGAGTTTGGATTAGGATTGGCCACACCCCTGGTATGCAGACAGTATGCGCGCCAGTGTTCAGAGCATCCAAAATAGAATCACGAAGCACCAAATTTGTTGACAAGGTGGTTCAGTGGGCGGCATACTTAAGTTGGGAATTGTATGCAAAAAAAGATCTGGAGTAAAAGGGTATTGAGTCCAGGGGGTTGGACACATGATACACAAAAGGGGAAGGGTCTTGTGGTGAGTTGCCCTTCCTTTGCAACACACTGAGAATCACTTGGCCCACAAAGATTGAAAAAGGATTTTCATCACCTTTTGTTAATATTGCAGCTGTGACCAGCTGATCAAGAGTAGGAGGGGCATGGCAAGATGCTTGTGCCAGAAGTTCCTCCAGCTTGTCGGCCTCAATAACCAACTAATTGAAAATGGGAAACGTACAGCGGAGTGAGAGTACAATGGTGGTGTTGGGTTTTGGATTGTTAGAGCCATTTTAAATGAGTGTGTTGAGAAGGTTGCGAAGAAACTTGAGCTTTTGAAAACAACTCCCAGGACAGAATTGCGCCTTGATTTCTTCAAAAAAATAATTTTCTGCTGTACAAGAAGGAATAACGCCAATGCAGAGCACAAAATTTTGAGGGATGGTGGTGTCAATAAAGCGAGATATAGCTTGATTCTTTTGTGGAGATTGATTATTGAGCAGAGAGGGGTAATAATTGATCAACAATTTGGAGTTGAAGGTTACGCAGAGAGCTTAGTTTAGACAAGCAACCCATTCAGGGAAGTTGGAGACATTTCTCTGAAGCTGGTTGAAGCGATTGGCCGCCCAATAGGGCTCCTGCATGAACTGGTCATAGGCAGAAGAGGCTGAATGCAAAGTACGTTGAAAGGGAGAAGAAGCTGGTGATGGGGAGGACAGTGCCATACAAAGCAATTGCATTTTGGCCAGATTGGAGCTGTGCGCTGATTTCAGTGACAAAACTTCTGATTTTAAAGATTTTGAAAGTGATTAAACCTCCTTGTTAAAGAGGGGTTTTGCTTTGGCGTCATTGTCTTCAGATTTCTTTTCATGGGCAGAGACCAACATCTTGATGGCAGCCTACCACTGGAGCTTGGTAGAGGCAGGCTTTCAACTTATTAAGAAAGTTCCAGGTGTAGAAAAGCTTTCTTGCCCGTCAGTTTCCAATCCATCACCCCCAATGATGAGATGTCAGAAATGCATTAACTATTAAGAGTGTGCCAACTGTAGCAAAGCTGGCTTTCCAGTTAGTTTCCAATCCATCACCATCAATGATGAGAGGTGAGGAAAGAGTTTTGGAGCTTTTTGGCAAGCAGCTTATAATTTACAACTAGACAACTGCGGAGTATCATGTCTGTGCAGTGTGAACCACTATTTGCAGGTAATATTTTTCTACAAGGATATTTGTGTGCCATGCCATTGTGGTGGTCAAATATAAACAAAACGCAATCGAAATCTTACGACTAAATCTCCTTCAGAATTCACAACAGTATCATAATTTCAAAATATTATTCCAAATATAGCTTAGCTAATTTATTCTGCTTAGTGAGCTTTATTATTAGGATTTCTCAAGCCTACCAATCTTGAGCTTATAATAATGCAGGATTTGAAAAAAATCACACAGTAAAACACCAGGATTTTGAGATCAAAAACACTTATTTTTAACTGAGTGACCAGTATCTTGTTAATTTTTGAGGTTTATGAAGGATTCAAGAGCTGTGATTTATAATATAATGAGAATTACCAACACCCATTTGAGGATCTATAAAAAATTCAAAAAATGTGGCTTTTAATTCCCTCTAAAGCCTCTTATTCTAGGAATATTTTCTTTGATGCATATGTATTTACTCTTAGTATAGCTTCAGCTTTTTTTTTATTACAATCTTTAAAATAAGGTTTTGATTAATGCCTCATTATTAATCTATCTAAAAAGGAAAAATTACTTAATAAATCTCAGATATCTACCTCACCTATCTTCAGTAAACAATCTATTTATAATAAATTTGTTAAGGAAAATAATAATAATATTTCTTCATGTGTTGGGAGGAGTGGTACAGCTTCAGATTTAAGGATTGTTTTGAGGATAATCTTATTGAAACCAATGGCTATTGAACCCAACAATAGTTCCTGGTGCTGGTAAGATATTACAAATGAAATGTTTTACATTTTCACTTGGTATATATAAAGAAATATGTTTCATCAAGAAAATAAACATCAACTGGGGAAGGTATAAAATAAGATGAGTAAAACCAGGGTGGAAATAATAGCAGGAAATTCTCCAATAATTTATTCATGTTATACAAAAATGGATCTTTGAAAGAGCTGGTTAGAATTTGATATTCAACAATTGATAAAGAAATAAATTCTCAGATCTCCAGAGGCCAGAGTAAGAAAATGTTTTGAAGGATATGAAAATTTAATAAAATGGGGGAAGAAGGTCAGATGTCAGCTTTTTTAGGAGAATCAAATACGACATAAAATTCATTTGAATCATAAGGAGAAATGAAACCAAAAGAAATTTGAGCAAGAAAAATGGAGTGAATAGCTCAACCAAAAAGGAAAGCAGTTTCAAAATTAAGCTCTTCCAGGAAGACCTCCAAACTCAAGAGAATTCTTTTCCTACCTAATGAGTGATCATATTCAATTTTTAATAAATTTTTCTATATTTATTAGTGTAGTATTTTTGTAAAATTGTGTGGAAGGTTTTAAAAAAAATGAATTATTCTCCTTTAATTCAATTCATGTGAGGGTAAAAAATAAAGACTTTTAATTTTGGTTTATCTCAAATATTTGATTTTGATACTATTTTATTTTATTTTTTTTGATTAAAAAAAATAATAAAGCATATTTTACTATCCAATTTTTTCTCAGCAAAATCCAATGGCCAACTTTAATTTTTCATTATGGCTCTTTCTTGCAGGGAAGTTTGTATTTGAGAGATGCTCCTCTTTAAAAGATTGATACAGTTTTTTCAAATTCAATTTCTCAAAGCCAAATATTTTAAATTCAACATTTTTCAATCTAAAAATTTCAAATCCACTTGAGAACTCTAAACTAATTACTGGGAATTATTTTTACAAAAATACTCATAGTTATTTGGTATATCCCTTCATTTTTTGTGAATTTCAGGTTTGGGGAGAAATGTTTTTTTCATTTTATCATCACAGAGCTTCAAGATTTTTGACGTATGTCTTCATCATTCCACCACTGATTCCCCTTATTCCAATATATTGGTTTTCAAGAAATTAAGAAATTGATTGAAAATTATTGCCAAATCAATCTCATATTTATTTCTAATTTATTTAAAGCTTTTTAAAACAAAGGAAAGGACTTTGTTTCTGAGATGAAAAATTTATTCCAAATTCCATTTTAGTCAAAATATAACAGGGAAATCAACAATTATTACAACTACAACTCCAGAAGGGGCTTTTTCACATGGAAGTATATCCCAGGCTGTTACCTTTTCTGGAAAAAGGCTTTTAAGCCAATATATCAAGCTTTAAAGCATATATCTTCTCAAAGGATAGGCTGAGGAGCATATAGGAGGAATTATGAAGTTATTTTTTTCTATTTTTAGTATATAGTATACATAAATTGTGAGCCTTAGAGGTATTTTCATATACCCAAAAGACTGCAAATAATAAGAATAAGCTATAATTGGAAATAATAAATTCATTCTTATTATAAAAACCAAAAATTAATTTATGATCATAATTTCACATTAAAATTATAATAAAATTTTGAAATTTGAAAATAAATTTTCACTTGAAAAATTAAAGTAAAAAAAAATTCATCAAAAATGTTCAAATTAAGATATTTTAGGAAAAAATGTTGATGAAAATTGTTATAATTTTTTTTCCAATGAATAAAACTATGAAAATTGCTTCAAAATTGGAATCCTCATAAAAGATCAGGTGGGGTAACCTCTGAGTAAGAATTCTGTAGCTCAACTATAAATAAGCTTGAATTAAGTTTTTAGTACTTTCTGTGTGAAAATGTGGAGATCATCAGAAATTTGATTTAATTCACACCAAGTGTGGTTTTAATAATCCATTTTTTGTGTTAAAATTGAGTGTGGTGTGTAGTTGGGAAGCTATGAGGAATTAAAATGTCAAAATGTATGTATGTATTACATAAGTGAACTTGGATTTACATATGTGGAATCAATAATTACAGCTGTGTACTGTAAATTTTTAATTGAATTAAACATTCAAATTCATAATATAATACATATTGAGGAATTAAAGAAAAAAATAAATTGGAAAAATTAATTTTTGGTGGGAAAAGGAATCTTGGCTCCAAGGGTGCCAGACCCCCCAAATTCCTTGCTGAAAGGCATGAGATTTCAAAATTAAGGCAAACATTCATCACTTTTAACCTGATATTGAGTCACAGGGTCTGTGACTCAATTGATGATGAGGCTTTAATACCAACCAGGGCACTTTTAACTGTTACCAAGAGGGTAAAACTACCCTTAAGTTAATATTTGTTTTTGTAAAAATAATTTATAACTAGTTTTAAGGTCCCTTACACACATTTGAATGTGCTTTTAAGGCTTTCAACCAAGTATTACTATAGAAATAGCTGAAGCAAGCCCTTTTTTGGTCCAAAAAAAGCTTCAATTATGGAATAATTGGTTTTTATATTTTCAATTTGTTTCCCACAAATTATTAGAGTAAATTTTACTCTTGAACTAAGAAAATTTGTGCCCATTAAAGAATTTCCTCTTTGCCACACTTTTCTCTTTATTTTATAATCTTTCCCTTTTATAATTAGCTTAAACACTTTTGAAAAAATTTATGAAAGATTCCAACCACCCTTTTTAATTCATTTTAATCCTTTTGAAAATGTAAAAATAATTATAATTGTTTTTTACCCTTGAACCACCCCAAAAGTGAATTAAAGAATCCTCCATCACTGTTAAATTTTTCACTTTGTTTCCAAATTTACTGTGGTCATTTTTGGGAATGTTTTCTGTTAAATATTCCTTTTAGATACTCTTTTCTCATATTAATTGCCTGCAGTACTTTCCTCAATTAATTCCAATTGAAATTCTCCTTGAAGAAATTTCTTTTGTACCCTCAAATATCTCTTGTAGAGTATTTTTGGATAAATTTTTATTGTTGGTAAAACAATGAATCTTTACAATACTACTTTCTCATACTAAAAAAATTTAAAACAATAAATTTGATGTGTTTTATCTTCAAAATTTTAGAATTTACTACCTTTAATTAATATTTACCTTATACAAATTTTGAGGACAGGAAAAGTACTTGATTTTTAATCAAAGTTTTATATCCACACCTTACATTTGGGGGCCCAGAAGTGATATTTTACTTTTTTTTAATATTTTTCTTACATTGAAAAACTTAAAAATCCATAAAAACTACTTATAATCTCAAAATTCCGTAAAAATATTTATTTTTGAATATTATAAGTAAGACTTTATTTTTTCAATTTTATTTTGAAAAATACCCTTTTTGACTTAAAATAATTTTTTTATTAATTAATTTTACTTTCTGATAATGTAGTAAGACAAGAAAACATTGAAACAGCTTAAAAAATAACCATCATTATACCTTCCAGTACTGTTAATTATGATCATAATAGTACAGTTATTATAGCTCATAATGATAAAGCAGAACCAATTTATTCTGGATTAATAGGCTTGGATATTTTTCATAATTCCTAAAAAACAAAGAATTTCTCAATTAGTAAGTTTTTGACATAAAATTACTATTTTTCAGGTTTTTACTTATAATTATTGCTTTAACCAGATCAAGAATGAGCTATAACCCCTCATGAAGCTCCCAAAAAGGGTTATAGATGTGATCATGGCAGAAGCCAATCAGTCAAAGAAGGAAAAGGGTCAGTAAATGAATCCCAAACTAAAAAATTATGTCATTCTGAAGCTGATAATACTGTTTTACCTTCAAAAAGAGCTTAGACCTCTACAAGAAGCCTCAGTGGACATATAAAAAGCCATCCAGAAGGAATACAACAACACACTTCAACACAAAGAGTATCAAATCTTGAAAGACCTTTGGAAAACCTGCATGAACTCTTACCTAACTGTGAGACAGTTTCTGGGACATCAAAATATTTTAAAGTTACTTAATGGATGGCATCCATTGTTTTAAAAGAAGAACATGATTATTTTAACAGCAGAATTGAGGAAAAACAACCCCCCACCACCAAAACAGGTTCTGAAGCCAACCCCAGTAGCCAGCAAAATCAATTTAAATGTGAAAAAGTAGACACAAGATCAGAAAAAGGGGAAAAGAAAAGCAACAGACACAGAACTATACAGCCAGGGATACAGAATCCCAAAGATCAAACAAGATGCCATGGAAAATGTGTTTCAGATTGCCAGAACCATGGTCAAAATTCATAAGAGAGAGGAAGCCAGATCAAAATATCAAAAAATATTTCTGGGATTTTGGATGTTATTAAAGCCTTCTATATAGCCATAAGTGCTGTTAAAAATAATATTTCTGATAAAAATTCAAAAATTTGTAACAATATGAAGACAAATAATCTGAGTTTAAGCCAAATAAATGAACCACTTATGTGTTTTGAGAAATGTTTAAGTACAAGTGAAACATAAAACAATGTCACTTCATTTTCAAATGAAATAAATGAACAATATGTCATTATGAAAGAATTAAAAAATAAGTATTCAAAATTGAATGTTGATTAAATTATTGAAACAAGAATTAACAAAGCCGTAAATATTATCAAAACAGATAGTAAAAAAATACTTGATCATAATACAAATTCATTTAATTAAGTAAATAAAAATACCATTACCTTGAAAAGGTGCTTTGATATCTCAAAATTGAAAATTAAATTTAATAAAACAATTTCTGATAATACTAGACAAACAGAATTATGAAAAGAAATGACAATGAAAGAAGAAATGTATAAAATTTGGTTAATCAATATAATACAACATTCACAACATGAAGTCAGAAATTCTACAAGGTGTAATACCAGTAAAATGAATGAAATTGAACAACTTCTGCACACCTTGCCAAGAATATCCACACCTTTAAATCAAAGTTAGGGTATGAGAAATTCCAACCAACAAGTATTGGATGTAGAAAATTCACAAATTAAAGATGAAGTTTCCACTTCTTTCCATAACTTGGAGCCATCAATGGGCCAAGCACTTTTGAAAGAAGTAACAAAGCTTAAAGAATGGCCTCATCTCAGTGGTTAAGGAGAATATGACCATATGAAATTCATCAGAGGTATTGAAATGATCAATTAGGACTTTGAATTACCAAACAGATTGGTAACTAACAGATTTCAAACCTTGTTTACCAATTCAGGCCATATATGGTACATCAAAGTAAGACAAGCCCATGGACACCAAAGCTGGACTTTGTGGAAAACCCAAACCATCAATAAATGGGCCAATAATGCTTGAATATTTGAATTTGAAACATTATTTGAATCTGAAAGATTTAATTCTTACAAAGAAAGAGGTTTACCCTTGTTTTTACAAAAAAATACAGGCTAACAGAATTATTTCCTGACATTTCAGAATTCATGATCCATAGACAAATTCTGAGACAATGTGGAGGTGATTTGGAACATTCTGTAAAAAGAAGGACTACTGACCAATCTTCAGCAGAAAATAATATAAATATATTAGAAGTAGCAACCATCAGAGCCAAAATTGATTCTAGTAAAGTGAATCTCAAAGCAAGGTTCAATACACCTTGAAAAAAATTCTGTGGACAAAACCCCAAAGAAAATTTTAGTAAAATGAAATATAAATCTGCAGAAACAATCATCAAGTGCCATATTTACCAAAGTATCACCCATTTAGCTGATGCATTTCCAAAAAGAGGGAATAAAAATGAAATTAATATCACAAAACAGCCTGATTATGACAAAGAGGATGTTAATGAAGAAAATTAAGATAATAAATAATCAATATTTTCTAAATATTCAAAAGATATAGAAAATATCAATTTCACATTTGAGATCATGGAATCCTACTCCCACTTACCACAATTGAGTAATAGTCAGCTTGACATATCAAAAATTCAAGATGCACAACTTATGAAGACAAATCCAAACAGGGGAGAAGGTTAGACATCTGGAAATTCCTGTATAACAAGAGTGGTCATTGATAACAAACCAACTAAGCTCTTACATGACCCAGAAGCCTCCTGCTCTTGTGTTGGAAGACCTTTCCTCAAAGACTATGCCCCAAACTTTGAGGATTGATTATTACCAATTTAAATTTCCACATATAAATGGAAATTTGAGAATAACTGTTGAAAGTTTTGTTATGGAAAACTTCTCTGGTACCAATTTTATATTGGGAAATAACTTTTTGATTATGTATGGCATATATTTGGATAATGAAAAAGACAGGTACTTTACTATTGGTGACAATGAGTGTGAAAAATTTGCCTTTTGACCTTTTAAAAGACAAGTTAAAGTAAATAAAGTATCACCAGTGAACTTGGAATTAAAAAATCTCAAATCAGAGCAATTGAATGAAGCTGAAGTCAGTCATAATATGGCTTACTTACAAGAAAATGAGCTCTCTGCCCTTTTATATTATCACAAAGAAGCCTTTGCATCAGATAAATAATCATTTGGGGCAATTATTGATCATTAGGTTTACTTTATCTTAAGCATTGAGAGACCTTATACACAACCCTTAAGAAGGACTGTATACACAGAAAGCCCAAGATTAAGAGAAGCCCTCAAGATTCAAATTAAAGAACTCTTAGACCTTGGTGTAATAAGAAAAGCTGGCCAAAATGAAGAGGTAGAAATAACTAAACCTGTCAAAGTGGCATGGCATAATGGAAAGTTTAGAATGGTTATAAATCTTAGAGATTTAAATACTTGCATGGTCCCAGACAGATATCCCATACCAAATATCCAAATTTCCATTACTCAAATATCCCAATAAAGTTAAATAAGCACTATGAATTCCCTGAAGGGATTCCACCAGAATATAGTAACACCAAGAGCATGGAAATACTTAAGAATTATTGTCCATTTTGGAGTATATTAATACTTTAGGATGCCTTTTGGTATAAAAAATTAACATTCACACTTCCAAACAGTGATGAATGAAATCTTTCCTGAATAACTTTAAGAAGGATGGTAAATCATTTATATTTATGACATTATTGTTTTCTTGAAGACTTGGGAGGAACATATAACAATATTATCCAGAGCTTTGACAAAAATCCAATCAGTTAACATGAAAATTTCTCTCAAAAAAATTCATTCTGATTTAATGAAGTCAAATCCCTGGGAAATGTGGTATCTGGTATATCCCTTGAAATTGACAAAAATAAAGTTGAATAAGTGCTATTAAAGCCTATTCCTCAGAGAAAAAAGGAAATTCAGTCATTTCTAGGATTTTCAGGATACTACAGGCAGAATATTAAGGATTTACATAGAAAGACCTCTTTATAAGCTATGTTACAAAGATACAGTATTTGAAATAACTGTTGATAGACTAAAAGCCTTTGAATCCCTGAGAAAAGCTTTGACCACTTCTTCACTTTTACCAATGCCAGATCCTATAATAACCTTTAGAATTTACATTGATTCATCAGGAGATGGGGTAGGAGCGGCACTTCATCAAGTCCAAATGATTAATTAAAAACCTGTGGAAGGACCCATATTATTTATATCTAGGAAAATAAAAGGAGCTGAAGTCATATATGGAGTAAGTCTAAGAGAGTTTTTATCTCTTGTTTGTGCCTTCTAAAAACTTAATTATTTTATTTAAGGATGTGTTTTTGAAGTCATAACAGATTTTGCTCCTTTTAAATAACTTCTAAACATGAAAAACCCCCAAATACATATTCTCAGATGGAAAATAGTAATACAAGAGAATAAAGGCAATATGAAAATTGTACACAAAGATGGGAATATTCACAAGAGCTCAGATGGACTAAGCATATGGCCAATACCAAATAATAATGAAAATCCCGCTTCTTGACCTGAAGAAGCTTCTACACAAATGCCAATAGAAGAAATCAGTGCTGAAAACCTAAACACTACTTTATTTGAAGAGGTCAAGAAAATTTAAACTTTAGATAAGAATAGTAGTATCCTATGCCAACTACGTGCTAAATACTCCAAGGATAACACCTTGATACATTCCTTAAATGACATGGAACAAGTCATATAATGAAGGGAGATTTTATTTACTTTATGGCATAATCTAAAATAGGACAAAAGATGTATGTGTCATAGTAGTTGTGGACAGTTCTTCAATCAATATTGTATTAAAAGAGTACCATGACAGCTTCTTCTCATGACACCTATCTGAGGATAAAACAAGAGAGAAAATTAAGACCTGCATCTGATGGCCAATGTGGAAAAAGGATGTTTCATAATAATGCAAGACCTACGACAGATGTCAAAAAGAAAATAAATACCTCAAAAAAGACTCGGAAATATGATCAAAATACAAGATACTAGTAAGCCTTGGGAAATTGTCCATATTGATTGGGTGACAGGTCTACCACCAGGAGGAGATAGAATCTATAATGCCTGCCTAGCTATTGTTGACGGTTTTAGTAAGACTCCAATCCTTTTACCATGTCAAAAGTATAACACATTAATGGATAAAGCTTTTATAATATGGAATAGAGTGGTATCATGGAGTGTAATATTCACAAAAATTATTAGTGACAGAAATACCAAATTTACCTCAGCACTATGGACAAATCTTCATCAATTATTTGGAACCAAATTATCCTTCTCTACAGCTTACCACCCACAAACTGATAGCCTAGCTGAAAGAATGATCCATTCTTGAATTTGATGGTCAAAAGATTCTGTGCACATGGCTTAGATCTCAAAGATTGTGATGGATTCACACATTCTTAGTGTACCCTTCTACCTGCACTAAAACTATCATATAAAACATCTATCTATGCCAGTACCAATCAAACTTATGATATTCTAGAAAAAGGATGAAATCCCAGACTACCACAAAATTCTTTGAGGAAATATTTGGTTTAGATAAATACAACACCTGCTAGCTTCAAAGGAATTCTAGACAAGGCTAGAAAGAATGCAGTAAGATGCATGGAGGACTCATTTACATATTCCAAAAACAAATGGGATAAGTCACATGTTACTCCAGACTTCAAGGTAGGAGACTTGGTACTTGTATCAAAAAGCAAACTCAATAACATCAAAGGCTGAAAAAAACCTTGAACACTCCTTTGCAGGAACTTTTTTCATCAAATCCCTCCATGGGGAAAATGTTGTTGAAGTAGAGTTATCTGAAGAGCTTAGCAATAAGCATCCTAGATTTCCAGTAAGCTTGATAAAACCTTACAAAACTAGAGAGGCTGAAAAATTCCCCTTGAGGAATAAAGGTCAACAGTATTTACCTCTGGTTAAAACATCAGGTACTAAGAGAATTACCAAATTTCTCAAAGAAAAAAAATTGGGGACTAAGAAGGTAAGAAAATACCTAGTCAGATACAGTGACCCAACTTGTGAAGATAAATTTTTAGAAAAAAAGGCATACCTGAGGCTACCAAACTTCTCATAAGGTTAAGAAACACTGGAAACAGCAATATTACAAAGTAATATTCTTTTTTAGGGGTAGAGAATGTGAGCCTTAGAGGTATTTTCATATAACAGAAAGAACACAAATAATAAGAATGGGTTATAATTGAAAATAATCAACTTATTTTTCTTATACAAACAAAAAATAAAATATAAATATAAAAATTTCATTTATGATCATAACTTCACATTGAGATTATATTGAAATTTGGAGATGTGAAAATATATTTTTACATGGAAAATTGAAGTAAAAAGAAATTTCCATCAAAATTATTCAAATTAAAACATTTTTGTGAAAAATTTTAATAAGTATTTTTATAGCTTTTTTTCCAATCAAGAAGCTTATGAAAATGATTTCACCATTAAATTCCTCATAAAAAATCAGGTGGGGTCACCTCTGATTGAAAATTCTGTAACTCAACTCCAAATAAGCTTAAATTAAGTTGTAGGTATTTTCTGTATGAAAATCTGAAATTCCTGAAAAATTAAATTCAAGTCACACAACATGTGGTGTTAATCATCATGTTCTGTGTTGAAATTGAGGTGTTGTGCATACTTTAGAAGCTATGAGGAATTGAAGTATTCTCAATTGAAATGTAAAAATGTGTGTGTGTATTTCATAAGTGAACTTGGATTTGCATATGTGGGATGAATAATTACAGTTGTGTACTGTAAGTTTTTAGTTTCATTAAACATGTAAATTTGTAGTATAATACATAATGCGGAATTAAAGGAAAAAATAAATTGGAAAGATCAATTTTTGGGTGGAAGGGAAATCTTGGCTCCAAGGGTACCAGACTCCCCCAAATTCCTTTCTTGAAGGCATGAGATGGCAAAATTAATGCAAAAGCTCATCACTTTTGGCCTAAAATTGAGTGTTTTGATACCAACTGCGGCATTTTAACTGTTTCCAAGAGGGTAAAACTTCCCTTAAGGTAAAAAAATTTAAGAAAAGAATTTTTAAGGTCTCTTACACTCATTATGATGTGTTTTTGAAGGCTTTGAACCAAGTATCACTATAGAAATGGCTGATTTAAGGGACTAAAGTGGCTGAAAGCAGCCTTTTTTGGTCTAAACCACAGCTCAATGATGCCATAATTGGCTTTTCTGTTGTAAGTGTGTTTCCCATGACTCATTAGAGTAAATTTTACTTTTGGAGTAGAAAATTGGTGGCTATTACAGAATGTCCTCTTTGCCCCACTTTTCTCTTCATGTTAGAGTCTTTTCCTTTTATAATGGGTTAAAACACTGTTTAACCAATCAATAAAAGATTACAACCACCCTTTTTCAAAAAATTTGATCCCTTTAGCCGCATGGAGAATCATTATAATCATTTTTCCCCTTTAATCACCCCAAAAGTGAATCAAAGCATCTTTAATCACTGTTAGCTTTGTCACTTTGTTTCCAAATTCACTCTGGTCACACTTGGGAATTCTTTCTCTTTAATATCCTTTTCAAAGACTCTGTTCTCATATAAATTGCCTGCAGTCCTTTTCTCAATTAATTCCAATAAAAATTCCTTTTGAAGAAATTTCTTTTGTAGCCTAAAATATCTCTTGTAGAGTATTTTTGAGTAAATTTTTATTTTTGGTAAAGCAATTAATCTTTATGATACTTGCTCATTATACTAAAAAAGGTGAAACCAATCAATTTGGCATGTTCTCTCTTGAAAGTCTTGAAATTTAGTACTTTTAATTAAATTTTACCTTATAAATATTTTGAGGACAGGTAAAATTAATTGATTCTTAATCAAAGTTTCATATCCACATCTTACATATATATATTGTATTTTCCGTTTAATTACTTAAATAGTGCACTAATGATTCAATATAATTCATATTATTTTAAATGTGGGTAAATAATGCATATATATCAAGGAACAATTTAAATATGTAAGCATCATTTTTATGATACCTATTTATGAATAGTATTCAAAAAATGAAGAAATGGTTTCATTTTGAGCTAATTCTAAAGACAATTACTCTTTATTCTGTTTGCTTTTTATTTTTCTATAATTTTATGTGAGGAATGTGTAGAATTTTACTTTTCATAAGATTTCTGTATTGAAGCTCTCCTTTAAACTTCAAATATCTAAAAAAACTTCCAATCAAAATAAAGACAAATTTCAGTTATCTTATTAGGGGCGGGTTTCGAAAAGAGGCTTTATACCACTGTAGTATATTTCAATATTATTTAATTAAATACTCATTCAGTAAGCTATGATAAGCTTCCAATCCAAGTAATAATGAATTATATTAAGTCCATTATTTCATGGCTCTTCCAAACAACACTTATGTGTATTAACAGATAATTCAAGCTGATTTATTAAAACACTCATCTTAAAAATCATCATAAACTTCAATCAGTAGAAAGAATTTTTTTTCCAGAAATGAAAGGGATTTATTAAGATAATCCAGATGAGATAATTAATAAATAATTTAAGCAAAATAAATGTTAGAAAATGTTTTTATCAAAAATGAATTAAGCTTCTAATAGAAAGTCAGAGTAATAATACATATGTTTCAATTAATAAAAATAATCCCTAAAGACTACCAAAAAAGATATATGTAATCCAACTATCAAATAACTCATAAAAAGTATTTACAGCTCTTGGAAATATTATTATTTATTTTAAAATGATAGCAATTGATAAGAAAAGTATAATATCAAAAATAATTTTATTTGGAATCATATAATGTATTGGATTTAGAAAGCGATAATATATAAGAAAATAATCTAGGGTTTTTTTGAGAACATTGGAATTAGCCAGAAAAAAATCAAAAAGGTTAATAATGAATGGACTAAACTTAAATTTCTTAATATATTCATTTAATCAGAAATTACTATTTCATAAAAAACAGCAAGTGATGAGACCAAAGTTTTCTTCATGAAAATTATTTTAATCTTTTATCAAAAATAAGAGTTAATTTAAATAAATCTCAAATTTTATTATTACCAAAAAGCTGTTTCATAAGAAATTTAATTTATATGGAACCAATATTTAATCATAATATCTTTATATTTTTTTTCTTTTATTGAAAATATCAATTTCAAAAAGTCTCAGCTCCAATTCAATATACCACAAAGGTCTTTTACTCTAATGACTTCAAGTTTTAATCATACTACTCAAGGTAATCTTGAAAATTCCAAGCACTAGGGAAAATCAAATTTATTTAAATCTAAAAGGTAAAGCTATCAATCAGGCTTGAAGTCCTCAATAAATTACCTATCTGAGTTTTTCATTTCAAAAGTGATTGAAACAAATGTTATTTGATTAATTTCTGTATAGAATCAAGTCCTCAACAAAACTCACAACACTCATAAAATTCAAGAAGAATACATAATTTTTCAGGCCTCCCATAAAACCTTTATTACATTTTTTTTCTGTTTATCTGGACTAGAACAGCTCTTATTTCAAGGAATACACGGTTTCTAATTGGGTTTTATAAATTTTTTGATTTGTTCAGCTATCCAAAAATGAATAATTTGTTTTTCCTATTTTTATTTTCTATGAAAAAAAATAATATAAAAACAACCTTTAGATATAACAGTGAATGGAAATTTCCTTTGTATTTTACTATACATCATTATTCCATACTCATGAATTATTAATCTTCAAACACAATCCATCTTAAATTATCTTCAAAAAAGGAGATATTCTAAGAAAAGATAGATACAAATAATACCATCATGATTTTAATGTAAGCCTTGAATGTTCCTCTAGATACCCCAAAGTCCAAAAATAGAATTTTAAATTCAGGGTGCATTCTTCATTCATAGAAAGCACTTGAAAAATATATATAAGTAAATAAAATCATGATTTTTATAATTCATCAATAAAATAAAGCTATAATTGTTCTTACAAAAATGAAACAGAAATATATAATTATTAAAAATATCAATATTTAGTATTATTAAAGAAAATTTGTCTAGAAAATGAATTAATATTTCTCCCTATTATAAAGCATATTAAATATCTTTCACCCTTGAATTCCCCACTCAATTTTACCTTGGGTAATATCTGAGTACCTCAGCTCTAATGGATCTTGAATTAACTCCTTAGGATATCCAGTGGGAAAGTCTTAAAATAACCAATAGATTCATTTATGCACACCTAATTTGGCCCAAAAAATAATTCTTTGTGTTTAGAAGGAAGTGTTGTGTGTGTCTTGAGAGTTATTAGTGATCAATTGAATTATCTTCAACTTAACTTTTCACATGTGTTACACAACTGACATTCAATTATGATATTCTTTGTAAAACTTTAAAATGGTTTAAGCTGAAATTTGAATTTCTGGTATTAATATCTTACCATGATTTTATTCATAAAAAAACAAATAAATTGAAATTAATAACATTGTGGGAAAATCATTTTTTACTGAAAGGGTTTTCAAAACCCCCCAACTCCTCTAATATTGATAGAGAGTCTCAAGATTAACACATAATTTAATCAGGTTTTTCCTAAAGATTAATAATATGAGCTATATCTGAGTTTTTCATGTGGCTTTAATACCAAGTAGAGAAGATTTAACTCTTTATAAGGGCTTAAATATACCCTAAACTTACAAAAACACATTAAAAATAGGCTTGTTCCTGTTTTAGAATTCTTTCTCAAATGCTTCAATATGTTGTGCATCCCTATAGCCAGCCCCATTACAGAAACAAATGTTTTAAATTAATATAATTGAGAAACCAGCCCTCTTTTGAATGACCCCCAGTCCAATGATGACATATTTGTATTTTATATTCTCAATATTACGTATATACACTGTAGATAACTTTGTATATTTTTCAAAAAAACCAATCTGTGAAAGAACTTCTTTACCCCATATTTCCTTTCAATTTTTAATTTTTTTCACCTTTATGACTGCCTTTATTAACTTTAATTCAATAAATATTATATTACAAACAGAATACTGAGCTTATTTTAAATCCTTAGACAACATCAAGAAATATTTCCAAGCCTTTTTTGACTATCATACTAATTATAAGAGAAGTGAATTAAATCTCCTTTCAGTACTATAATGTTCCTCACTCATCTAATATATTAATTCTTCCAATTTTTGGGAATTTTTTCTCTCAAAAGTCATTTTTAGAGACTCTTTTCTCATATGCGATTTACTAATTCCCCTCAATGAAGAAAAAAATAATCATTCTGGTAGAAGCTTCTTGTTCTATTGAAAAATATCTTGCAGAGTTTGGTAATAGAAACATATGCTTTCATCACATATTTTTATACTAATAAGCGCAAAAAGAATAGTCTTGGCATTTTTTTTCTCAAGAATATTGATATTAATATTCTTGACATATTTTTACCTTGAAAAATATTTATTACAAGAAAGCTAGTAGGTTTTATATTCACACCTAATAGCTAAACAGTTGAATATTTGTCTCAGATTAAAGTTCTTTAATAATTTAAAATTTTGATGAATATTGTTCATTTCAAAAGGCTATCCCCCTGTATAATCTCTAAAGCTCCAGTCATTCAATTTTCATGGGTCTACTTGACTAATCTTATCCTGAGATTAACCAAAAATGAAATTATACACTGAATATACATTAAGATACACCATGAAAAAGAAATCAATACCTGGGGGAAGGTGTTTCAGGTGTAACATCAGTCCAAACACAAGTAATATTATGAATCAAAAATGGGTTCAACATGGGTTTAACCCTGATATTGTTTTTCAATCTTCTCAGCCAGAACAAACTATGTTCTTAAAAAGATACAAATAATAACTCATTATATAGCTTCTTTGGTTTGAATACTACTTTGTTGAAAATGAATAGAGATAGATTATAAAATGATCTGAAAAACAATATTAACAGAATATAATCATATAAATGCAAATTTTTCATAATCATCTTGGGATAAAATATACATTTCAAGAGTAACGTAGGTGTATATATAAATGAAAATAATGCATTTTTAGTTGAATGACCTAAATTAAGGTACATTTTGTATCAATCTTTCATAATTACTCATATTTTCATTATTTAACTATAGGATTTTGTCTCAATTTTAAATGTATTTTATATTTGGTTTTAATCTTGAATATTTTTTATTCTAATAGAATATTAACATTCTTCTATATAAAATATCCATTTTCCATTTAATATAGCCCTCTGAGAGAATTATCATTATACTTACCTTGCAATCCAGCATCTAGTAACATAAGTGATATTATCTCCAAAATATACCAGAGCTAAAATAAATATATTTGTCATCCTTATGTAGTTTTAAATATCACATTATAGTGATATCCTTTCTTTACTCATAAAGTGTAATTTTATTTATTCAAATTTAAATAATCTTTAAATTTATGTGTAGTAATGTGTTATATAATTTAGACCTCTTAATACCCAAAATTTGGACTCTTTTACCTTATTTGCATACTTAAAGATCTATCTAAACCTCAAAGATTATTTTTTTGCCTTGTTAGGCTTGTTTAAAATATTTTTAAAATATTGAGACAAATATTCTTTTGATTATGTATTATTGTCCAAATTTTTATCTTTCATATATCATTTATTTTTATTTGAGTTGATTCTCTCAGATTCAACATATATAAGAATCTGCGCTATGAAGTATATAATTATTTGAAGCCAAGAGATTGCACTTATTCTCCAAACTGATGAATATTGATGATATTTATCACAGAAAATAACAGTATCATTATTCAAGTTCTATAATTTGAAAGAGGGTATTGAAAGAAGCTGGCTCCATGAGAATTTGCAATCAAATAATAAAATAAGCTAACAGTATTTAAAAAAATTCATTTTTCAAATTCAGCCTCTCAAGATTATTCTCATTCCATAAGGTACTATCTAGCTCTGTAATATTTGAAATATGTGGTAAATACTAAAGAGGAAAGATATTAATCCAAATTTTGATAAATTCTATGAAAGCTATGGAATATACTTCGGAATTTCTTGAGAATATCCATCATTCCTAGTCGCTAATTTGCTATGGAATTTGTCTGTTTAAAAGCTTTCTCAAGGTTATGGCATATAAAGTTGGAGTTTTCAGGCTTATTGCCAATATCTTACCTAATAGATCATATTATTTTTCAATAATATATATTCTTAAGTTCATTTTAGAAAATATTTTTGGCATTTAATTAATCCATGACATATCTATATTTATTTGAGGGAACAGGATTACCAAATACTTTTAGCTGAATAAATAAGCACTATCTCAAATACAATTGAGGTAGTTGATTGCATTTTTTAACTATTAATTCCATTCATAACTAGTATTTTAGTCATTTTCAAATCTTTCCTTTCTTTTTTTATTGGAATTTCTCTTTTGATACATTAATATCCAATTCATTATTATAAATAAATAAAAAAATCCACAAATAAGCATTCAACTTTAACAAATGTCAATATTCTAATCATCATGGTTTGAAGATTGCTAAATATGATTTCATTGCAAATATTTGAGATTTGGAAATAAGAATAATTGCTGATATTTAAAATTCTATGTTTTATATCAAGAACAAGAGAAAGATTTTTCTGAAATATTTTATATCAAGATAGATTAAGACATATAATAAAAAACTTATTTTGATCTTCCAGAATTTTGGGAGCTTTAAGAAGAAATTTTCTTGGTAAATAGAATTTATAGACAAGCTATACCAGTATTTGATTCTTTAATTCTCCAAGGGGAAGAACAACGATAACTATTTCAGTTTCTTAAGATTATATAAGAAAATTCATTACTTGAGTTAAATGTGAAATAAACCTCCATAATCCCCATAAAAAATTGAGTTAGAAGTCTATTTGAAATTTTATTTTATGATTTAATCATATCTTAAATTAAGTTATTTCAGGAAAGATGAGTCTCTAAAGAGATAATAATTGTTTTTTATATCCAATATTTTGAATCCAATATTTCCCAAGCAATTCCTTAATGAAAAGGGAAAATATTTCCTGATCCTTACACAGATTCAGATATTTAGTTAATGGAACATCCAAATATTCTAAGCCAAACTATATTGAAAAAGAGATTATTGCTTATATATGATTTATCCTGATCTATTCACTTTCAAATTTTTTGTTTAAAAAATGAAATAAAATATATTTCTATATTGTGGAGTTAAGTAGTTTTTTTACCAGTATCAACAGAAAATAATTATCACATGACTCTTTTTAATAAAACTTATAGTCTCCAATTGTGGAAAAAATGATTTTTTTAGGAAGAAAATTCTGTAGACTGCATTGAACAAAGAAAAAATGAGTTAATCTATATAATATATAAATTCATACTTGAAAGTCCCAATTTCTCAAAAGAAAATTTGGAATTAATTTATATTTCCAAGAAGAGATATGGGATTTTATATTATTCATAAACTTAACACCAATTGATCAATATTGGGTCCTTTACAAAAGAAAACTTTATAATGCATTGATAATATTTCATCTGCATGTATTGATTCATTCAATACAAATTTTGAATTCAAATTTTAATGATTCTAATTACAAAAAGTTCTGAATATTCATTTTAGAATTCCTTAATGTAGTTAACCCATTTGAATAAAAAACTGTCAAATAATGAATTTGGTTTACTTTAGTTTCATATATGTGGATGAACAACTTTGACATAACTGCTTGTGGAGTATATATTGGTCGAAATAGGGTTTTCATAAGTTAAGTAATTTCCAAAAATTGAAAAATACTGAAAATAGATTATAGAGTGAACTTAGTTATCTAAATTCAAATCATCCAATGGATTATGGATAGATTCTTAGGAGCTAAAGAACAGGGAATTATTTCACTTATTTTCCTGATTAAAGAAAATCCATTTCATATTTCAAAAAGAAAAATTAAGCCCAGAAATGGGTTCAAGCTCCTGTGCAATGAACCATAGATATATCAAAGAACATAATTTGTCAAATTCTTCACAGGAATATTATTCTATCAAATGTATTAAGGGAAGTGTTTCCATGTGAGAATTCAATTGCTCAATAAATATAGAAAAATGGCTTTTGTGTCAAAAAGGAATTTCAAATTTAGTTTTACATTATGAGAAGGATCTCTTTGTATAATAAGTGTAAATAGAAATTATGGACCTTGAAGCCATTTTCAATATGGATCTACATCCATTTACTTGGTTTTTAATGATTAAAATATCTTTGGCTATGGAAATTGGCTTTGAATTGATGTTTCAGAAGTGTTCAGAGGTCAGTGATTCTAAACTACATTATAATAAGATTAGTATATATACCTGGAAAATATTAGGTTTCTTCAAGCTTAAATAGAAAGTAAAACCCAAAAATCAAAAACATTATTACACAGAATTTTCCTCTTCATTTATACCAACTTATTCTAATTGAGTCATTTTGGCACAATATTTTGAGGAAAAATGAATATTCATTATTAGTATACATATTTCAAGCTACCAATGAGTTTTCAACCATAAAAAAATCTTAATAACTTGAGGGACTAATTACTCCATTTTAAAGCCACTTAGAACTGGTTGTTTTTAGATTATTTGAGCTCTTATTATGTGATTAAGAGCTTCCTTACTCTGCTTATATCTACTAGAGTGAAGTCACCCAGTTCCTTTATCTCAGATAATGGATTGGAAATATTTGAAGTTTTCCTTTTGAGATAAAATACAAATAATTCTCATATAGATATGAAATTTAGAATTTTCAATGTTAATCAAACCATCAAGTGAAAGATTCATGAATTAAAAATTAGAAAAAAAATTGAAGTGAGAAGAATACATTGGTCATACTTCTAAAAGGTTTATTAAAAAATATCCTGAATAGTTTTGCCAATTTCTCTATTGAATATATAAAAAAAGGATCTTAATGAGAGGTTTGGTGATGAGAAAGAAATTCAGTAGAACTTTGAGATTAGAATTTAGCTATCCTACATTATATCTGATATATGGCTTACTGTAATGATTATAATGAAATAAAAATTGAATTTTAACCCTGAATTTCCATGTTAAACACTTAAATATCAAGATTTTCAAGAAATGCTTCAAAATATTCTGGTCAAATTTATTTCAAATACTATTTAAAGAGGATACTTTTTCTTAATAATACTGTAGCTCTTGAGAATGAAGCCCAAAGGATTAGAAGCCACAATATTCTTAAAAAAGAGGAACTACCACATTTACCAGTTCTTTTCTCCTTTTGAAATGATAATGAAACAGAAAATGTTCACTGTGTTTTTCTTTTTCAGATAATATCAAGAGCCATGCATTTTTTCAAAAAAATATTTTTTCAAAATATAACAAGATCTGATATAATTTTTTGTCAAATGATTCATCATTTCAAAAGTCAACTCTTTCTGAAATTCAGAAAATTGATTTTTATGTTATTTTCAAAATAACAATGAGGAAGGGCTCCTGAAATATCTCTCCAATTGAAAAACAAGTATTCAAGATTTCAAAGAATTATGGTGAATTTGGAATTGAGTTGTGTCCTTTTCATTAGAAAAATTGCTTTTTCTGCTCTTCTTCTGTCTTCTAAGTTCAAGATGGAATTTATGATTAAAGAAAATTAAAAATATTCTTATCAAACCATCTGTAATTGCGCGAGAAACAAGCTCTATGATTCTTTTTTGTGAACAGTTTCATGGAGGATTCTTATTGTGAGCTGGGGGATCCTTAGAGGGACATGCACCTGAGATATTTTGATAGAATGATTGGGAATTTCAATCTATGATAAATTCAGTTAATGAATTGTTTCAAGAGAACCAATACCCAAAATGTGTTTTTTTACATAGAGGTCATTATTCAATATTTAGGGTAAGATTTACACTTATCCTATCCCATAAAGGTTAGGATTTAATTTAGATAATCAGAAACACATAAAGACAAAAAATCAGAATTGCTAACAAAAAGATTTCAGATTGGATTTTAATAAACCTGAAACATGATACCTTGTCTCAATGCTCCAAGGACCATATTTTTATTTTCAAAAGCTTATTCAAGAATTTGAGCTCAGGGCTTTCTTGAGATTATTATTTGAAAAAAGAACTATGTTCCCTTACCTTTTTTAAGAATTCCCTATTCTATCCATTTTAAGTAGAAAAATTCTTTCCAATTTTGTTACCAAACAAAAAATTAATTCAGAGAATGTTATTCAGGCTACATATATAAGCCAGAAAATTCAGGACTACCAAAAGGAAAGTAAGTTTCTTGTTTTCAGTAAGAAGATTTAGATGATTCAGCTTAAAAGACGATCTGTGTGTTTTCATGGCCGGATAATTTGTGACTTTGAGATTTAGTAATTATCTCCATTGACTCCAATAAATAACTTGTAGCTTTCTTGAGGTTTGTTTTAAATACTCTTCTATATTTTCCTTTTTGGGAAATTCTTTTATAAAATATAATATTGGAGTTTTTTTGTCCTCTTATCTTTAGACATGAAAATATATTTCAATATAGCTCCTATTTATACTTTAACAAGGGTATAAATTAATTATCTACAGAAAAACACCAACTTCATCAATAGATCAATTTGATATCTATGGCATGGTTTGCTTAAATGTTTTTGTTCTGCTTTGTCTTTTCAGAAATATGTATATCTAGCTGATTTTAAAAAAGACAAGAATATGAATAGGAGCTCAATATTTATATGAGAATTAGAGAGAAAACAGGACAGGATGAAATAATAGCAGAAAATAATTTGTTTTCACTACCAAATGAAATAAAATAACACAAAAAAGTGGTAAGCTGTGAGCCTTGAGGTATATTTTACATACCCAAATGGGCCAAAATTAATATTAAAATAAATTCTGAATTATGCATAACCCATAAGTCATTCATATATTAAGAATTTATCATTTTTTATTTTGGAAAAGATAGATACCTCTTTTGGTGAATAAGTAAGTCAATGGATTTGAAGCCAGATTTGGATTTTACACAAACATTCACCTAGGGTAACCCCATGGGGTGAATAAACTCAAATTAACTCTATGAGGTGGTAATATGGAAAATACTCTAACCCCACATCATCAATACCACATAAACGAATTGTGCAAATTTTTGTTTTTCTCAATTTCATTCCAAAATAATGGGAATATAAGAAATGCCATGTCACATATACACTAAGAATAGTGTCATGCATGTTGGTGGCACTCAATAGTACTGTATTCTTAAATAAAGGTTTGATTCACCCATAGTGGATATCAGTCTTGAAGCCTGAATTACTTTTTTTGATGTGAAAATAGCTAAGGGGGACAAAAGAGATCAAAGAGTGCCAGGGTACCCAGCTTCATGGGTCTCTGAGATGTGTCCAGCTTCAAATCTTGAATCTATGGCTTATCTTGGCCCAATTGGTGTTCTAAAACCTTTTTGGGAGCCTGGGTAACAAGTTAGAATCCCATTAAATCATGAGAAAATAGCAAATAAGGTACTATTTTGATGTGACAAGGAGGTAATGAGCAACTCTGGCTCCTTTGACCATGTCCATTATGAATTATTTTACACAGATAAGCCCAAGAAAGAGTAATTAATACCCTTTTGGTACTAGTATCCACAAATTTACTTCATAACAACAAGATATTACTATGCTATTTGCTTTTCTATGTAGAAATAAGGTAAAAGCTTCAAAAAGTAATGAAAGTACAATTCATAGTAAATCAGTATTAAACTTTCAGGAAAATTTAGAAGGGAATAATGAATATAAATTCCAAAAATAACCATGACTTCATAATTCAAATTCAAAGTTTTACATACAGTCCATTTTTGATGATTTCACATGAAATTCTGAATATTCAAAAATTAACAGAAAATACAACCTTTGATAAAATTTCCAATAATTTTTATAGCTTTTTCAAGCGATTTTCATTTTTAAGTAAAATAATATTTAGATTTGTTAATACTTTATTTCTTAACCATAAAGGGGTTTCCAATTACATAAAATGACTTGATTAAGTAATCATGATACTCTTATGTGACAACAAGTGATTTAATCAATAATTGAGATAGGATAAATGGTTTATCACTCATTAATTATCGGTTTTCTTCATGGCACACATCTGTGAGCTTTTGTTTACTTAAAAAAGCCCTCCTCTTGCTGTTTTTTCCAATAATAATCTTATTATTAGTACCAACAAGTAAGCATTGGATAAATATTTTATTGAGTGTTTTGAAACTTTCAGAAAAAATGAGGAAGCCTTGAAATCAAAGAAATATACCATTTTTCAATGGTGTTCAACTGTTATAAATCCATTTTGATCCTTTGAATCCACAAATAATCCATCAAATCACTCTGCCAATTCTTTTCAAGTAGTATTTGGAGTATGAGTGATTGTTTTGACTTGATTATTAAATTTATAACCAGTGTTCAATATCTTAAAGAATTATTATCATAATCCATCTTGCAAAATATAATTATATATTATTTTAATAGCAAGCTTTATTAGTATTACTTGTAATTGATTCTAGTAGAAAATTACTTCTTACTGTTATAATCACTAGTAGTGTATAAAAAGTGAAATAAATAATTAAGCAATTATTTATTTATTTGTGGTTATAATTAATTCTTTCATTGTATTCAATAAGGAAAATCACAGTACTCTTGAGTAATAGTGATATTATCACGAGTTTCCTAGACACATCCTACAGAAGCTGAGTAATGGACTTGGACCATATTCAAAGAAAAATATCAATCCATAATGGTTAATCTGAGAATTTCAACCCTTATATAAATTGCTCAACTATTACATATAGAATTGAATATATTCAGAATTGTTCTATAGAATCCTGTTATGAGTTAATTTTAAAAAACTCTCTATTCCCATAAACATTTATAAAATATTCTAAAATCTTTTCAAATAAATATTTGATAAATATTATTCTCTAATCATGAAACAGCAAAGAATATAAGCCCTAGAATAAACCTGAAATGGCTACATGAATACCCCTATGATCCAAGCTTCACATTATAGAAATTCTTACAAGCTCTGCTGAATGGGACCCAGAAGGGGGTTAATTATGTGTCCAACCACAAGAATTAAAGGCCTCAAACACCTTTTGAAACCCTTTTTTAAACATTTATAAAAAATACTTCACTCATTCTTGGCAGAAAAGTAACTCTTGAAAACACTTTTTTCCAACCAGGATGTAGTCTTCATGTATTATTCTTAAATTAAGGCTCATGAAGTCTTTTAAAATTGTACATATTACATATAAAAGCCAATGAAATGAACTAGAAAATATATATGGAATTTAATAATCTTGAGTAAGTGGGACTGGTGTGCTTTCAAAATTTAAAAATAATTGAAAAATTTTAAAATGTCTGTTTTTTACCAGAAGCTTTAATCAATCTTTTATCTCATTTTTCTCCAAATTTTTACAGAAGTTTCAATGCCTGTGTTAAGATAGTCGCTTGAAAATATCCAGAAAAGTTTCAGTAAATATCTTTTTGGGCTTGCAACCACTATATTTATGTATTTTTCATTCTATGATATAGCTAAATAAAACATATGAATCACTGATTTTACAATAATCCAAGGTTTTGCAAGATTATTGCATTAAAGTTAGTGAATGAAAGCAAATTATATTTAAAAATTCTTAAGAACAAAATATAATGCTTAAATTCCACTTCAATCAAAACTCTGAGAAGCTCGGAGTTTTTTCTATCTTTCTCATGACCTCAACTATTTTAGATATTTAATTTCATGATATTTTTAATAGAACTCTTAAAATATTCTTATAGCTTCTTCCAACTCCTTTCATAGCTTTATGTAACTTCTTTTTCCCTTTATCCTGTTCCATATCTTTATTTTATTTTATTTTTTCCAAAATTTTGTCTTTGGTTGCTCTCTTTTGTATTTTTCAATCTAATCTAACAATTTTTTTCATTTTTTAGTTAAATTGAATATTTTGAATTTTTCTCAATCTTTTTGGTTATTCCTATTTGGAAATCATAGTGTTTTTTTTTGAATTTTTCGATATTGATGCTTCCTGTAATCTCTTCAAATTTTTCAGTTTATGAATCGTTTTCTATTTCAAGTATGGATTATTTGTGATTTTTCCATCTTTTGATTATTTATTTTTTCTATCTCTATTTTTCTTTTAATTTTTTCACTTACTCAGCACTTTCCAATGATTTTAACTCTTCTCAAATATGTTGATATTTTTTGATTTTGTTTTGAATTTTGGTTAATGTTTGAGTTTGTATTATCTTGTGCCTGTACAGCTGAAATACAGATATACAGGGAACAAGTACAATATTTTACAGAAAAAGCTCAAAATTTCATAAAATTAACAATGAAAAAAATCATAAAATAAAATCAATTGAAAAATATCATGAAAATCATAAAAAACTCAAAAAACTTCAAAAAATTCAAAAAGTGGAGTTCTTAAAAATCGAGAAAAATGAGACAAAACTTTGAAAATTTCATCAAAATTTTGGTGCAAATTCAAAAGATAATAAGCAAAATAAAATCTGGAAACTAACCAAAACAAGCCAGATTTAAGAAATTGATGACAATAAGAGAAGACAGAAAGACTCACAAAGGTAAAGAAATCAGAAGACAAGGGAAAAATAAAGAATTATATTAGCAAAACAATGAAACGAAATTACAAAGATAAAAAATAAAAAAATTATTTGATTTTACAAATGAATTTTTGAATTTGAAGTAAAACCAGAGAAAACTCTATTATTAAACAAACTGGAAAACACACCAAAATGTACAGGTTCATATACGAGTCTCAAAATTAATATAAATGAAAGAAAATAATTAATTAAAAAATGAGATAAATTCTGAGAAGTCAAGTATGAAGATATAGAAAGTAATCGAAGATATAAAGGGTAAAAAATGAAAAATTAAAATATAATAAATCAATATTAAGCTAAGGAAATTGAAAAGAAAAAATAAATCATAAACTTATGCTGGGAGATGAAACACAATTGAAAAATAATAAATGGACAAATTTTCTCTTAAGTAAAAAACACAGAAAAGAGAAAACTCAGAGTGTCCTTGAAAATATATATTTCAGTTTTCCTGCAATAAAAATGGAGAACCATGTACTTTCAGGGTACAAATGGTGCTTTTGGAAGGTATCAAATGAGAAAGGTCATTTTGACTGAGTTTTTAGTGCTTTATTGGAGAATGATAGCACTAAAGGTATATTTTGCATATGAAACGAATGTTAGTGTAAGAAATATCTCAAAAAAGCTTTTTTAATACTTCATTTTTCAATAATAATCTTGGTCAAAATACTAAGAGTGACCCCTGTAGGATTTTTAAGAAAGAAAAATTTAATTCTCAAAAATTAATTATTCCTTCATAGATAAGTCAATTGATTCTCAAAGTAATTTCTGAGAAGGACTATGAAAATACTTTAACATATTTCCCCACAGCTAAAAGGTAAATTATGATATTTCATCACAAATTTATGCTCTTCAAGTATCTCATTACTTAAATGATATGGCCCAAATTAAAATCTTCATAGGTCTGTTTTTTCACTCCTACAGATGAAAATTTTAAGCTGTCTCAGTGCAAAGGGGAAAGAAATCATGTGAAAAGAATATAAAAATTTGAATCTCAAAATTTACTTTAAATTTATCACACAGTTTATGGAGAGGGAAAATCTTTCAAATACTAAATTCCATCAAAAATTGAATCACAGATTTATATGTTGAATTAAAAATGGAAAATATTGAATGTTTTGAAAGCTCCTTTTTGTGGGATGAAATAATGCAGGACCTTGAGGGGGATATTATCTGTAAGTCTGTTTTGAATTTTTGAATTTTCCAAAAAACATGGTTTCTAAGGTGTATTAGCTGCCCCTCTCAATAATACTGAATAGTCAGCCTACATAGAATTAAAAAAATAAAATAAAATTTTTGGTTTTAACAAATGAAGAAGACTTATCAGTAGTCTCCAAGTCATACCTATCAATAAGTTTATAGCCAAAACTTTGATGTGTCACTATAATTTATGATAAACTAAATACCACTATTTTATTTTTTATCTTAATAAGACTTATGAAAAAAAACTCTTTTTGTGTTTTGTTTTCAATTATGATGCCTTCTTAATATTAATACTAATAATAAGGACACTGGATTTAATACTAATAATAATTCTTCAATATTTTCATAATACTATGTCCATATCACAACTGCTTTCTTTTAATACTACTAGGATTTTAACTGCAGTTATACTACCATTATTCAATGATACTCATCTACTGAGAAAGTCTTCTGAGATTTTCACTATGGTTATACTACTCTTCTTCAATAATACTAAGATACTGAGAAAGGCTGCCAAGCTTTGCATTACTAAAACACTACTACTACTCTAGATATCCTGCAAGTACAGGTATTTCTGTGACCCTCAATAGTTGGAACTTGTTCAATTGTTTTTGGAAAATGTGGGATAGAAGACCTCTATTTATAGGAAATTTTTCTGGTGGTGTTTTTCTTATCAAAGCAATGTGATGTCATTGAGATAATTTCACCAGTGAGAGTTTTCTTTTTGCCAAGAAAGTGGAGAACATACAGCTTCTGAAAATTGAACATCCTTCTATTCATATGATATCTCTGAGAGAATTCAGCTGGTGAAATTCTTCCTTCTGGTGACTTTGTTATATGCCTCCTGAGATAATTTTGCTAGTAGTGGCTTTTATATCAGAATCATGTGATGTCATTAAGATAATTTGGCTGGTGATATTTTCCTTTCACCAAGAAAGTAGAGACATTACAGCTTCTTAAAATTGAAATTTCTTCTAGTAATATGATATATTTGAGGTAATTTAGCTGGTGACTTTGTTACATGTTTGCTGTGATAATATTTCTAGCAGTGTTTTTCTGATCAAAATAATGTGATTTCATTGAGCTAATTTTGCTTGTTAGATATTATTTTTTTCCAAAAAAGTTGAGAAAACACAGCTTCTGACAATTAAAACTTCTTCTAGTCGTATTATACCTTTGAGAGGATCTATCTGGTGACATTATTCTTGGAAGTGGAGAAAGTTGAGAAAATAAATAATTTTTTATTTATTGCAATGCCATTATCTTTCTAAACGAAGTAAAGTATTGTTTTCAATGCTTATACGCAATCTTGAGAGAATTTTGCTTGTTCTTTAGCTTTATTATTCCATCATTTCATGGATATATTGCATTGTTTCTATCAAATTTGACATTTATTATTATTACTAAGAAAGCATTTCTTCTTGTTAAATTAATTCAAATTTCTTACATAGCCTTGAGGTATTTCTTTTTACTTAATTGAGGTGGAAAAATACATTTCTGATTCTGTTCTCAATATAAATTTAAATAGCTTTATTGAGTTTATCTCCATTGAATTTTGTAATCTCTTTATGGATTATACAATAATGTGGAGAAATTGGTATTTATTATTTCAAGTAATATTCTTCTGGTTGAAACTTCAATATTCTATATTTACGAAATTCTCTATTATTCCCTCAGAGTTCTTCACAGTTTTATTTACCTAGTTCCAGGGTTCTGCAGTTTGATTTTCTTCTCTGGAGTTATTCCATAATTTTATTTCCATCTCTGGGGCCATTCTGAAAGTTGATTTCTTCTCCAGAGTTATTTTGGGATTTTTCTATCATTCTGAAATCCTATTTTCATATCTGTGATTGTTCCAAAACTTGATTTTCTTCCTTGGAGTTATTCCAAACCTCTGCTTAAATTCCACAATCATATTTCCATCTCCATAGTTATTCTAAAATTTCCAAAATTCACCAATATTCTTTCCATCTCTTAAGTTTATTTGCAATTTTATTTCTTCTCCAGAGTCATTCAACACCTCTTCTGTAATTACAAAGTTATATTTCCATATTTGGATTTATTCTTTGATCTTCTTTCCATCTCCAAAGTTATTCCATAGTTTGATTTCCATCTCCAGAGTCATCCCACAAACTTCAATAATTCCCAAATGTTTTTCCATGTCTTAACTTATTCCACAAATCCATTCCCTTCTTCAGATTTATTCCACAATCCTCTTTCCATATTTGAAATTGCTCCACAATTTCATTTCCTTCTCAATAGTTATTCCATAATTTCATTTTCCATCTCCAGAGTTATTCCAGGATTTAACTATAATTCTGCAATTTTTTTATTATTTGGTAAGCTTGAGACTGGTATAATTGGTATGGGATACCACGAAATGAGTCAATTTATGTGAGTTTCAATTCCAATTTTTTCTTGATTATAGGTATTAAACAATGAAGAGATGATAATATCTTATAATATGGAGGAAATCATATGGGCATTTTGCATGAAAGTTATTAATGAGGCTCACAAATTTGGAAGGAGATTTCAGTTCTTTAGTCAGAAAAAGAATTATTTCAATTATCATCAAGGGACAAATAGTGACACCTATCTTCAAAATTACTCTTTGTTTAAATGTATCCTGTTTGTTGAAAGTTCATTTTTTCAAATATCTTCACATATTAAGTATTTGATATGCTCCTGATTGATTTTTTCCAATTTTTTCTTTCATTGATTCCTATTTATGCATCATTTATTTATTATTTTCAAATTAAAAATTTAATGGTAAGTAAATCTTCACACATAGTGAAAAATTTCATCTCTGACATCTATTGGACCAAAGTGGTATAACCTAATATGATAAAAATCATGAAATTAATGTCTCTTTCAGTTTCTCTAAGGAAAATTTGGAATATGAATTCGGTCCAAACAAATTTACAAATCAAACACATGATGGGGAAGAGATCATTCCTTTATTTTCCCCATATCTCAAACATCATTTGGGTTGATAATTTTTCTTATTGAAAAAAAAACTGTTGTATCATATTAAATCCTTCTTTTCAGTGGGTTTTAATATAAATATAAAATATTTGGGGATTAAATTTTTTTATACAGTGACAGTTGAAGGGAACTGAAATATGTATAGCTCAAGCTTGCAATTTTATAGGACCATGGAATTGGACATAGGGGATTTCATATATGTTAATCTCAAAAACAATTTACTTTGATTTCTATCATGAGTTTTGTACATTTAAAATATCAGTAATAGCATAACAATAAAGAACTCTCTTTATTGAATTGATATTTTCTCCTGATTATAGATGTTCAAAATTAAATTATGTTTCTGTAATTTCACCAAGAGGGGTTTTTCATCCCAAAGGCAAGGTTTTTTCCAATTAATTGAGATCTTAAATCATTTCATCTTGAAACACAAAACTGTTTCTATTCAATTTTAAAAATTTCAAATTAATTCAATAACTTAATTATATATCTATTTTCATAAAAAATAAAGTTTTAGAAGATAATAATTAGACGGGAATAGCAATTATGTGTTTCGTATTTAAGAAAAAGGAGATAGGAAAATTATGAGACTGATTCACATGAGCAATATGAGATAAAAACACAACTTGATGAGCCTCATTTAATTGAAGAAAATTTCAGGATAAATTGAAAATATATATCCATATCTAAGCCAATTAGCTCAGAAATTACTCTTCAATAAAAATTATTTAACATGAAAATATGTGATAAAAAAAACATAAAAGAATTTGAGATATATCCCTACTAATATATACTCATTACTAGATATTCTTTTACCTTGTGCTAGCCTCTTGGGGATTGATACAGCTCCAGAAGTAATTTGTAGGCATTTTATTGGATAATAAAGCTCCTTATTTGAAAAATTCAAACCAATTTAAGATATAATCTATAATTTATATTTCACTCAAACGATTGTCACAAATACTTTCTTACATGTAATATATCGATATCAGGAGTTATATGGGATCATTTAATAAGAGTCTCTACAAAATAGGATTCATGAAAGGCTTATTTTACCTTTTTTTTCAATTAATTGAGCAATAAATATCTACATATGATCTTCAATTTAAAAAAACCCCACCAAAGTAATCAAGATTAATCTTTCCCGACATGAAGAGTTTTTCCACAAAAGTAGTCAATGTATAAAACCCTTGAGTGGAATATTCCTCAAAAACAGATTGATTAATTTGATCCAAGAAAAGGATAAATAATATATTTAAAACCCAATTTTTTTTTGTCCTGAAGAGCTACGGAGAATATTATAAGGAAAGTAAATTCTTCCTTATTATTTGATTTTTATCTGAATTTAATTCAATTATTATTGTTTGAGAGCCATGAAAATTGTTTTTAACATCTAGTAAAAACTTCAAAAAAAATTCTTGAAAGATTTATTATGTGATTAAATGTATGAAAAGTTTTTCCTAAAATAAAATTCAATTGAAATTTCAAAATTGGATTTATTTGAAGAAAAATTATAAAAATTATCATTTTTTGTAAAGA
The DNA here is from genome assembly GCA_023105745.1 of Austropuccinia psidii. Classification (NCBI taxonomy): domain Eukaryota; kingdom Fungi; phylum Basidiomycota; class Pucciniomycetes; order Pucciniales; family Sphaerophragmiaceae; genus Austropuccinia; species Austropuccinia psidii. The sequence goes on from JALGQZ010000003.1 coordinate 54,584,766, forward strand.
TTAATAAATGTAAATTGAACTTTAATTTATCTCTTCTTTCAGAAGTAATAACTATTTGTCCTACTATCAGAAGTGGAATAATATATTTAAGCTTGAGGTTTTTCAAAAATTATGCCAAAAAAACATTGTGATATTTTCTCTCCCAAATTTATATAAATTCCAAACCAATAAAACCAAAAGAAAATTTATAAAATTACTCAAATATTTCTTCTTAATCACATCAAAGAATATAAGTAGCATATTTATTTAGCTGAGATTTTTTTTAACTATAATTAATAAAAATATCCCTTTCAGATATTTTTAATATTTGTCTTTGAGTTGAGGCCAATCAAGCCAGCATTATAATTTTCTTCCAATATCAATTATATTTTGTCCACAGAAAGAATTTTGTAAATATTTCTTCAGTATCTGGATAAATTATTTAGGGAATTTGGTTTGAATATTAAAACTTTTGGAAAATTCTGTTGATAAGAAATGTAGAAATAAATCCATAGAATTCAAATTGTGTATTATTAATTATGACTTTTGTCTATTTTGGGATCTATGGTATGTTTCCCCAACACTGATTTTTCTGATTCTGTCTGGATTAGTCTTTCATGCCAAAAATTTGAAATTCAGCACTTCCTCAAATAAAAATTATCTTCAAAAACCAGTTAAAATATATCCTACAGTGATAGAAGGTATTGAAGAGCCTCAGCTTTGATTATATATACCCTTTCTAAAGATTTCAAATTTTATTGGGAGCTAAAAAAGCCTTCTTTTATTTCCAAATTTCAAGCTCAAATGGGGTGTGAAGCTAAAATGATGAAATGTCTCCTTACTCACTATTTTAAAACACTTAATTAATATATTCAAAGCTAAAACTTCCTATCATTGAAGCTTCAAAAAATTCAAAGGCTAAAATTAAGACAACTTGAGAATATTTTCCACTCTATGTTGTTGGATCAAAGCCCCTCAGAATGATGGTTAGTAGTAAATAGTAGAGATTTCTACTTTTGAATTCTAATTTTTTTAATGAAGTAGGATCTATATGTTTTCTTCAATAAATAAGAGTTATAAATTTTTAGGGATACATGAAATAAGTAAGGCTTTCTTATCATATCAAGATGAGAAATGATATAGATAAAGATCTTTAAGAAATATTAATCTAATCACAGCTCTAAGATCCAAATCCATCTTTTATGCTTTTGAGAATAATTTAGGAATCTTTTATATGATAGGCTCTTTGAGTCTATCTCTATGCAATCTCCAAGTAGTATAAAAATAAAACCTAGATCTTACACATATTTTAGCTTTATTCACTCATCTGAAATGATACACATAAAGCATTGATTTTAATAAGAGGATTCATGTTGGTGTTCATGTTAGAATAATTTTCATTTCTTCCTTTTTTAATGGTGATAGAAGCTTTATTTATATCAAGAAATAGTTTCAAACATTACTAATTATTAAAGGCTTCAGCTTGACACCAATATTGAGAAATTAATGGCTAGATTTATTGAGGTATTGTAATTTTCAATATTGAATTGTATTGAATCCTGAGAGAAAATATTTTTAGAGACCTCAGTCATAATAAATAATTGCTTTAATGTATCTTCTGTTAATTTTCTATTGATTTTTTCTATAGATGTATATTTAAGGATCATGATTGTGTATCCTAGTATACCATCTCAAAAATTCTGTATGTCATAAAAGGATGTAATCTTCAATTGTAAATATATTTCATCTGGAAATGTGTATATATAACAAAATACTGTTAGTTCTTGAGAAAAATATCTGTTGATGAAACTTTTTGGGAATTTTCCCAAATGTAATAAAGGCAAATATTTTGCAAATTACCATCTGTGGAAAAGCTAAATAGAAATATAATAATTGAATTTTGGTTTAATTTGTATGTCATTGGGTAAATCAAATGTGTTATTTAGGCTTCAAAATGTTATCAGGTAACAAAAATACCTTCTTGAGGACTTGAAGGTCTAAATACAAGCTTTGAGAAACTTACAAAGCTTCAGGTAGTGGATGTTATCTCTGACTAAAAAAAATAAGATTTTTATTGTGGGATTTTTCAGGTTTCAGGTACCCCAACATTTTGAAAGAAATAATGTGGAAGTATTACACTTATTTGACTAAGGAGCTTCTTTATAAGAGAAGATTAGAAACTCTTAGCTTCTATGTTATAAAAAAATTCCTATTAAGTCCATAAGATCAATGACTTTTTAGGCTTCTTCTTGGCATCAGTCAAACACATACGACAAAACTAATCAAATATTCCAGTTCATTTATAAAAGGGGATTTATAGTATATATTTAAAATTTATAAGCCCTAAAGAAACATTTAACTTCAAAAAGCTTCATAAAATGTAAAAAGTCGAGCTAAAAATGTGAAAAGCATTTTAAGTATCACATTTATCTACAAAACGCTTCAGGATATCTTAACAAAGTGGGTAGTTATTTAAGTTTTTTGAAGCAGAATATCTCAAAATAAGGAATAATATTAAATATTTTAGCATTAATTTGATTCACTATGCTGATATTCCCATCTTCCTTTTAATGTACATGTAGCAACTCTAAGCTTGTAAGCTCTTACTATGAAACAATAAGTATAAAGAACGAATATTTTACTCATTCTACCACAAATGTCCTCATATAAATGAAAAATCATAATCAAAATAGTTATGATAATAAGATATTATTATAATTATGTCCTAAAACATCTATAATATTTATAAAGAAAAAAAATAATATATTAATATTTAATACATGAATATATTTAAGCAAATTTATTATTGGTAAAAACAAAGAGTAATTTCAGAAAAGCATTGTTAATCAATAATAGAAAACAATTTATAGAAATAATATTACTAATATTGAAGCTATACTAATGGAAGAATCATTAATGAATAATTATAGAGAGAAATATTGTAATAAAAGAAAATAACCTGATTTTAACACTTGATATGATAGTTTTGGTGACTTTAACACCTAAGAAAATAATGTCAACTTATTTATGATTTAGTTACAATATAAAATAGATAGAAATACAATTTTTTACTATTTTTATGTGGACTTAGATATTTTAAGAGAATTTGAAAAATGAAAATTGAAAATTGGTTTAATAACATAAAAGCTAATCCTTTGTTCTTTGCTAATATAAGAATTTAATATAACATAATAAAGTTTTTTACCTTTTATTTAATATTTTATTGAATTTTATGTGTCTAAGGGGGAAATATTCTAGTATCAACATACATTATAGAAGACAAAGAATGATTTTATCCACTTGAATTTATCAATAATATGAGGCTTGGTGATGATTACATTATTATTGAACCTTTTTATCTCATTATTATTCCATATTTTGGAGTTATCACTGTAGCTATAGTTTTCTGACATCATTAGCTTTCAATATTATATAATTTCATGGCTTAAGGAATTTTCTTAATCATAAAATACCCATATCCACAAGCTTTATCTCTTATTCAACTGTTAAACTTAAAATAAGATTACAGTTACAGATCAAAAATGCTCACTTTTAAGCCTTAACTTTGATGTTTGATAACTTTCAAGGTTTTCATTTCACTGAAATTTTGAGAGTTTATTATAATAGATTTACATGACCTTACTAAGGTTCCAAGAGTATTTTATTACATAATAAAAAATCTATCTTTTTCTTATGATTTCATCTCTTCTGTCAAAATTTTTTATTTTAGACTTTAAACCATGATTTCATAGGGTGATAATTTGAATATTATTGTAGAAATTATGTAATTATTAAAGTATCAGCTACCAGAATTTTAATATCCAACTTTTCATAAGTTTTGGCCACTTTTGATCTTAAGTGGTCAACTGGTATTGCTATTTTCATCAATTTCTCTTTGTTATTCTTAGCCTTATCTACAACTTGCAAAATAACACTCATAAATGCATTCTTATTCTTTTCTGTGTTAGTTTTTATTTTTGAGAATGTATTTATCATAGGTATTCAAAAGGATACAATCTAAAAGCCATGAATATATGCCCTCATCATAAAAGTGCATATATCCAGGTATCTTAGCAATTATTGGGTTTAAAGATATAAAATGAAGGGGACATTTATGTATTTTTGGCTGGGGAATCAAGTGGTGTAATTTATTTCAAATTTTTATTCATTTTTGTCTGAGATAATCAATAACTTTTCCTTTTTATGACATCTTTACTTATTTTAATTGTTTTTAAGATTTTGATCTTAATTATTATTATTAAAATAAAGTTTATAATATTTCTTGTGATACCTTTGGATCTGTGGTAATATCTCAAAGGATCACAAATATATTCTTACTATTTTGAGTTATTTTCCAAATATTAGAGGCATAGTCACCCCAGATTGTGTCTCCCTCAAATGCAAGACCATCTAACATCTTACCTAAAATAAGAATTGTGTTAATACCTCAATTTTCCTACTTAAATGTACTTTATTTCATTATCTATAGCTCAGATTATTTTTTAGATATTTTATATATATCAACTTATTAGTTTCTCTTGGAAATTTTTTTCTACCATGATAAAATATGAAAAAAACTACAATGGCTCTTAATATATTTATTATTCATTATCTCTTAATAAAGGAAAGAATTATTCATTCTTCCTAGTGTGTGGCTGTGATTTCCATTTGTTGAAGTATTATGAAGTACCACTTCTTGAGAGACAACCATGACTTTTTATATTAAGTCAAATATTCAGATATTTTATCTGCTAACTTCTACTAAAAACGGTAGCTATTTGATACTCCTTATTCACAATAATACAAATTCATATAGATCCTTAGCTAATTAATAATATTAATCATGATTCTGATAATAAAACCAGGTGAAACAGCCAGCTATTAAGGTTCTTTCTATTATCATTATTACAATATTGTATATTTTATCTACATAAGAGACATCAAATGTCTTTAGTATCAGGCTTATACTGTTTTTAAAGACTTTATTTCCAAAAATATTACCAATTGAATGATTAATACTACTTTAAGTGGAGAAGAGCTCCCCTCTTACCTTTGTAATTGTGAAAGGTTCTTCTCTCCTTTCCATCACTCCAGACTGAAAATTTTAACTTCTAGAAGGCCAATGGTGGCTTTCAAAATTTAATGCAGCCTTCAAATAAGGCATTAATGAACCTTAAACGCTTGAGCTCCTAGAATACCAGGCTTCTATGCTTTTATGGTGAAAAGCCTTTGGGGTCAAATTGGGGTATTCCTATACTATTTGTACTTAATGTACCAGTGTAAGGTGTGGATATGAAACTTTGATAAAAAATCAAGTACTTTTCCTGTCCTCAAAATTTGTATAAGGTAAAATTCAATTAAAAATAGTAAGAGCTATTATTTTTAAGAGAAAACACGCCAATTTTATTGTTTATAACTTTATTAGTATAAAACAATAATATTATAAAAATTTATTGTTTTACCAACAATAAAAATTTATCCAAAAAATACTCTACAAGAGATATTTTAAGGCTACAAAAGAAATTTCTTCAAGAGCAATTTCAATTGGAATTAATTGAGCAAAGAACTGCAAGCAATTAATTAAAGAACAAAGTCTTTAAAAAGAATATTAAAGAGAAAACACGCCCAAAAGTGACCAGAGTGAATTTGGAAACAAAGTGACAAAGTTAACAGTGATGAAAGATGCTTTAATTCACTTATGGGGTGGTTCAGGGGTAAAAATGATTATAAGAGTTACAAACAATGATTATAATGATTTTTTCACGTGGTTAAAAGGTTCAAAATGATTTAAAAAGGGTGGTTGGAATCTTTTATTGATTGGTTTAACAGTTTTAAACTAATTAATAAAAGGAAAAGATTCTAACATGAAGAGAAAAGTGGGGCAAAGAAGACATTCTTTTATAGCCATCAATTCTCTTACTCCAAAAGTAAAATTTACTCTTGTCAGTCGTGAAAAACAGTCTGACAACAGAAAAGCCAATTATGGCATCATTGAGCCCGGGTTTAGACCAAAAAAGGGCTGGTTTAAGCCATTTTTAGCCATTTTTAGCCATTTTAGACCCTTAAATCAGCCATTACTATAGCAATACCAGGCCTAGAGCCTTCAAAACACGTCAGAATGTGTGTCAGAGGCGTAGAAACCAGTTAAAACTGTTTTTACTATGATTGTTTTATCTTAAGGGTAGTTTTACCCTCTTGGCAACAGCTAAAACTACCCCAGTTGGTATCAAAACCTCATCATCAATTGAGTTCACAGACCCTGTAACTCAATTCCAGGCCAAAAGTGATGAACTTTTGCGTGAATTTTGACATCCCACGCCTGTCAGCAAGGAATTTGGGGGTCTAGCTCCCCCTTAGAGCTGGAGTTCCTTTCCCCCCCCAAATTTAATCTTTCCAATTTATTTTTCCTTTAATTCCTCATCATGTATTATACTTATAATTTATATATGTGATTCAATTCAATTGTACAGTACAATACAGTAATAATTGATACATCATATGTAAATCAAAGTTCACTTATGTGATACACACGCACATTTTGACATTTCAATTGAATTCAATTGAAAATACTTCAATTCCTCATAACTTCTAAACTAAACACAACACCTCAATTTTAACAAAAAAATTGATGGTTAACACCACATGTGGTGTGAATTAAATTAAGGTTTTGAGGATTTTCAACTTTTGTATTGAAAATACTAAAAACTTAATTTAAGCTTATTTAGAGTTGAGTTACAAGAATTTCACTCAGAGGTGACCCCACCTGATTTTTTATGAGGAATCCAATGGTGAAATAAATTTTATGTGTTTATCTATTGGATAAAAAGTTATGATAATTTTTATATAACTTTTTTCCAAATTTATTTATTTTTTCACAATTTTGTTAAAATTTTATTTTTACTTAATTTTTTCAAGTATAAAAGTAATTTTATACTTACAAAATTTAATGTATTTTTTATTTTTAAATTGTAATTAATTTTTTATTTTTAATATAATTTTATATTTATATTTTGATTTTTATTTTAATAATATAAATAAATTTATTTTATTTATATTAATATGTTATTTTTTATATTTGTGGTCTTTTGGGTATATGAAATTACCTCTAAGGCTCACATTCCCTTCCCCTAAAAAAGAATATTACTTTGTAATATTGGTGTTTCTAGTGTGTCTGAATCTCCTCAGGAGTTTGGTAGCTTCTGGTATATCTTTTTCTTCTAACCATTCATCTTCACAAGTTGGGTCACTGTACCTAACAAGGTATTCCCTTACTTTCTTGGTTCTTAATTTCCTTTCTTTAAGAACTTTGGTTATTTTCTTAGTAACAGATGTCTCAATAGGAGGTATAACTTGGGGAACCTTATTCCTCAAGGGAAATTTCTCAGCATCACTAGATTTATATGGTTTTATCAAGCTCACTGGAAATGTAGGATGCTTATTGCTAAGCTCTTCAGATAACTCTACTTCAATAGCATTTTCTCCATGGAGGGCTTTAATCACAAAAGGTCCTGCAAAGGAGTCTTTCAACTTTTTACATCCTTTGATGTTATTGAAGTTAGTGGTGGATACAAGAACTAGGTCCCCCACTTTGAAATCTGGAGTTGCATGTGATTTATACCATTTGTCTTTAGCATATGCAAAAGAGTCCTCCATGCATCTCACTGCATGCCTTCTAGCTTTGTCTAGCATTCCTTTGAAGCTAGCAGCTGTGGGATGTATTTCAATTAAGTCTTTCCTCAAGGAATCTTGGGGTAACTTGGGGTTCCATCCTTTTTCTAGAATAGCAGGAGTCTGATTGGTACTGGCATGGATTGATGTTTTATATGCTAATTCCAGTGCTGGAAACAGAGTACACCAATCATGAGTAGTTCCATCACAATCTTTGAATTCAAGGCCATATGCACAAAATCTTCTCACCATGTCCTCTAAAGTTTTCATCATTCTTTCAGCCAGGCCATCAGTTTGTGGGTGGTAGGCTGTAGAGAAAGACAGTTTAGTGCCAAACAATTGGTGAAGATTTGTCCATAGTGCTGAAGTGAATTTGGGATCTCTATCACTGATGATATTTGTAAATATCCCAGTCCATGACACTACTCTATTCCATATCAGAAGAGCTGTATCCATGGCTGTATCATCTTTGTGACATGGTAAAAAGATTGGAGTTTTACTGAATCTGTCCACAATTACTAGGCAAGCATTATAGATTCTGTCACCTCCTGGTGGTAGGCCAGTTACCCAATCCATATGGATAATTTCCCAAGGTCTGCTTGGTTCTTGGATTTTCATCATATTTCCAAGTCTCTTGCCAGTGGATTTATTTGCCTTTTGGCATCTGTCACAGGTTTTGCAATACTCTGCAACATCCTTTTGCCACATTGGCCACCATATGCAGGTCTTCACTTTCTCTCTTGTTCTGTCTTCAGAAAGATGTCCTGAAAAGGGACTATCATGGCATTCCTTCAGTACAAGATTGATTAGTGACCTGTCCACAACTGTCATAACACATGTGTGTTTTGTTCTGTGGTAGATTATACCATCTAGTAGGTGAAATCTTCCTTCATCATAAGATTTTTTCCATACTTCATCCAAGGCATGTGTAAGAGAGTTGTCCTTACAGTCCTTGTTAAGTAATTGGCATAAGATGCTACAATTCTTATCTTGAGTGTAACTGTTTCTGACTTCTTCAAAGAAGGTGGTGTTTAAGTCTGTAACACTTATCCCTTCTATTGGAATTTGTGGGGAGGCTTCTTCTGGTACATAAGCAGGATTATCAATATCATTTGGTAATGGCCATCTGCTTAGTCCATCTGCATTTTTATGAATATTGCCATCTTTGTGAACAATAGTCATATTGCCCCTATATTCTTGTATGGCTATTTGCCATCTAAGCATATGTCTGTTGGGTGTTTTCATGTTCAGAAGTGATTTAACAGCGGTACAATCTGTTATTACTTCAAAGACACATCCTTCCAGAAAGTAATTTAGCTTTTCTAGAGCCCAAACAAGGCATAAACACTCCATCTGACTTGCTCCATATCTGGCTTCAGTTGGTTTGATTTGCCTAGATATGAAACATATGGGTCCTTCTACAGGTTTATCATTTATGATCTGAACTTGGTGAAGTGCAGCACCTAGCCCATCTCCTGATGCATCAATATAAAGCTTAAAGGGCAGCTTAAAGTCTGGCATCAGTAAGAGTGGAGCAGTGGTCAAGGCTTGTCTCAAAGATTCAAAGGCTTTTACTCTGTCAACTGTCATTTCAAAGACTGTGTCTTTGTCACATAGCTTATAAAGAGGTCTTGCTATGGATGCAAAATCTTTAATGTGTTGCCTGTAATACCCTGCAAAACCCAAAAATGATTGAATTTCTTTTTTGTTTTGAGGCATGGGTTTAAGCAGTACTGCTGCAACTTTGTTTTTGTCAATTCCAAGAGATAAACCAGATACTACATGCCCTAGTGCTTTAAGTTCTTTAAATCCAAAATGGCGTTTCTTTAAAGAAATTTTCATATTGACAGATTGAATTTTTGTCAAAACCCTGGACAATCTGTACATATGTTCTTCCCAAGTTTTGGAGCAGACTATAATGTCATCAATGTAAATGATTAACCATCCTTCTGAAAGTTCTTCAGGGAAGATTTCATTCATCATTCTTTGGAAGTGTGAAGGTGCATTTTTGATACCAAAAGGCATTCTTAAATATTCATAAACTCCACAATGAACAATGATTCTCAAATACTTTCTTGCTCTTGGTGTTACCACATTCTGATGAAATCCCTTAAGAGCATCCATAGTGCTTATATATACTGCTTGAGATATTTGAGTAAGGGCAATCTGGATCTTTGGAATTGGGTATCTGTCTGGAACAGTATAAGTGTTCAGAGCTCTAAGGTTCCCAACCATTCTAGATTTTTCATTATGCCAAGCCACTATGACTGGTGTAGTTATTTCTACTTCTTCATTGTGGCCTACTTTTCTTATTACACCAAGGTCTAAAAGTTCTTTAATATGGCTTTCTAGTGCTTCTCTTGATTTTGGACTTGCTGGATATGCAGGTCTTCTTAAGAGTGGTGGATAAGGTCTCTCAATATTAAGAATAATATCAATTTCATGACCAATAATTGCCCCTAGGGGTTCTTTATCTGAGGCAAATGCTTCTTTATGGTCATATAAAAGAGAAAAGAGTTCACTTTCTTGTTTATCACTCAAATGAAGGCTTATTTCAGCTTCATTTAAGTGTTCAGACTTGAATTTCTCTAACTCTAAGTTGACTGGTGATACTTTGTTTACTGTAATTTGTCTTTTAAATGGTAAAAAGGCAAATTTTTGGCGCTGATTGTCTCCAATAGTAAAGTATCTGTCTTTGTTGTTGTGTAAATCTATGCCATACATGATTAAATAATCATTTCCCAATATGAAATGGGTACTAGAGCAATTTTCCATAACAACAAATTCAACAGTGATTCTTAAATTTCCATTGATATGTGGAAATATGACACTAGTCTCAAATATTCCCAATGCTTTCATTGGGTTACTTGCACTATTGAACTTTATGCCATCAATTGGTAACAATTGATCTTCAAAGTTTGGTACACAAGTTTTAAGAAAAGATTTACCAACACAAGAGCAGAAGGCTCCTGGGTCAAGGAAAAGTTTAGTGGGTTTGTTGTCAATCACCACTTCTGTTATACAGGAGTTACCAGCTGTATAACCTTTTCCTCTGTTTGGTTTGGTTTTCATGAGTTGTGCATCTTGGATTTTTGATAAATCAAGTTGAGCATTGCTTAATTGTGGCAAGTGGGAATAAGATTCCATGATGTCAAAAGTGGCATTGATATTTTCTATATCTTTTGAAGATTCAGAAAATATGGATGACTTGTCATCTGAATTTTCTTCAATTATGTCATCTTTTTCAACATCAGGTTCTTTCTCCACATCAATTTCATTGATTTTCCCTCTCTTTGGACATGTATTGGCTAAATGAGTGGTGCTTTGGCAAATATGGCACTTTCTGACTGTATCTGCAGATTTATTTTTAATATTATTAGAGTTTTCTTTGGGGTTTTTGTCCACAGAATCCTTCCAAGGTGTATTAAACCTTGTTTTGAGATTCACCCTACTGGAACCAATTCTGGTTCTTGTGGTTACTTCCTCTAATATATTGATAATGTCTTCTGCTGAAGATTGTTCAGTAGTCCTGCTTTTGACAGCATGCTCTAAGTCACCTCCACATTGTCTTAGAATTTTTCTATGAATCATAAATTCTGACATGTCAGGGTATAATGCTGTTAGTCTGTCCTTTTGTTGGCAAAACCATGGTAAAGCTTTGTCTTTATCAGCATTAAATTTGGCAGATTCAAAGGCTGTTTCAATCTTAAACCTCCAAGCATCATTTGCCCATTTGTTGATGATTTGGGTTTTCCACCAAGTCCAACTCTGGTGTCCATGTGCTTGTCTCAATTTGATATACCATCTGTGAGCTGATTTGGTAAACAAGGTGTTAAACCTGGCTGTTACCAATCTGTCTGGTAATTCAAAATCTTCTTTGATCATGTCAATACCTCTGATAAATTCCATATGGTCATATTCTCCTTCACCACTGAAGTGAGGCCATTCCTTAAGTTTTGGAACTTCTTTTAATAGTGCTTGGCCTATTGATGGTTCCAAGTTATGAAAAGAGGTAGAAAATTCATCTGTTAACTGTGAATTTTCTCCATCCAATACTTGCGGATTGGGAATTCTTGCACCCTCATTTTGGTTCAGAGGTGTAGACATTCTTGGTAAGGTGTTTAGCAGTTGTTCAATATCATTCATTTTACTGTTGTTACACCTTTGAGAATTTTTTAACTCATGTTGTAAGCTTTGTATAGAGTCTATGACATTCTTTTTATGTTCATCCTCTTTATATGTAAGCTCATTCCATAACTCTGTTTGTCTAGTATTATCAGATATAACTTCATTCAATTTCATTGTTAATTTTGATATTTCCTCTTTTGAGGTATCAAAATCCTTTTTCAAGGCAATTGTATTTGTCTTTACTTCAGCAAATGCTTTTGAAACATAATCCAGAGTCTTTTTATTGTCCTCTTTGATAGTACTAATGGCATGTTTTATTCTTGTCTCAATTATGTCATCAATATTGAGTTTAGAATATTTTTCTGTTAATTCTTTAATAATTGCAGATTGTTCATTTATCTTAATGCCAAAAGAAGTATCATTATTGGAAGTTTTAATTGTTCTTAAAACCTTTTCAAAACACATAAGTGTTTCATTGATTTGGCACAGGCTCAAGTTGTTTGTTTTAATGTTGTTACAAATGGATTCATTTTTATCAGAAAGATGTTTTTTCACGTCCTTTATAGCATCATACAACTCTGGGATGGAATCAAATATATCAGAAATCATTTCTGGAACTTTAATCTGGCTTCCTCCTTCTTTTGTAATTCCATCATGGTTCTGGCCATCTGAAATACATTTTCCATGGCATCCTGCTGAATCTTTGGGATCCTGTAGCCCTGGCTGTAAGGTTTTGGAGCTTGTGCCTTCCCTTTGCCCTTGTTTGGAGTTTGTGGCTGCTTTCTCACGTTGGAATTGCTGCTGCTGGCCACTGGGGCTGTTTTTGGCACTGGTTTTGGTGGTGGAGGGTTGTTTTTCCTCCATTCCAGTGTCAAAAGCATCATGTTTTTCTTCTCCATCAATGGATGCCATCCATTGAGCAATTTGCAAGTGTTGGGATGGCCCAAGAATTTTCTTACTGTCAGGTAAGAATTCATGCAATTCTTCCACAGGTCTGCAAGGATCTGGTACTCTTTGAATTGAAGTGCATTGTTGTATGCACTGTGGCTGGCTTTGTATATGTCCACAGAGGCTTGTTGTGGCGGTGTCAGCTCTTTTTGAAGGTAAAATGGTATTATCAGCTTCAGAATGACCCAATTTAGTTGTTTGGAAGTCATCAACTGACCCTTTTCCTTCTGTACCTGATTGGCCTCTGCCATAATCACGTCTATTACCTTTTTGGGAGCTGCTTGAGGGGTTGTAGCTGGCTCCTGACCTGGTTGAAGGCATAATTATGGTTAAAAAGGCTTAAAATAGTATTTTTACGTCAAAAACTTACTATTGGCCAAATTTTTAGCTTTCTGAAGGGTATTACTTATGTCCAAGTTAATTAATTCAGAAGATATTGGTTCAGGTTGGTTATTTTGAGTCACAATAACAGTACTATTATGATCAGAATTAACAGTACTGGCAGGGATAATGCTGGTTACTGTTGAGGCTGTTTCAATGTTTTCTTGTCTTACCACGTTGTCAGACACTAAAATTAATGAAAAAGCCAATTAATTAAGTAAAAAAAAGGTTATTTCAAAAAGGCAATAAAAATATAAGCCTCACTTATAATATGAAAAAAATTATTTTTTAAGGATTTTTTTTGGATTATAAGTATTTTTTATATGTTTTTAAATTTTTCAATATAAGAAAAAAGATTTAAAAAGAGTAAAAAAATATGTCACAGGTAAAATATCACGGCTGGGCCCCCAAATGTAAGGTGTGGATATGAAACTTTGATAAAAAATCAAGTACTTTTCCTGTCCTCAAAATTTGTATAAGGTAAAATTCAATTAAAAATAGTAAGAACTATTATTTTTAAGAGAAAACGCGCCAATTTTATTGTTTATAACTTTATTAGTATAAAAAAATAATATTATAAAAATTTATTGTTTTACCAACAATAAAAATTTATCCAAAAAATACTCTACAAGAGATATTTTAAGGCTACAAAAGAAATTTCTTCAAGAGCAATTTCAATTGGAATTAATTGAGCAAAGAACTGCAAGCAATTAATTAAAGAACAAAGTCTTTAAAAAGAATATTAAAGAGAAAACACGCCCAAAAGTGACCAGAGTGAATTTGGAAACAAAGTGACAAAGTTAACAGTGATGAAAGATGCTTTAATTCACTTATGGGGTGGTTCAGGGGTAAAAATGATTATAAGAGTTACAAACAATGATTATAATGATTTTTTCACGTGGTTAAAAGGTTCAAAATGATTTAAAAAGGGTGGTTGGAATCTTTTATTGATTGGTTTAACAGTTTTAAACTAATTAATAAAAGGAAAAGATTCTAACATGAAGAGAAAAGTGGGGCAAAGAAGACATTCTTTTATAGCCATCAATTCTCTTACTCCAAAAGTAAAATTTACTCTTGTCAGTCGTGAAAAACAGTCTGACAACAGAAAAGCCAATTATGGCATCATTGAACCCTGGTTTAGACCAAAAAAGGGCTGGTTTAAGCCATTTTTAGCCATTTTTAGCCATTTTAGACCCTTAAATCAGCCATTACTATAGCAATACCAGGCCTAGAGCCTTCAAAACACGTCAGAATGTGTGTCAGAGGCGTAGAAACCAGTTAAAACTGTTTTTACTATGATTGTTTTATCTTAAGGGTAGTTTTACCCTCTTGGCAACAGCTAAAACTACCCCAGTTGGTATCAAAACCTCATCATCAATTGAGTTCACAGACCCTGTAACTCAATTCCAGGCCAAAAGTGATGAACTTTTGCGTGAATTTTGACATCCCACGCCTGTCAGCAAGGAATTTGGGGGTCTAGCTCCCCCTTAGAGCTGGAGTTCCTTTCCCCCCCCCCCCAAATTTAATCTTTCCAATTTATTTTTCCTTTAATTCCTCATCATGTATTATACTTATAATTTATATATGTGATTCAATTCAATTGTACAGTACAATACAGTAATAATTGATACCTCATATGTAAATCAAAGTTCACTTATGTAATACACGCGCACATTTTGACATTTCAATTGAATTCAATTGAAAATACTTCAATTCCTCATAACTTCTAAACTAAACACAACACCTCAATTTTAACAAAAAAATTGATGGTTAACACCACATGTGGTGTGAATTAAATTAAGGTTTTGAGGATTCTCAACTTTTGTATTGAAAATACTAAAAACTTAATTTAAGCTTATTTAGAGTTGAGTTACAAGAATTTCACTCAGAGGTGACCCCACCTGATTTTTTATGAGGAATCCAATGGTGAAATAAATTTTATGTGTTTATTTATTGGATAAAAAGTTATGATAATTTTTATATAACTTTTTTCCAAATTTATTTATTTTTTCACAATTTTGTTAAAATTTTATTTTTACTTAATTTTGTCAAGTATAAAAGTAATTTTATACTTACAAAATTTAATGTATTTTTTATTTTTAAATTGTAATTAATTTTTTATTTTTAATATAATTTTATATTTATATTCTGATTTTTATTTTAATAATATAAATAAATTTATTTTATTTATATTAATATGTTATTTTTTATATTTGTGGTCTTTTGGGTATATGAAATTACCTCTAAGGCTCACAACCAGTCATGTAAGTTATTATGAAAATCTGTAACATGAAACAATAAACAAAGAAAAAAATCAATCTAGTATAATCTTTAATTAATTTGAAGCCTTATTGTTAATTCTTCTTTAATTTAGAGACAAATATTTCATTTTTTCTGTAATTAATCATAAATAAAAGAGACCTAAATATGAGGGTTTTTTTTATTAATTTGAGTAGAATATCCTTTTGAAATGGTATTATCATTATTTTCTGATTAAGACCATAAAATGTTTGAAAAATTCACTTGAGGTGCTGTGAATATTGTTCATTCAATTTCTTAATGGACATCCTTGCTGGGTTTCTGAGTGAAACATTTTTTGAGATGAATTTTGTCCATATTTCAAATTCAGTAGTAGTATAGCTTTTATTTCTCTAATTTGGACTAATCATTATTTATTTTGTTCAATCAATATGTTAATAGTGTGTAGTTCATTTCAGATAGTTGATGTTGTCTATTGATAGCTTATTAGGTTGAACTTCCAAATTATGAGTGTTTTAAATTTTTAAGTTTGAATAAAGCATAAG
Source organism: Austropuccinia psidii (assembly GCA_023105745.1). Classification (NCBI taxonomy): domain Eukaryota; kingdom Fungi; phylum Basidiomycota; class Pucciniomycetes; order Pucciniales; family Sphaerophragmiaceae; genus Austropuccinia; species Austropuccinia psidii. The sequence goes on from JALGQZ010000003.1 coordinate 54,600,674, forward strand.
GAGGCATAATTATATTAAATTAACTAAATTTATGAATTAATTTATTAGATTTACTCACTTGATCATGGGCTTATACACTGGGGTGACGGAGGTAGGACCTTCTTGAAGGTTCCTTACAGTAATTTTGCTTGATATCTGTAAGATGTGACTATGAAACTGATGATAATATTACTATTAATCAACAGTACTATGTCTGTTCTTATGAAATATAATAATAAAAATTATTATAACCACAATTAAATAATTATAAAATTATTTCTTTCACGTGTTATACACTACTAGTGATTATAACAGTGAGCAGTAATTGTCTACAAGAATCAATTACAAGAAGAATTTAATAATAAAAACTTCTTTTATTAAAATAATAAAATTATTTTAATATATAATTATCTTTTACAAGAATAATTATAAAGATAATTCTTGAAGAAAACTATTACTAGAGAAAAACTTTAAGAATTAAAGATAAAAGACTCACTAATACTCCAAAGAACTTATTGATAATAAAAGTAGAGAAATTTGACGTGGAATTGTGGATTTAAGGGATCAAAAGGATTTATAACAGTATTACAACAATATATAGTTGGATTCTATGATTTCACGTCTTTCTGATTGATTCTGAAAGATTAAAACACTTAAGAATAGTTGAACTAATACTTACTTGTTGGTAATAATGATTTAATAAATTGATAAGATGATGATATGGAAAAAACAGCAAGAGAAGGCCTCTTTTAAGTCAACAACAGCTCACAGAGGCGTGCCATGGAGCAAACTGAAAAACCAGTGAGTGAGAAAACAATAAACCCTTTTGGATTATTGATTGCATCATCAGTTGTCACGTAAGATTATCATAATTACTTAATTGATGCTTTTACGTGACTACCAACCCCAATATGGTTAAGAATAAAAGGAGTAACACTTGTAAATCTTCTTTTATTCTAAAATAATCATTGATTTCTCAAAGTTATCAATGCTATTGCCAATTTCATCACAGGTTGTAATTACTGTGAATTTTTGAAGATTCAGTGTTTCACATAGAATAACCAAAAATGGACTGTGAGTAAAACTTTTAATTTTACTAGTAAAACTGTAATTATTTTTGGTTTTACCATAGATAATACAGTTCTCCTTTAGTCCTGAAAGTTTCAGAAAGATTCATTAAGAATTGTATTTTTAATGAATTTTTGAAGTTTTTACCTCATTTCTACGTAGAATTGCAAATAGCAGTGTTTTGCTGGTTGCTATGAGGTAAATCAATGAATATGGGTCCCAAAAGGGTTTTGATTACTCTTTTGGGGTTTATCCATGGAAAGTCATTAGTAATTGACATGGTTACAGGAGTGTAAGTAGCTCATTACCTCCTTGGCACGTCAAAATAGCAGGTTATTTGCTATTTTCTGGTGTTTTACAGTAGTTGTAACTTGGTAACCAAGTTCCCAAAGAGTTTTAGTTTACCAATTAGGCCAAGATGAGCCATGGATCCATGCTCTGGAGCTATCCATACCTCTGAGGCCTCAGAAGTTGGGTACCCTGGCTCTCTTTGATGTCTTTTGTCCCCCTTGCCTATTTTTACGTCAAAATAGTAATTTAAGCTTAAAGTGAGATATCCACTATGGGTGTACCAAAAGTCCATGTAAGAATACCATGATATTAAGTTCTCAAAACATGCATAACACTATTCTTAGTGTATATGTAACATGGGATTTCTCACTTTCCCATTATTTTGGCTAAAAATCAAGAAAAACAAAAATTTTCACGGATCTTTTATGTGGTATTAATGATGTGGTATTGAATTATTTTCCATTTTACCACCTCAAATACTTAAATTGAGCTTATTCACTCTATGGAGCTACCCTAGGTGAATTTTTGTGTAGAATCCAAATCTGGTCTTAAATCCATGGATTTACTTACTCAATAAAAAGTTATTCATCTTTTCTGAAATTGAAAATGATGAATTTTGGATATATGCATGACTTATGAGTTTTGCATAATTCAAAATTTCTTTTTAAGATAATTGTGGCCTATTTGGGTATGTAAAATATACCTCAAGGCTCACAATATCTCTGAGTTTCCTCAGAATTAATTTTAACTTCATATACAAGTCAACTTGACTTGAAGCTTCATTTTTTCTCCAACTTTATTAATTATTAACTCTTACTGTATTGGGTTAAACTTCTATTTAAATTTGAGCTTATTTTCAAAATTAAATAGTATCAAGTTGGGAGATATTTTTATGAACAAATAACCTCATACTATTTTCTATGAAAAACTTCTTTATTTTTATTATGATATCTTTCAGTATTTATTGAGCTCCTCTTTGCTTGTATCTTTCATCATTTTCATCAACTATTGTACTCTTTCTTAGGCATTAATTCCAGAACTTAAGAAAATAAATTTCACTTTTTAAAGATACTTAGAGGCCCCCAAATGCTTTTAACGATGAAATAATGTATGCCCAAATCTTGTTAAACGATTTCAATTAAATGATGGGATTATAGTATTGTTTGAGTTCCTGAGGGCTTCTGTGGGTTTATTTCTTTACAACTGTATATAATTTCACCTTGTAAAGCCATTGAAAATACTCATAGCAATATTTGGGGCACTGGAAAATTCTGAGTATTCAATCTTGTGCAAATGTACATAACTACACTTTCAAAGCCATTGAAAGTAGATTGAACCATGTTTGACCCTTGAGTTCCGAAAATTATGCAGTTATGTATTTTTATGAATTATTAAGCTATTGAAGCCTTTTTAAGGTTTTATGGTGTAGCTATAAGCTTCTGTGTCCTTCTGAGGGTGAAATTATTGAAACATTTAACCAATTTCACCTTAGCAAACCATTGGTGGAATATTTGGCTACATTGGGCATCCCCGGTATGCCATTTGGTATGCATATGAATAAATTCCCTTCTTAAAGGAATTGGAAGTATTTCTGGACATTTTTTTATCCTTGGATGCCTTAAAAAATGCAAATATGTATGTCCAAAGATATTTATGTAATTTAACCTATGGAGGTTTTTATAATGTTATTTCATTCCCTGGGCTCTTCTTAAGGTGCAATTATGTACTATCTTAAATTATTGCACCTTAAAGAATCCTTTTGGAGGATATTTGGTCATATTGGGAATCTGGCAGAATCCTTGGTATTCCATTTAGTATACATGTGAATAATTGTACTCTTCAAAGCCATTGTAATAATTTCTAGCACTTCTTCGCGATGGATTTATTCAAAGAATGCAACTATGTATGTAAAAATATTATCACATTATTTCGAGCTCTTGAAGGTGCTATGATTTCATTTGAGCTCCTCAGATCTTCTGGGGGTAAAATTAAGTACACAAAATAATTATTAATTGATAAGCCTTATAAAGACTGCTTAATTTTATCTTCTCTGTTTTTCAAGTCACATGCTCAATTTTTTTTTGATTGGTGAGCTATAATAAGATTTTTTCATTATATTATCAGAGTAAGACAATTCACCTTTTCACCCTTGGCTAAAGGATAAATTGTAAATTAAAGACCATTTACTTGTAGTTTTCCCCTCTAGTTAACTCCTCATCAAATTCAACACAAGAGAATATACCCCTGCACAAAGACTATCCAAAAGGATGAATATGATGTTAATAATTTGAAATCACAATGAATGAATCTCTGGCGCTTGGTTATTCAATATTCAAATTTATTATATTCCTTCTAAAAACAATATTATACACCAAGAGCTATTGTCTTCATATTTAAAAAACAAATACCGGCTCAAATAATATTTCCACTTCAGAACCAATTTATAGCCCTAATTTTATCAAGCCTCTGTTCAAATGAATTATCCATCTGTGTGATGAGGTAACAGAGATTTCTTATAGTTTTATTACCATCATAAACTTCATTCAAATATCTTATCTACATGATATCTGATTATTTAATTAATCTAGCCCATCCATCATTTGATAAAACAACATATTTTGGTAATAGATCTATACTAAACTAAATAGCTTGAGAATCCTTATTTATAGCTCATAGCCACATTAAGAATCCTTAATTATAGGATCTGGTACTCCTATTAGGAGAATTTTTAGCATCAAGAATAAGTTCATCATATCACCTGAATATTAACTTCATAATAGTGGTAACAAAGCTTTTCCTTGTACCATATAAAAGGATTTATTATAGTAAACCATCTTGGAAGTGATTTTAAGACTTATTAATCCATAAAAGCTGGTATATTATATTAATCCTCTATATATCTCAGCTTATCGAGCTACATAACACTGTGTGAGGCTAAATTTATACTTAGAAATTGCAATTTACTTGAGTATTCATTGCAAAACCAGGCATTCTCATTATCTTAATTAGTGTATTCCAGTGTTAGATTCCTTTTATATTAAATTAGAACTCTCTGTACCATCTTAAAAAATTGGATATATATATATGGGTTTTTTTTATTTTTTCCTCTGATTAATGAAGGATGAGCTTGAATCTTGGTTTATATATTTATCTTTTTCTTTTTATGATTATGAATATAATTAAAACAATATTTTTATTTCAAATACGAGATCAATCTATTGTGTTTATTTTGAGAAGAATTATATAATGATGGTTTTTATTTTTTAGGGTATAATTATGAAAAAGAAATAAGTGTAGGTATTTTCAAAAGGAGAAATCTTTTTTCAAAATAATTTGCAAAATTTCAATTCAAATACTAAGCTCAAACACATTTTTTTAATATTACTGAGTGAAAGAAATTGAGAAATCACTTCAAAATTTCTCAAATAAAAGATCAAGATTAAGAACAAGTTAATTTGAGTTTTCTTTTAATCTCAAACCACTTCACCAGCTCATATTTATAACAGAAAAAAATTATTTTCTATTTTTTTTTCTAAATTCTTTTCTCTATTATTTTCTTCCTGATTTTTGGTTTTGATTTTTTGAGCCTCAATAAGCTCAAATAAAAATAAAGATTGAAGCTATAAATTTCCAAATAATAGAGATATTGTTTTCAATAATAGGTATAGATTTTTTTGATCACCACCGTCATGAAAATTATTCAAAAATACACTCTCACAATTAATAAATCCACTAAACTGTTACTACCACCACCTCCTCCAATAAAATTCAATCTGGTTCCAAATATATTTCAAGACAATTTGGAACCATTTTTAAGATATCATTTCATTTGAAAATATTATTTAATCAATTTATTTTTTTTAAATTTCCAATAATAATAACATTTTAAAGGAAGATTATCTGGAAGTACCGCCACCATCTCCTCCTCCTCCTCTCTTTTATGTATCATTGGCTCAAAATTTATTCTCAAAAAATTTAGCACTTTTTTATTTCTTAATGATTATTTTATTAAAACTTGTAAGTAGAATCATTTATATATATATTTATTCATTTATGACTCAATATATATTTATATACTAATATTATTTCAATTTAATTATAATTATTCCAAATCTGATCACAATCCATCACCAACACCATTTTGAAATGTTAATATTTATTATTATTATCAATTAATTCTTATAATTAAATGAATGATTTAATTAATCTTATATCATTAAATTTTTCTAATGATTAATTTTTTTTATTTAATTATTATATCCATTTAAAAAGAGATTTCTGTTTATAAAATTTTATCATAACTCAAATTAACCCATTTACTTAATACTTTTTTATTTTGAATCAACCTAGGGCAAAATTCATTTGGGTTTTAAATAGTAAAAAAAGAATCTTTAATTCCTTTTGACCAACCTTGAGGTTAAAAAAAATTCAATCACTTTTCATCCCATCCTATCCCTATTCCAAAATTTCAATTCATTGAATGAATTATTCTGGTAATATCACAGCTATTCTAAATTAACTATTAGCCTATTATTTAAATCTTCATATTAATATTTATTATCAATCATTATTAAATTTGACAATTTCATTTTATACTTTTGATATAGAATCAATTATTATCACCAGAGAACAAATAATAAATGAATTATTAAGATCGCAAGACCTCAAATCATCAGAAATAAATAAGAAAGGGGGGGAAAATTATGCAACATGCTATTTTAGCCCAAAAACAAGATAAATGATGGCTTAAAATCCCACCAAATAATTCGTATAATGAGCTAATCATCTCCCTTGATCAAACCAATCCTTCTATCTTACTAATTATCAAATTAAAATCTCATTTTTTCAATAATTCATTTAAAATATTCCGGAAACTTGAAAGTACTATCAGATCTTTTAATAAATTAAATAAAAACAGGGAAAATATCACCACTAATCATAATCTATGGTGATAAATCATGAGGGTTATTGGATTTAGAAAAGGATCTGATATTAGAAGCTCGCAAGTTTCTTATTTAAGAAAAAAACTGATGTATTAAATAAATAAAGAAAGCCATTAGTGGAATTAACTTGAACAATATAATAAATTTTTCCGATTTAAAATTATTAAATTGTTCAAAAAAACCATAATTGAAAATAAAATAAAAATAAAAATTTAATTGAAAAACTCTTCAAAATTTTCAGTTAAATTGAATATTAAAATAATAAAACAAATGATTTTAAAAAATTCGAAAATTTAATTGTAACTAACAAGAATCATTTCAAGGAGAAAGTAAATTTTTATTAAAATAATTTCAATTAATAGAATTATTGGATTTTCCTCTTAATTTAAAAAATAAGCTTTTTTTAATCATATCTCTATTAATGACAATAGTTGGTATCAAGGATGAGGAATCCAAAGTTGAAAATATTTCTTTTTTTTCATCAAATCCTTAATGTATTTTAAAAATCCAAAAACCCATATATTTTTGTACAAATCCTGAGTTTTCAACACCTCAAATCCCACCTTAATCTTTTCAAATACATGATTAATTCTTTTTTATAACCTTTATAGCTTCATATCTTTCAATTTCAAGCTATTCACTTTGATAATGCCATATTAATAGTACATAGTTTTATTTATATCTGAATGAAAATCATTACCCAATAATTAAGTAAATTATTTATCATCTGATTTATTATTTAAATATTTCCAAAAATTCATTAAAAATATCATTATTTCAATGAATCACCAAATTTCAGTATGTATATGTGATGTCCTCTGATTCTTATTCTTATATATAAATTCAAATAGCTCATTTGCAGTATCTGATGATTGGAAGATATCTCAGGCCCCAAAAATTTCATCCAACATATTATATATATACCCCAGTAGATTTTTTTAACTTCAAAAGTCACAAATTCATACCACTATTCCATACTACTCATAAAGCATCTAATAAATTGTTATTCATTATTCAATATTACAAATTCTTTTATAAGTCATAACAATATGAAGACAAATATCTAGCTTAATATTATTTTCAGCCTTTAAATACATTAGGAATCTGATGCAAAATCCAAATAAGGTTAAATCCTTTGTGAATTAGGTCGTGATAAGTATTATCTTTCATAAAATTTTGGCTCATTTTGGGGGCCAATGGATTAGTTTATATGAAGAAGAGAATTCCCTATATCTACAAAAAAATTTTTATTTGCATTATATTAAATTAATATTTAAAATAAATTAATTTATTAAGCCATTTAATTTAACCTTTCTGAAGAATAGATAAGATTCATGCTCAAAATATGTATTATAAAAAATTTGGATACATTCAGAATAAGCACATTTTGAGCTATAAATATTAAATTTTGGAAAATTTTCCTTCTTAAAATTAATTTTATTAGGAATTTCTTATTATTATTTCAACATAAAATCATATTTTGAATATTTTTTCATTATGAAAGATATATCTCTTACTTAAGTGGAGAAATTTCTAGAATAAGATATATTAACCTTTTATTAAGAATAAAATTAAGCAAAGAATAAAATAATGTTTCATTATTTCTTAAAAAGATATTCTCTTGGAATATTATTTGTTAATTCATTTTCTTGAATAGTTTTTTAATTTATTCAATGTGGGATCAAATTCCAAATTTTTCCAATATTGAATAACTTCTTGTTTATCTTAAATTAAAAGAAAATATGGGTTATTTAAGGATGGTTGATAAATTATTGAGAGGTTTTTCAGTTATTATGAAGGATTTTTTACAAAAAAATCAATAATTTATTCCTTTTCAGAAAAGGAACATTGGAATTTGAGCTGAGGAAAAGGAAATCCATGACCATAGGGTTGAAATATTTTTGGAATTGTTTGATATTTTTTATTAATAAAATACAAAATACCATAAGTCCAAGGGCTGAGGTATTTTTTATCCATATGAGTATTATTATGAAATACATCCAAATTAATAATCACATCAAAAATATTTTTTTTACCATTTTAGTTTTGTTATTTCCATTACACTTGACTAAAACTTAGTAATTGAACTTCCTTCATAAGTTATTGGGTTTTTATAAGCACTTTATTTGAGATTTATTTGGTTCTTGAATGGATCAATTGATTCAAACTTTGAATATTGGCTCATTATTAATTATATTGATTAATATTTTTTTGATTAAAACCTTTTTTTCTGTTATCAACTACTGAAGCCTTTCTAGAATCAGATCCCTGATGAAATCTAATACCCTTAATAATCCCTCCTACAATATCCTCATTTCTCTGAATTTTGTGACTCTCTTTGAAAAGCTTGTTCAAGGTGGTTATGAGCTTTGATAATTCAAATAATTCCATTTTTGGCTCGTTGAATGGGGGAATTTTAAATATCCAAATTGATAGATAGGGTTTCTACTGTTCATTGATCGTTATATTTGGATTTGTAAGATTCTCATTTTGAGGGATTATAAGCAAGGTGGAATTGAGGTCCTTATTGTTTGGCTAACAAAATCAAAGAGAAATATTTATTATTCAGTTCCATATTCATAGCAGTCTTATCAATAGAATTAAATTGTTTCCTTTGGGTTCTGGTGCAAAATGGAGGCTTTGAATTGGATTATTGACACATATAATATTTGAAGTATAAATTAGAATCAGCTTTATTACCCACATTCATCATATCATTAGATCTTGAAGTGATTTGAAGTTATTTATGATGAACATAATCACTCTTATAAGATGGTTGAGTTCCTAAATTAAGATGATGAAAGGATTCCGTTTAATAAGGGTGTTTTTTTCTGAATGAAGCGATGATTTCAGGGATTTCATGAATGGAAACCTGGAGGATAAAATAAATTTAAATCCCAAAAAATTGAATCTTCCCCTAAATTAATAAGCAAAAAAATAATTCGAAGATGATCATGGTCACATTTATAGACATGTTCATGATTAAAAAAAGGAATTTAATAGAGATATAATCAATTATCAATATAATATTTATAGAAAAAAAGTACTTCATTACTCAGAATAATGATTGATAGTATTAGAAAAATAAGATAAAATAAAAATACTTCTTAGTATTAGTATCATTCATATAGTTTGTAAATGAAGTTAAAATAAAATCTTAACTATTAATGATATTGAAAGGCTTAAAAGCACATTAAAAAATAATTCAAAATTAATTTTGAATCAATTAGAAATTGATTTGGAATTGATATCGTAAGGAAAAGTAGAAAAAATGGAAAATCAATAAGCAATCAATTCAAAGTTTATTTCTTATCAATTTGAAAATAATTTTTGATTGTTTTTAACATGATGATATAGATCAAAAAGCCCTTTGGGGTGGATGGTTGATAGGGGGTATGGTTGGGTGGGCTGAGAATTAGGTGAAGTAGTGAATAATCTGGAGTGAAGAGAAAAAAATTAAGAAAAATTAATCACCTCTAGTAAGAAAAATTTGAATAAAATTCTTTTATTAACTTATTTCAGTATTAAAAGGAAAACCATAAATTGGAAAATTGAGAAATATCCAAAATAATTTATCTTGAAATAATTGGTTCTTATTGATTTATGCTTACATTCTTTTGGTTGTTTTTAATTTGAGCCTTTGAGATATGATCACATATCCAAATATTTCACAAAACAACTTTACAGAACTTCTTTTCATAATAATAATTGAAATTGCAATGTTAAAATAAGTAAAAATACCATAAAAACCTATAGATTTTGAATTGTCTTAGGAAAAAATTTATAAAAACATTGAATAAATTAAACCATTGGATTCTCATAAAAATCTACACATATGAAACCTTTATTACATATCTTCAAAACCAATAATTACTGAGATAACCTGGATATATGGACTTTTATGATCAGTGCATATATTCATAATATTTAGCTCATATCTTTTGAATTACACATGAGAAGGAGTTTTTTAAAAATAAGAATTACCACAAAATTGATATAATAATAAAGATATGATATCTTTGGAAACCTATGAGCAAGGTTACAAAATATGAGGGTATATTATGCAAAATCACAATAGCTGTTGACCACTTAAAATCAAAAGTGGTCCAAACTTCAAAATAAGTATATATTCAGATTCTACTAGCTCATAAGTTGATAATTGTGTAATTTTCATCATGATATTCAAGGTATAACCTCTTGCATTCATGTTTTGAAGTTCAAAATAGCAAATTTTGACAGAGAAGATTGATTACATAAAAAATAATCAAAAATATAGTTTTGATTATGTGATTAATTCCTCTTGGAATATTATTGAGAACATGCCAAGATATCATAATTCACTCACTGAATTTTCTTAGTGTTAATAGCTTGGGATTCATTAAGGATTAAAGTTAAGGCTTAAAAATTATCATTTCTGATCATTAACTCTAATTTTATTTAAATTTTAACAGTTAAATAAAAGATAAAACTTGTGGATATTAATATTTTGTGATTAAAATTCTCAAAACTCACACAAATAAATCTTTTTTCAAGCCTATTATTTCAGAAATATCAGAGTTAAAGTGATAGCTCTAAAAAATGATGTAATAATGAGATAAAAAGGTTTTCAATAATCCCCAAGCCTTCAAATATTGATACCTTTTGGTGTATAACATGATTAAAGGTCTACTAGAAGGTATTTGGCGACTAGGAGGAAGTATCTTTACTATAAAAGGACCTCTTATCCCTCAGTTTCCCCCTCAGATGCGTCAAATACAATAAAACATTAAATAAAAAGGTAATTTCTTTATTATTTAGATATGAAACTCTTATATCATTCAATTCCAAATACTGATTTTGAATTAATCACTATATTTGATGGTTTTACTCTAATATTTTATTTTTTTTGCTAAAATTATCTTAAAATTCCCTAAATCCACATAAAAATAGTAAAATTTGTAATTCCCTCTATTTTTTATTGTAAATACAATTTAAATAAGGTGCATTTATATTCTTGGTATAAAGTTATTCAAACATTTTATATAAAATGTTAAAATTAAGTCATTTTCTCTTATAATAATATTATTTTCTCTTTATTACTATTTTTAATAATTATATAGCTAATGTAAATAGTATTCATATTAATTAATAAATTCAATATTATATTATTTTTATTTACTGTTATTTATTTTTGAATAAAGATTGTTTACGCATTAATTAATTCTTGGTAACATTAAAAAATTTCAATAAATATATTAATTTATTATTTCTGAATAATATAATCAATTTTATGCCATAATTCTAATAGATATCTAGGGTATTGGTAAACCCATGTAAGCTCTTACATGTTTTTGCCATAAATTGGTAAGAACACGTAGGGGGTGGCCTGGGCCCATTTTTAATTTAAAATAAAACACCAAAAGCCCTGTATTGGACCAAAACCTGCCAAAAAGAGGTTTTTTCCCCACAGAACCCTTCTAACCCAATTGTTTCAATTTTTGCACATCCCCCCCCCCAAAAAAAAGAACCAAACATCCAAATAATCCGCATTATCCCCTTCAAACAATATTTTTTTGAAAAACAGCATTACCAAAACTATTTTTCAAAGCTTTCCACACATTTTTTTCTTTCTTTCCCCCAAAGACTGCATTTTCCTCCCAAAAAAAACAACCTGGTTCCAAGCCTCTAAAATCCCAATTTTTCACCTTCCCCCATCTATTAATCCAACATTTCAACCACTTAATTTCAGTTTTACCCACTTCTTTTGATTTTTCACACCTTTTATCACTTCTTCTTCACATTTCAAAAGCTTCTTTCCTCATTCCAAATCACCAAATTCCTCTTTTTTTAAATTTATACATATTTTTCACTCAATAATGCTTCAACCCCCCACTGAAGGTGAATTTTAGACATTTTAGCTTCTTTGGCAGCATGTTCATAATGTTTCCAGGGCTCAGGGGTATGCTGTGTTGACCTTGAGGTCCAATATGACCCACAACCAAATTTGAATAGGTTGCAACCGGTCTGGGACCCCAAATCCCAACAAAAACTCCTCCAAAACAGTGACTTCAAGAAATCTTGACTTTCCATTCAGACTTTATTCCAGAAAATATGCCAAGAGTACCACTTGGACTCTTAAAGTCAGAAATTCTGAACATGGCCATGATGCCACCGAAAATATCATGGCACAACCCGCTTTCAGGAAATTCAATGAGCAATGAAAATCCCAAATTTCTTGAATTTCTGAATCACTGCTCATTCCAAGGCAAATTCAGGCCCAATTATGCAGCCAGGGGGGGTCTGACAGGCCTGCAATACTTCAAGACATTTACAACCAAGTCAGGAAAGTCAATAATAACAAGCTACAAGGCATAAGTCCCACTTATTCTCTTATTTACACCCTCAAAGAAGAAAATTTTGTTTGGTCCTCTGCAAGAGATTCTGAGCAACCAATTACCTCCTTGGTTTTCAGTTACCCCCTTGCCATAAAACTCCTCCATAGCTTTCCTCATGTCATTCTTATGGATTGTACTTATAGAACCAATAGGTACAAAATTCCCATTTTTCATATTGTTGGATTCAGCTCAACCAATAAGACCTTTTCTGGGGATTTTTGTTTGATGAAGAGTGAAACTGAATCCTCATATACTTGGGAATTAAATCAATACATAGAAAAATTCCTCAACCACAACAATATTTTTCCCCCTCCATTCATTGACATTGACAGGTATTTCACCTTGAAAAACTCTCTTAAGAACCTCTTCCCAGACTCAAAGATCATGTTATGCATTTGGCACATCAATAAGGATGTATCTGCTAATTGCATGAAGAAAATTTTTCATGGCACTGATTTTGAAAATTTTATGGGCCTTTGGAATCAAGTAATTTACTTTTCACTTTCACTTTTATTCTTATTATTGTTTTTATTAATGACTTTGGGATTCATTTCTCAGGTTATGCATTCATCCACTAAAAATTCTTTCAAAGACAACTGGAAGAATCTTCAAAAGCAAGTAAAAAATTCTGAATTCTTGAAACATTTGTAAAATACCTTGCTTCCTCTAAAGGAGTAATATGTGCCAGCCTGGACCAACCACCATTGCCACCTGGGTGTGGGCTCCACCTAAATAGTTGAAGGTGCCCATGCCTTGGTTGAAATTTGGTTCCAAAAGTCCATTGGTACTCTCCTGAAGGTATTTGGGGCTCTTTTCATGGCTTTCAAAAAACAATTTATTTAAATGATCATCAGAATATCCAAGGAAATGATTGTCCATGTCAAGAATTTTCCTCCACACATCTGTGCTCTCAATGGCAAGGTGTCTCATTATGCCCTTCAGATGGCCTTTAAAAATTTCAAAACCAAATTCCTTCTCAATCAAAAATGCACCAACAAATACAAAATTTATCAAGGCATTCCTTGAAAGCATAAGACTTAAAAGGCATCTTCCAAGCCCCAAATGCTTTAGATATCAGACTTCCATCCTCAGTGGCATTTGAACTTTCCTGTGAGGATTTTTGAACTTCAAATTCTTATTTTTTTCTTATTAACTGATTTTCTTTGTCATTTTCTTCTCAGACTGGCTATCAAGGTGATGATCAAAGTGTTGAGACAGAAAGAATTAATGAAGCCACAAGATTTTTTGAAGATATTGGTGAAGACCTTTTTCAAAGACCAATAGCAGAAATCACCCCAATTCTTCAACATTTTCAAGATGTTTTTACTGGAGAAGTCCCATTTGATCAAATTCCCAAGAGTCAAGAGGATGATCAATATTATGAAGACCAACTGGAATGCAAGAATATCCATGGAAGACCTCAAGGAGCCAAGAATAAGAATAAAAATAAACATAAAAGAGAACCATCAAGATCTGAAATCATTTAACGTCAATCCAAGAGAAGAGGAAGACCCCCATCAAAAGTGAAAAGCACAAAAACATCAAGCTTACAGTCATTTGCAACCTCCCCAATAATGGAAGTGGATTCATCTGAAGATTTTTAAGATTCTGAGGCCTAATTATCAAAATCAATAAGTTCATCAGATTCACTGCTCTCAGGAACTGAATTAAATAAATATGGCAAATCAGGATTCACCCTTAGAAGGTTCAAAATATTGGAAATAGGTAGCAAATCCTCACAAAGAAAGTTCCACAAGCCTTCCACAAGTTTGAAGATATATGATGCAATTGACTTGACCTGTGAGAATTGTCAAAGCAATTATCACACAATTGATGAATGCTCCAAGCTCTTTGGGAGTTTCTGATTCTTTTCAATGTATATTGTTTTTTTATTTGAATATTCATTCGTTTTTTGACCAAATTTTATCAGGTACCTGGCTCAGAAGACTTGCCCAAGTTTATATTGAAATACACCTTCAAGGCCATCAATGTCCATGGTTATGGAAACTGTGGCTACAGAACAGTATACCATACATTTACAAGACTCAAGATCAATGGGCTGATTTCAGAGGTGACTTGGCTGAAGAAATTAAAAAAAAAATAAAGACCTTTATGAAGCCATGAACAGTTTGATTCCCTCAGTAACCTCTTATTTGGACAGAATTGAGTGGTATGAAGATGCTGGCCAGGCTCCAAAGATCAAGTGGATTTCCATGCCTGATATAGGGGATCCAATTTTAAATAAGTATCAAAGACCAGTTTTCTTTTATTAAACAGCCCAATCTTTCTCTTTTTCCCCTTTTTATGTCCTCTAAATGATAATCCACCCATTTTCATCTGATTCCTGGATAGCTGTTCACATTTTGTACCATTGGATACCATCATTTTCAAAGCTTATCCAGTCCTCCACATTGTTGTTAATTGGGAATGTCATTCCCAACCACAAGCCCTGGGGTGGGAAGATAAATTTAAGAAACGCAGGATGTTATATTTGTCCAATCTTCCTTTCCCCCTCAGAAAAAGCCAACTATTTTGAAGGTTGGTTCAGATTGATTGATTTTTGTATATACAATTTATGCCATTTATCCCCCTCCTCAGTCCTATTTGCTGCTTAAATCCCACCTCAGTCTAATTTTTTATCAAACATGTGGCACTTTTGTACTTAAAAATATTCATATTACAAACATTAAAAAAAACCTTTTTTCACCTTTACTTCTCCCTCCAAAACAATTCCCCAGAATTATGGGCTTCTAGTTTTTCATTGTAAATATTAAACCCTTCATTTTAAATAAAATTATGGAAATTCATAAGTGGAAACCTATTTAAGGAATTTTTTTAAAAAAATATACCATTTTATCAAACTGGCCAAATTTGAAAAATTTGGCAAAAGAAAAATTACAAAAAATTTGGGGATATTTACATCCCATGTCAGAAAAAATATGGAAAAAAAATATTACCAAAAGGCTCAAAACTGAGACTGAGAAATCTTTTAAAAAAATAGGTCATTTATGTGTCTTACCGTAAACTTACATGTTTTGGCCATAAATTGGTAGAAACGCATAAGGGCTTATGTGTGTTTACCAACGGCCTATATCCATTATTAGCATTATTCATTAAATTAGAAAATTTGTAAAATATCAAGTAAAAAATCAGTAATTTTTCATAGTCAAACCTTAATTTTGGGGGCCTGGCCATGATAATTACTCAAAGTACCTTATAAAAAGATTCAAATTGGGTTTATCAAATAATAAATGAATCCATTACTATTTATTTTAAAATATATTGAGGAATTTTGAAAGTGATTTTATTTTTTCAATTCAGTATTTAATGTCCTTAAACTTGGACTACCTTTCTTTCAGTGACTATAGTAATGAAAGAGGATATTTATAAATTTATATTATAATCTAATTAAAAATTAATAATATTTACTTTTATTATTCATAAATTGAATAATAAAATGAAAATAAAAATGATTTTGTTCCTTTTACCTCTTCTCTTAAATAAAAGATATAAAAGCAATATTTTCATAAAAATACTTATATTTATTTGTCTTTTCCAGTGTTCTAAGATAACCCAACAGAGGACAATCAAATCACTTTAAAAATACTGGTGGAAGGAGCTTTCTAAAGCTCTCCAACACCAGTTGTTACTAAGAAAAGAAAATCTAATAGAGTAGTTTTTCAACACACCACCATTCAGGACACTGAAGGTGAGTACCCATCTTGAATTGCCATGAAAAATAACTTTTTCATTATGTTTCTAATTTTCTCTTATGTATTATTCTCTCAAAATGACTACTAAAAGAGGTTTTCAATACTACATCCAATCTGATGGAGGTGGAAGCAGAAGTATATAAGCTCCCACAAAAGGGAAAAGGAAGGGAAAAATTCCCAGTGGAACAGAATCTACACAAGAAAGTGCCATATCCTCAAGGAAAGTCCCTGAATTTCCCATTATCTCTGAGCCTGAATTGGAACTAAGTATTATTCATTCAGAAAGAGACAAAGAACATTCAGGGGGCTCAAATAGACATCTACATGAGCCAGTAAAAACAGTATTACACAGTCTACAAAGACATAGACTGGGAAATGCTGCCACAAATCCACAAAATAGTGATCAACTCCTGAAAAATTCTCAAAAGGTTCCTAAAGGAGGAGAATATAGTGAAATAATCCAATTGATGGAATCCTCAATCATCCAAACCTCAAATAAAAAAAGATAAATGATTGTCACAACAAAAAGAGGGATGAAAGCAAGGAAGAAGCCCCATTAGCTTCTACCAGCAAGCCACAAGCCAACCAACCTCCCAAAGAGGGGAAAAATAAGAATAAAAGTAACTTTAAGAAGCAATATTCCCTCAGCTACAGGATCCCAAGAATACAAAAAGATGCCATGGAAAATCTTTTTGACATGGCCAGAGCCTTGATGGAATTAAAGGACAAAAAGGAACAAAGAATGAGACAAACATCTTTCCCAAAGAAAGGGCTTTGTCTCCTTATGTTGTAAATACTTTAACATAAATTAAAAATAGTATATTCTCTTTAGAATAAATTAAAGGAAGTATATTATCACTAAAATAAATAAACAGTATTATATTATCTTCAAGCCAAATTTTTGCACAAAATAAAAATGAAATAGACAATATTAAATTTATGGTTGAAAACAAACCAAAAATTTGAATTTAAAATACTCAAAAATAAATACAAGGACAACAAAGGTTTTATAAATACATAGAAGATATCAAAGAAAAAACTCTTACAATAAACAACATTAACATAAAACTTGAACAAATTGTCCATTTATTTTGAAAAAATCAAAGAAAAGACTTCATCACACCAGAAACTAATTCTGGAATATGTAGAAAGGAGTGATGAAGCAATAATCAATCTTAAATATTATATTGATAATGAAATAACACTTATTACTGAGAAAATGGATAAAATAAATTAGTCTAACTTAAATGTTCCAAATTTATCAGCCCCATTTTCCCACATAAGAATTGCTTTTGATCCAAAAGAGGAAATAACAAATCCCTTTATAACAGACTTAATTCATCAAGACAGTAATCAGTTTGTAATTGAAGAAGAAACTCAGCCTAAAGAATGGCCAAAATTCACAGGTGAAGGTGAATATAATCACATGTCATTAATTAAGACAATTGACATCTTGCAAGGAGATTATGCCATACTGGATTAATTAATCACGGAAAGATTAAATTGTTTATTTGAAAAATATGCAAAAAGATGGTATTATCTCATAATACAATTCAATGGAAAAAATACCTGGTCTTGGTGGGAAAATTAAATAATTTTCAAGTTAGAAAATTATTCCTTCAGATATAAGATAGAAAGTGCATTTGAAAACTCATTCTTTGACCCAGAAAAGACACAAATTGAACTTGGTTCTTAAAAGAAGTTGAAATATTAAATGAATTATATCCAGAAATTTACCAAAAAATGGTGCATATGAAAATACTCAAGAAGTGTAGAGGAGAAAAGGAACATTGCCTAAATAGAAAGTGAATAGAGCCATGTTCCACAGAATAATAAATCAATGCACTAGAAGGCATTGTGACAAGAACCAAAATTTGCAGAACATGGAAAAAATTGGACATAAAAAACCTAAATAAACCATTTATTAGGAAGGAAAAACCAAAAGAACCCTTAAAAACCAATAACACTAATTAGAAAATATATTGTCATAAATGTGGTTCTATTGGAAGCTTAGAAAATAATTTTCTTAAAAAGGCCATGATTAATTAAATTGTGGAAAAAGAAGACCACAATTACAAAGAAGAATCTTATTATGAAAAAGATACTGAAGAATCAGAGATCTATTAAATTGATTAAATCAAAATACTATATTCTCAAATTGATAATATTGACTTAATCTATGATTGAGTAGATCTAAATTCAAATTTTCCACACGCAATACAAATATACAAGATGAAAAACTATATAGAGCCAAACCTGAAAAAGTAATGGGCTATCCAGCTGCAAAATCAAGTATAAGTACTGTTATGCTAAAAAATCAAGAGGTAAAAATTAATTTTGACACAGGTGCATACTTCAAATTATTTGGAAATAATTATTTAAAAACACTTATACCAGATTGGAAAGAAAAACTCATACCAATACAAGGGGTGAATCTTAGTGGTTCAAGTAAAAGCATGAAGACCCTTGGAATAATTTACTTGACATTTATTTTTCACATCTTCCTCAATGTATAATAATTAAAGTGGAATTTTTATGAATTGATAACTGTACCAGTAACTGTTTCATACTTGAAAATGATTACTTATCAATATATGGCATAGATATCTCTAACCAAAAAGATAGATATTTTACAATATGGGAAAATAAAAGACAGAAATTTGGCTTCTTAAATAACAAAAAAAATAGTACCAATATAAAAAAATGAAGGGAAAATCCCAAAAAGACACTTATTCATAAGTGAATATTCAATAGAGGCAGAATTCAATCAAGAATTAACATGAAAAAATTAAACAAAAATTGATTTATCTCTTATATAAGTAAATAATTTCCTTTGAAACTGACAAATAACCACTCAGTGCTATTATTGGAAATGAGGTATACATTATTCTAAATGTAGAAAAACATTATCCACCCCTATTAAGAAGACCAGCTCAAGATCTAGAAAATCTCTATAACTAAATGTTAAAGAATTAATTGACTTGGGGTTTTTATGTAAAGTAGGACATAATTAAAGAGTAGAGGTTACTACACCTGCCATCATAACCTGGAATAATGGTAAATCAAGTATGGTAGGGGATTTTAGAGCTTTAAATACCTATGCCATCCCTGAAAGATATCCAATACCTAGAATCCATGAGACATTAACACAATTATCTCATGCTAATTTTATTACAGTAATGGATTCTTTAAAATGTTTTAATCAAAATTTCTTGACATATAATTCCAGAAAACTACTGAGAATAATAGTCCAATGTGGCATATATGAATACCTAAGAATTCCTTTTGGTATAAAACATTCCTCTTCCAATTATCAAAGAATGATTAATACCATATTTCCTGAAGAACTATCAGAAGGATGGCTGATCATCTAAATTTATTATATTATTGCTTGCTCATAAACTTAGTAAAACCACCTTACAAGGCTTGAAAGAGTCTTAAAAAAATAGTGCTTCATTTTGAATATAATTAACTAAGAGCACTAGGGTATGTTGTATCTGGACTAATTTTGGTCATAGAAAAGAATAAAGTAGTAGCTGTACTACTGGAACCAATGCCTCAAACCAAAAAATAAATGCAATAATTTTTAGGATTTTCTGGATAATACAGACAACACATAAAATACTTGTAAAAGAATTCAAAATCTCTGTATAAACTCTGTGATCAGAAGATAGTATATTAAATGACTGAAGAAAGAGTAAAATTATATGAGCAACTGAAAAAAACCCTTGCAAATTCCCCTTTTCTCTTAATTCCAGATTGTAAATTACCTTCCAAACTTCAAATTGATACTTGTGGAGACAGATTAGGTGCTGAACTACACCAAACACAAATTATTGGAGATAAACTTTTTGAAAGGCCAATTTGCTTCATTTTGAGACAAATTAAGCCAACAGAAGAAAGGTATGGAGAAGGAGAAATGGAATCCTTTGCTTATTGTGGGCTTGAGAAGAATTGAATTATTAATTGGATGAAACAGCATTTGATGTCATTACATACTGTGATGCTGTAAAATCATTATTAAACATGAAGACACCATATAGACATATTATTACATGACAGATTGCTATTCAATAATATAGAGGAAATATTACTATGTTCCAAAAATATGGAAATATTAATAAAAATTAAGATGTTCATATCATATGGGATCTATCAAATAAACCTTAAAATTCAGCATTGGTACCACAGAAAGAAAATCCTTTAAAAGAAATATGGGTCACAGACATTTTCACAGAATTCTTTAAACAAGTCAAAGAAAGGTATAAGATGTACAAATATTTCCATATTTTATTCCAACTCTTGATGAAGGACTGTATAGACCCAGAATTATCCTCCAAACTAGATTAAGTATGGAAAAAATCCTATGAGGAAGGAATATTCCACCTCCTTGATGGAATTCAGTATCATAGAACCAGACATACATGTGTTATGACCCTGAAAGATAGATTTTTAATAAGCACTATACTACATGAATTCAATTATAGTGTTGTTTCTGGACACTCCTAGCAAACAGGACATTAAAAAGTGTGAAAGCCTGCTCTTGGTGGCCAAATTGGAGAAAGGATGTTGCAGAATATTGCAAAACTTGTGCCAGATGCCAAAAAGAACACATAGCAACAGGTAAGAAATTTGGGATGATGATTCAAATCCAAAAACCAAAATTCCCATGAAAAATGTTTCATATGTATTTAGTAACAGCTCTAGCCCCAGGAGGAGACAGAAGTTTCAATGCATGCCTAGTATTAGTTGACAGGTACAGAAAAACCCCAATGTTCTTTCCTTTTGATAAAGATGACACATCTATTGACACAGCCTTAATGATATGGAATGTATTTATGACCCATACAGGTATATTCCAGAATATTATAAGTGATAGAGATCCTAGATTCACTTCAGTTCTATGTACAAATCTCCATAACCTGTTTGGCACAAAATTATCATTCTCAAAAGCCTACCACCCTTAGACTGATGGACCAGAAAAATAATGATACAAACTCTAGAAGACATTATCAGAATATTCTGTGCTTATGGCCTAGAATTCAGAGACTTTGGTGGCTTCAACCATGATTGGTGTACCCTAATACCAGCTCTTGAGCTGGCATATAAGACATCGATTCATTCATAAAAAGGCAAAATACCTGCAATGTTGGAAAAGGGTTTTAATCCAAGACTACCTTATGACACACTTAAAAAAGGACTTATTTTCCATAAATCTAACAGCAAGCAGTTTTGAGATAATTCTTGATAAATAAAGACATAATGCAAATGTATGTATGCAAGATTCTTTTAAATATGCAAGAGAAATATGGGAAAAATTCATAATCCCTCTTACTTTAAGATATTAGACTAAGTCTTTTTATAAACTTCAACTTTAAAAACATTAAAGGAACAAATGAACTAAAATATTAATTTTTAGGAGCTTTTATGATAAAAGCCCTAAACAGCCCTAATTCTGTACAGCTGGATTTAACAGGTGAATTAGTAAACAAACACCCAGATTTCCATGTAATTCTAATAAATACTTGAATTTAAGCCAATAAGGAATTATTTATTCTAAGAAATGAATCACCACTTGAGATCCCCACTATAGAATAAGAAAAAAAGAAAATTGTCAAATTCCTTCAAGAAACAAGAAGGAAGGGGGAAACCTTTTGAGGTATGTGAACCTAAACTAAGGAGATAAATGACTACTTGAGAAATATATATCTAATTATTAAAGACTACTAAGAAGTTTCAGAAATGAAAGGAGACCTAAAAAATAATATAATTAAGAAATATTGAGCTTCAAGGCTGAGAAACCCTATTGAAAAGGCAGGACAGTGTATGATGCTCTAATTAACTAAATCAGATTGTGGTATAATCTTTCTGGCTGTAGGGAATTTCAGCCTTTAATATATGACCACATATCCAAAAAGGTCACAAAACAACTTTACAAAACTTATTTTTATAATAAGAATTGAAATTAAAATCTTAAAATAAGTAAAAATACAATAAAGAGGTATAAATTAGTGATTATCTCAGAAACCAATGTTTAATAATGTTAAATAAATTATACAATTAGATTCCCCATCAAAATTTACACATATGAAATCTTTATTAAATATCTTTAAAACAAATACTTACTCAGATAATCTGGATCTATGCACTTTTATGATCAGTGCATATATTAATGGTTTTTAGCTTATATCTTTTGAATTAAGCATTATTAAGAGTTTATTCAAAAATATATTTACCAAAAAAAAAACTTCAAGAATAAAAATATATGAGTTATTTGGAAAGCTATGAACAAGGCTACAAAATATAAGGGGATATTACAAAAAATATCAATATTTGTTGACCACTCAAAATCAAAATTGTTCCAAACTTGAAAATAAGTAGTTATTAAAAACTCCACTAGTTCACAAGTGAATAATTGTGTAATTTTTATTATTATATTCAATTTATAACCCCTTGAAATAATGTCTTGAAGTTTGAATTAGCAAATTTTGACAGAAAAGATGGATTACAAGAAAAATCATCAAAAATATAGTTTTTATCATTTAATGAATCAATATTTAAAGATTAATTAGAACATCATAAGATATAATGATCAACTTGCTGAATTTTTATATCATTAAAGACTTGGAATTCATTAAGGATTAAATTTAAGTCTTAAACATGATCATTTCTAATCATTAAATCTAACCTTATTTTAAGTTTGACAGTTAAATAAGAGATAAAACTGGTGGATATTAATATTTTAAGATTAAAACTATGAAAATAAATTAAAATAAATTATTTTAAAAGCCTATCATTTAATAAATATTAGATTCAAAGTGATAACTCAAAAAAGGATGTAATAATGAGATAAAAAGGTTCAATAATGATTTAATTATCACCAAAACTTAAAATATTGAGAAATTCCAGTGGATAAAATGAGTATATTCTTACTAAAAAGTATCTCGTCACTAGAAAAAAGGATATTTACTATAAAAAGACCTTTTCTTCCTATGTTTCCCCCTCAGACACATCAAATACCATCAAAACTTTCATAACCCATAAACGTTGGTGGACAGCATTATCAATGGGTTATAACAGGTTATGGTTTAGTGCAGTACCTGTAAGCACTCATAATAAAAACCTATACATGGCTGCAAAAAAAGAATTCTTTGTTTTATTTATTTCAAGAAAAAAATTCAGAAAATGAAGCATTTTTAATATAACTACAGTAAAGTACTTTTTTGTAATGACAATCAAAGAAAAAAGAAAGAGATATTTTACATTAGACGTTAATTTTCAAAATGATCCCAAATTGATTTCTGCTTCCTGAAATTGATGGATTAGGATTTTAATTCCCTACCAAAGCTCTCTAATACCTCACTACTTTGATTAAATTCTTTTGATGAGGATGCAACCACATGATTTAAAATATTGGAAATAGATTTCTGAAACATGTAAATTGAGAGCATTGGAAGTGTGGGCTCTTCAGTATTAAAATCTTCAATATCTTGAGAAAAGGGTTGATTTTCATTTGAAACATTCTAAATTTTTAAATTTCTGAAGTCATTTTCTTTCAATGATTTTAAAAGCTCTTAAATTGACACTTGGTCTTTTGGTATAATTATTCCTAGTTCATTTTTAAGGTTTTTCTATGAAACTCTTGATAATAGTAACAATATCAAGAGTACTATGACTTTCCTCAGTAGAAAAATATAATATAACAAGATATTATAGCCACAAATTATATATAATTATTTAAATAATTATATTAAAAAATTGAATTTAATTATTATTATATAATATAGTAATAATAAAAATATTAATAATTATGATAAATTATAATTATTCTATTACTGTTATGGTCACTTACAGTTATAACAATAAGAAGTGTAAAGCTCTTAATGATACAATTACACATGGAAAATATAAATATTTAACAACCTATAAATAATATGAATATTATTTAGAAAAAGAAATTATAACACACACTGTGCAGATATAATTCTTATAAAAAATTCTATATAAAAATACTAATAATAGATGGAAAATTATAGAATTTTAGAGAAAAACTTACTTATAATATATAATGAATACAACAAGTCAAATACAACAGTTATCATATCAAATAATTATTATAAGTTAAAAGCACGCCAAAAATAAATATTTCAAAAGATAAAACAACTTTTCATAATAAAAATATTATTTAAAGAGTTTTTAAGGGGAATTTCTGGATTTCAAAAAGATATTTTAAGACAATAATTTCATACAATAAAATATATTATTGGTGATTACAACAATAATCTAATTTTTATGATTTAAATTTTTTAATTTAATATTTATAAAGAATAAAATACTTAAAAAATAACTTAATAATAAGATTTTCTATATAATAAAACTTTACCTGTTAAATGTCTAATATAATTGGAGTGGATTGAATTGATGGACAAAGAAATGATGGATAGACTCTTTTTATGTCTGCAGAGCAGCTCTCATGATTCATAATGGATATATAGGGTGTTCTCAGTTCAAAACTGAAAAGCCATGTTAAAAAATAAGGCTCTTAGCTTAAGGTAACTTTATATTATCAAAGGCCAAAGATCATCTTTATTATAATCATCAATCTTGATGTGATTACATCAATTATTTGATTGTTTTTGTTCAAAAATCTCTTTGACTCAATTTCCACATAAAAACTAAATAATATTTGTGATTTCGCTATTTTTATTTGTAAATACAGTTTGGATAAATTGTATTTACATAATTTTGGAAAAAATATTTCAAAATTAGTATATTAAGTGTTAAAAGTAGGTTATTTTCTCTTTTATAATAATTTCTCTTTATTATTATTTTTAATAATTCTTATATCAATATTAATATTATTTATATTAATAAATAACTTTAATATTAGTAATATTATTGTTATTAATTGTCTTTTATTTATAAAAAACAATCTTTTATGCCTTTATTATTTGTTGGTAACAATAATAAAGTGCTTATAAATATATTAATATATTTGTTTATTATATTTATTTAATAATATACTCATTTTTTATGCCTTAATTATAATAATTCACAATTATTATAATTAATCTTATATTATTATTCATTATTCATAAGGACATTCATAGTACAATAAGTTAAAAATTTGTAATATTTACTTATTGTTTCATAGTAAAACCTTACATTTGGGGGCCTGGCCGTGATATTTACTTTAAAAGACCTTTAAAAAGATTCTTATTGGGTTTATCCAATAATAAATTATAATTATAAACATAGAATTATATAATAATTTTATATTTATTTATTTTGAAAGCTATTGAGGCATTTGGAAAGCAATTTTACTGTCTTACATGTGGTTTTTCACAACCTTAGACTTACAAGAACTTTCTTTGAGCTACTCTAGTGATTAAAAAAGATATTTATAAATTAAAAGTAATTTTATATTATAAATTAATTTCATAAAAGAATCATATTCATTTTTATTTTATTCTTTAAAAATAAAAACATAAAAAAATATTCAAAAATATTAAAAACCAATAAACAAAGTTATTTTTATTCATTTTTATTCATTTCATTTTTTCAAAGATATAAAACCAATTTTTACATGGAAAATTTCCATATCTTACCAAAAAGTAACACTTCTTATATAAAAGACTTATATTTATTTGTCTTTTTTAGTGTTTGAAGACAATCCAACAGAAAGCAATCAAGTCACTGTTGAAAGATTGGTGGAAGAAGCTTTCCCAAGTTATCCAACACCAATTTTCATTAAGAAAAATAAAGCTAAGTAATTAGACTTTTCAGGACACACTTACTAGGACTCTGAAGGTGAGTACCTCATTTATAAACTGCCATAAGAAGAATTCTTGTTGTGAAATCCTCTTATTTCTTATTTCTTAAATCATGACTACCAGAAGAGGCTCCCAATACTCCATCAAATCAGATGGAGCTGGACTCAGAGGTATAATTTATTCCTCAAAAGGGAAAAGAAAGGGCAATATCCCCAGTGGAACAGAATCCACACAAGGAAGTGCCTTATCCCAAAGGCAAGTCCCAGAAATGCCCATGATTTCTCAACCAGAGTTAGAACTAAGTATGAGTAACCCAAACAGGTACAAATCACATTCAGAGGGCTCAGATAGACATTTACATGAGCTAGTACAAACAGTAATACACAATGTACAAAGACAAGGACTGGGAAATGTTGCCCCAAATACACCAAGAAGTGATGAACTTCTGGAACATCCTCAAAAAGCTCCTCACAGAAGAGGAGATAGTGGTATACTCCAATGGATGGAATCCACTGTCATCCAAGCCTCAAATCAAAAAGATGAAGGAGTACCACTCCAAAAAGAGGGAGGAAAGCAAGGAAGAAGCCCCAGTAGCTTCTACCAGAAAGCTTCAAGCCAGCCAACCTCCCCAAGAAGGGAAGAAGAACAAGATAAAGAATTGGAGGAAACCATATTCCCCAAGCTACAGGATTCCAAAAATCCAAAAAGATGCCATGGACAATGTCTTCAACATGGCCAGAACTTTGATTGAATTCAAAGACAAAGAGGAGCAAAGAGTGAGACAACCCCATTTCCCAAATAAATAAACTTATCTCCTGATGTTTAAAATACTTTAACAGAGCTTAAAGACTCACTGTTTGAGAAATCTGCAAAAAGATGGTATTATGGAATAAGACAAACAAATGGCAAAAATACCTGGTCTTGGTGGAAACAAGAAATAATCACCAAGTGGGCTAATGATTCCTGGAGGTACAAAATAGAAAATGCATTTGAAAACTGCTTCTTTGACCCAGACAAAGATAAACCTTTTACTTGGTTCTTAAAAAAAGCTGAAAGATTAAATTCAATGTACCCAGAAATGTCACAAAAAATGGTACACATAAAAATACTTAAGAAATGTGGACGTGAGTTGGAACATGCCCTGAGAAGCAGGTGTATAGAACCATGCTCCACAGAAGAGTATATCAATGCACTAGAAGACATAGTGACAAGGACAAAAACTGGCAGAACTTGAAAGAAACTTGTGAGCCTTAGAGGTAATTTCATATACCCAAAAGACCACAAATATAAAAAATAACATATTAATATAAATAAAATAAATTTATTTATATTATTAAAATAAAAATAAAAAATATAAATATAAAATTATATTAAAAATAAAAAATTAATTATAATTTAAAAATAAAATTACTTTAAATTTTGTAAATATAAAATTACATTTATACTTGAAAAATTTAAGTAAAAATGAAATTTTAACAAAATTGTGAAAAAATAAATAAATTTGGAAAAAAGTTAAATAAAATTTATTATAACTTTTTATCCAATAAATAAACATATAAATTTTATTTCACCATTGGATTCCTCATAAAAAATCAGGTGGGGTCACCTCTGAGTGAAATTTTTGTAACTCAACTCTAAATAAGCTTAAATTAAGTTTTTAGTATTTTCAATACAAAAGTTGAAAATCCTCAAAACCTTAATTTAATTCACACCACATGTGGTGTTAACCATCAATTTTTGTGTTAAAATTGAGGTGTTGTGTTTAGTTTAGAAGTTATGAGGAATTAAAGTATTTTCAATTGAATTCAATTGAAATGTCAAAATGTGCGCGTGTATTACATAAGTGAACTTTGATTTACATATGAGGTGTCAATTATTACTGTATTGTACTGTACAATTGAATTGAATTACATGTGTAAATTATAAGTATAATACATGATGAGGAATTAAAGGAAAAATAAATTGGAAAGATTAAATTTGGGGGGGAAAAGGAACTCCAGCTCTAAGGGGGAGCTAGACCCCCAAAATCCTTGCTGACAGGCGTGGGATGTCAAAATTCACGCAAAAGTTCATCACTTTTGGCCTGGAATTGAGTTACAGGGTCTGTGGACTCAATTGATGATGAGGTTTTGATACCAACTGGGGTAGTTTTAGCTGTTGCCAAGAAGGTAAAACTACCCTTAAGATAAAACAATCATAATAAAAACAGTTTTAACTGGTTTCTACGCCTCTGACACACATTCTGACGTGTTTTGAAGGCTCTAGGCCTGGTATTGCTATAGTAATGGCTGATTTAAGGGTCTAAAATGGCTAAAAATGGCTAAAAATGGCTTAAACCAGCCCTTTTTGGTCTAAACCAGGGTTCAATGATGCCATAATTGGCTTTTCTGTTGTCAGACTGTTTTTCACGACTGACAAGAGTAAATTTTACTTTTGGAGTAAGAGAATTGATGGCTATAAAAGAATGTCTTCTTTGCCCCACTTTTCTCTTCATGTTAGAATCTTTTCCTTTTATTAATTAGTTTAAAACTGTTAAACCAATCAATCAAAGATTCCAACCACCACTTTTAAATCATTTTAATCCTTTTAACCACGTGAAAAAATCATTATAATCATTGTTTGTAACTCTTATAATCATTTTTACCCCTGAACCACCCCAAAAGTGAATTAAAGCATCTTTCATCACTGTTAACTTTGTCACTTTGTTTCCAAATTCACTCTGGTCACTTTTGGGCGTGTTTTTTCTTTAATATTCTTTTTAAAGACTTTGTTCTTTAATTAATTGCTTGCAGTTCTTTGCTCAATTAATTCCAATTGAAATTGCTCTTGAAGAAATTTCTTTTGTAGCCTTAAAATATCTCTTGTAGAGTATTTTTTGGATAAATTTTTATTGTTGGTAAAACAATAAATTTTTATAATATTATTGTTTTATACTAATAAAGTTATAAACAATAAAATTGGCGTGTTTTCTCTTAAAAATAATATTTCATACTATTTTTAATTGATTTTTACCTTATACAAATTTTGAGGACAGGAAAAGTACTTGATTTTTAATCAAAGTTTCATATCCACACCTTACATTTGGGGGCCCAGCCATGATATTTTACCTGTGACATATTTTTTTTACTCTTTTTAAATCTTTTTTCTTATATTGAAAAATTTAAAAACATATAAAAAATACTTATAATTCAAAAAAAACCCATAAAAAATAATTTTTTTCATATTATAAGTGAGGCTTAAATTTTTATTTCTTTTTTTGAAATATCCTTTTTTTTACTTAATTAATTGGCTTTTTTCATTAATTTTAGTGTCTGACAACGTGGTAAGACAAGAAAACATTGAAACAGCCTCAACAGTAACCAGCATTATCCCTGCCAGTACTGTTAATTCTGATCATAATAGCACTGTTATTGTGACTCAAAATAACCAGCCTGAACCAATATCTTCTGAATTAATTAACTTGGACATAAGTAATACTCTTCAGAAGGCTAAGAATTTGGCCAATAGTAAGTTTTTGACGTAAAAATACTATTTTAAGCCTTTTTTAACCATAATTATGCCTTCAACCAGGTCAGGAGCCAGCTACAACCCCTCAAGCAGCTCCCAAAAAGGTAATAGACGTAATTATGGCAGAGGCCAACCAGGTACAGAAGGAAAAGGGTCAGTTGATGACTTCCAAACAACTAAAATGGGTCATTCTGAAGCTGATAATACCATTTTACCTTCAAAAAGAGCTGACACCGCCACAACAAGCCTCTGTGGACATATACAAAGCCAGCCACAGTGCATACAACAATGCACTCCAATTCAAGGAGTACCAGATCCTTGCATACCTGTGGAAGAATTGCATGAATTCTTACCTGACAGTAAGAAAATTCTTGGGCCATCCCAACACTTGCAAATTGCTCAATGGATGGCATCCATTGATGGAGAAGAAAAACATGATGCTTTTGACACTAGAATGGAGGAAAAACAACCCTCCACCACCCAAACCAGTGCCAAAAACAGCCCCAGTGGCCAGCAGCAGCAATTCCAACGTGAAAAAGCAGCCACAAACTCCAAACAAGGGCAAAGGGAAGGCACCAGCCCCAAAACCTTACAGCCAGGGCTACAGAATCCCAAAGATTCAGCAGGATGCCATGGAAAATGTATTTCAGATGGCCAGAACCATGATGGAATTACAGAAGAAGGAGGAAGCCAGATTAAGGTTCCAGAAATGATTTCTGACATATTTGATTCCATCCCAGAGTTGTATAATGCTATAAATGACGTGAAAAAACATCTTTCTGATAAAAATGACACCATTTGTAACAACACTAAAACAAACAACCTGAGTCTGTGCCAAATTAATGAAACACTTATGTGTTTTGAAAAAGTTTTGAGAACAATTAAAAATTCCAATAATGATAATTCTTCTAACAATAAAATAAATGAACAATCTGCCATTATTAAAGAATTAACAGATAAATATTCTAAATTCAATATTGATGACATAATTGAAACAAGAATTAAACAAGCCATAAATATTATCAAGACAGATAACAAGAAAGTCCTTGATGACATTTCAAATTCATTTACTGAAGTAAAGACATATACCAGTGCCTTGAAAAAGTGTTTTGATGCTTCACAAGAAGAAGTATCAAAATTATCAATGAAATTGAATCAAGTCACTGCTGATAATACAAGACAGACAGAGTTATGGCAAGAACTTACACATAAAGAAGACATGTATAAAATTGAAGTAATAAATTTAATACAAAGCTTCCAACATGAATACAGAAATTCCCAAAGGTGTAGCAACAGTAAAATGAATGACATTGAAAAATTACTGAACACCTTACCAAGAATGTCTACACCTCTAAATCAAAATGAGGGCACAAGAATTTCAAATCCACAAGTATTGGATCCTGATAATTCACAATTAAAAAATGAATTATCCACTTCTTTTCATAACTTGGAACCATCAATGGGCCAAGCACTCTTGAAAGAAGTTCCAAAACTTATAGAATGGCCTCACTTCAGTGGTGAAGGAGAGTATGACCATATGGAATTCATTAGAGGTATTGACATGATCAAAGAGGATTTTGAATTACCAGACAGATTGGTAACAGCCAGGTTTAACACCTTGTTTACCAGATCAGCTCACAGATGGTACATCAAAATAAGACAAGCACATGGACACCAGAGTTGGACTTGGTGGAAAACCCAAATCATCAACAAATGGGCAAATGATGCTTGGAGGTTTAAAGTTGAAACAGCCTTTGAATCTGCCAAATTTAATGCTGATAAAGACAAAGCTTTACCATGGTTTTGCCAACAAAAGGACAGATTAACAGCATTATATCCTGACATGTCAGAATTTATGATCCATAGAAAAATTCTGAGACAATGTGGAGGTGACTTAGAGCATGCTGTCAAAAGCAGGACTACTGAACAATCTTCAGCAGAGGATATTATCAATATACTAGAAGAAGTAACCACCAGAACCAAAATTGGTTCTAGTAGGGTGAATCTTAAAACAAGGTTTAATACACCTTGGAAAGATTCTGTGGACAAAAACCCCAAAGAAAATTCTAGTAATATTAAATATAAATCTGCAGATACAGTCAGAAAATGCCATATTTGCCAAAGCACCACCCATTTAGCCAATACATGTCCAAAAAGGGGGAAAATCAATGAAATTGACATTGAAAAAGAACCAAATGTTGAAAAAGAAGACGTAATTGAAGACAATTCAGATGATAAGTCATCCATATTCTCTGAATCTTCAAAAGATATAGAAAATATCAATGCCACTTTTGACATCATGGAATCTTATTCCCACTTACCACAATTGAGCAATGGTCAAGTTGATTTATCAAAAGTTCAAGATGCACAACTTATGAAGACAAAACCAAACAGAGGAAAAGGTTATACAGCTGGTAACTCCTGTATAACAGAAGTGGTGATTGACAACAAACCCACCAAACTTTTGCTTGACCCAGGAGCCTTCTGCTCTTGTGTTGGAAAATCTTTTCTTAAGACTTGTGTACCAAATTTTGAAGACCAATTGTTACCAATTGATGGTATAAAATTCAACAGTGCAAGTAACCCAATGAAAGCATTAGGAATCTTTGAGACCAATGTCATATTCCCACACATAAATGGGAATTTAATGATCACAGTTGAATTTGTTGTTATGGAAAATTGCTCTAGTACCCATTTTATATTGGGAAATGACTATTTAATCATGTATGGGATAGATTTACATAATAACAAAGACAGATACTTTACAATTGGAGACAATAAGCGCCAGAAATTTGCCTTTTTACCATTTAAAAGACAAATTACAGTAAACAAAGTATCACCAGTCAACTTAGAGTTAGAAAAATTCAAGTCTGAACAGTTAAATGAGGCTGAGATAAGCCTTCATCTGACTGATAAACAAGAAAATGAACTTTCTTCCCTTTTGTATGACCACAAAGGAGCATTTGCTACAGACAAAGAACCTCTGGGAGCAATTATTGGTCATGAAGTTGACATCATTCTTAACATTGAGAGACCTTATCCACCACTCTTAAGAAGACCTGCTTATCCAGCAAGTCCAAAATCAAGAGAAGCTCTAGAAATTCATATCAAAGAACTTCTAGACCTTGGTGTAATAAGAAAAGTAGGCCACAATGAGGAAGTAGAAATAACTACACCAGTCATAGTGGCGTGGCATAATGGAAAATCCAGAATGGTTGGGGACTTTAGAGCTCTGAACACTTACACTGTTCCAGACAGATACCCAATACAAAAAATCCAAATTGCCCTTACTCAAATATCTCAAGCAGTGTATATAACCACTATGGATGCCCTTAAAGGATTCCATCAAAATGTAGTAACACCAAGAGCAAGAAAATACTTGAGAATTATTGTTCATTGTGGAGTGTATGAATACTTAAGGATGCCCTTTGGTATCAAAAATGCACCTTCACACTTCCAAAGAATGATGAATGAAATCTTCCCTGAAGAACTCTCAGAAGGATGGTTAATCATTTACATTGATGACATTATTATCTGTTCAAAGACTTGGGAGGAGCACATGTACAGATTATCAAGAGTTTTGACAAAAATCCAATCAGTAAACATGAAAATCTCCTTGAAGAAATGTCATTTTGGATTTAAAGAACTTAAGGCACTAGGACATGTTGTATCTGGTTTGTCCCTTGGAATTGATAAAAACAAAGTTGCAGCAGTATTGTTAAAACCCATGCCCCAGAATAAGAAGGAAATTCAGTCATTCTTAGGTTTTGCAGGATATTACAGGCAACACATTAAAGACTTTGCATCCATAGCAAGACCACTTTATAAGTTGTGTGACAAACACACAGTATTTGAGATGACTGTTGACAGAGTCAAAGCTTTTGAGTCTCTAAGAGAAGCATTGACCACTGCTCCACTCTTACTGATGCCAGACTTTAAATTGCCTTTCAAACTGTATATTGATGCATCAGGGGATGGACTAGGTGCTGCACTTCACCAAGTTCAGATCATAAATGACAAACCTGTAGAAGGACCAATATGTTTCATATCCAGGCAAATCAAACCAACTGAAGCCAGATATGGAGCAAGTCAAATGGAATGTCTATGCCTTGTCTGGGCCTTAGAGAAATTGAACTATTTCTTAGAGGGATGTGTTTTTGAAGTAATAACAGATTGTACAGCTGTGAAATCACTTTTGAACATGAAAACACCTAACAGACACATGCTCAGATGGCAAATAGCCATACAAGAATACAGAGGCAATATGACTATTGTTCATAAGGATGGGAATATTCATAAGAATGCAGATGGACTAAGCAGATGGCCATTACCAAATAACATTGATAATCCTGCTTATGTTCCAGAAGAAGCTTCACCACAAATTCCAATAGAAGGAATAAGTGTTACAGACTTGAACACCACCTTCTTTGAAGAAGTCAGAAATAGTTACACTCAAGATAAGAATTGTAGCATCTTATGCCAATTACTTAACAAAGACTGTAAAGACAACTCTCTAATACATGCCTTGGATGAAGTATGGATAAAATCTTATAATGAAGGGAGATTTCACCTACTGGATGGTATAATTTACCACAGAACCAAGCACACATGTGTCATGACAGTTGTAGACAGGTCATTAATCAATCTTGTACTGAAAGAATGCCATGATAGTCCCTTTTCAGGACATCTTTCTGAGGACAGAACAAGAGAGAAAGTAAAGACCTGCATATGGTGGCCAATGTGGCAAAAAGATGTTGCAGAATATTGCAAAACCTGTGACAGATTCCAAAAGGCAAATAAATCCACTGGCAAAAGACTTGGAAATATGATGAAAATCCAAGAACCAAACAGACCTTGGGAAATTGTCCATATGGATTGGGTAACTGGCCTACCACCAGGAGGTGACAGGAGCTATAATGCTTGCCTAGTAATTGTGGACAGATTCAGTAAAACTCCAATCTTTTTACCATGTCACAAAGATGATACAGCCATGGATACAGCTCTTCTGATATGGAATAGAGTAGTGTCATGGACTGGGATATTTACAAATATCATCAGTGATAGAGATCCCAAATTCACTTCAGCTCTATGGACAAATCTTCACCAATTATTTGGCACAAAACTGTCTTTCTCTACAGCCTACCACCCACAAACTGATGGTCTGGCTGAAAGAATGATCCAAACCTTAAAGGACATGGTGAGAAGATTTTGTGCATATGGCCTTGAATTCAAAGATTGTGATGGATTTACCCATGATTGGTGTACTCTGTTACCAGAACTGGAATTAGCATATAAAACATCAATCCATTCCAGTACCAATCAGACTCCTGCTATTCTAGAAAAAGGATGGAACCCCAAGTTACCCCAAGATTCCTTGAGGAAAGACTTAATTGAAATACATCCCACAGCTGCTAGCTTCAAAGGAATGCTAGACAAAGCTAGAAAGCATGCAGTGAGATGCATGGAGGACTCTTTTGCATATGCTAAAGACAAATGGGATAAATCTCATGCAACTCCAGATTTCAAAGTGGGGGACCTAGTTCTTGTATCCACCACTAACTTCAATAACATCAAAGGATGTAAAAAGTTAAAAGACTCCTTTGCAGGACCTTTTGTGATTAAGGCCCTCCATGGAGAAAATGCTGTTGAAGTAGAGTTATCTGAAGAACTTAGCAATAAGCACCCTACATTTCCAGTAAGCTTGATAAAGCCATACAAATCTAGTGATGCTGAGAAATTTCCCTTGAGGAATAAGATTCCCCAAGTTATACCTCCTATTGAGACATCTGGTACTAAGAAAATAACCAAAGTTCTTAAAGAAAGGAAATTAAGAACCAAGAAAGTAAGGGAATACCTTGTTAGGTACAGTGACCCAACTTGTGAAGATGAATGGTTAGAAGAGAAAGATATACCAGAAGCCACCAAACTCCTGAGGAGATTCAGACACACTAGAAACACCAATATTACAAAGTAATATTCTTTTTTAGGGGGAGGGAATGTGAGCCTTAGAGGTAATTTCATATACCCAAAAGACCACAAATATAAAAAATAACATATTAATATAAATAAAATGAATTTATTTATATTATTAAAATAAAAATAAAAAATATAAATATAAAATTATATTAAAAATAAAAAATTAATTATAATTTAAAAATAAAATTACTTTAAATTTTGTAAATATAAAATTACATTTATACTTGAAAAATTTAAGTAAAAATGAAATTTTAACAAAATTGTGAAAAAATAAATAAATTTGGAAAAAAGTTAAATAAAATTTATTATAACTTTTTATCCAATAAATAAACATATAAATTTTATTTCACCATTGGATTCCTCATAAAAAATCAGGTGGGGTCACCTCTGAGTGAAATTTTTGTAACTCAACTCTAAATAAGCTTAAATTAAGTTTTTAGTATTTTCAATACAAAAGTTGAAAATCCTCAAAACCTTAATTTAATTCACACCACATGTGGTGTTAACCATCAATTTTTGTGTTAAAATTGAGGTGTTGTGTTTAGTTTAGAAGTTATGAGGAATTAAAGTATTTTCAATTGAATTCAATTGAAATGTCAAAATGTGCGCGTGTATTACATAAGTGAACTTTGATTTACATATGAGGTGTCAATTATTACTGTATTGTACTGTACAATTGAATTGAATTACATGTGTAAATTATAAGTATAATACATGATGAGGAATTAAAGGAAAAATAAATTGGAAAGATTAAATTTGGGGGGGAAAAGGAACTCCAGCTCTAAGGGGGAGCTAGACCCCCAAAATCCTTGCTGACAGGCGTGGGATGTCAAAATTCACGCAAAAGTTCATCACTTTTGGCCTGGAATTGAGTTACAGGGTCTGTGGACTCAATTGATGATGAGGTTTTGATACCAACTGGGGTAGTTTTAGCTGTTGCCAAGAAGGTAAAACTACCCTTAAGATAAAACAATCATAATAAAAACAGTTTTAACTGGTTTCTACGCCTCTGACACACATTCTGACGTGTTTTGAAGGCTCTAGGCCTGGTATTGCTATAGTAATGGCTGATTTAAGGGTCTAAAATGGCTAAAAATGGCTAAAAATGGCTTAAACCAGCCCTTTTTGGTCTAAACCAGGGTTCAATGATGCCATAATTGGCTTTTCTGTTGTCAGACTGTTTTTCACGACTGACAAGAGTAAATTTTACTTTTGGAGTAAGAGAATTGATGGCTATAAAAGAATGTCTTCTTTGCCCCACTTTTCTCTTCATGTTAGAATCTTTTCCTTTTATTAATTAGTTTAAAACTGTTAAACCAATCAATCAAAGATTCCAACCACCACTTTTAAATCATTTTAATCCTTTTAACCACGTGAAAAAATCATTATAATCATTGTTTGTAACTCTTATAATCATTTTTACCCCTGAACCACCCCAAAAGTGAATTAAAGCATCTTTCATCACTGTTAACTTTGTCACTTTGTTTCCAAATTCACTCTGGTCACTTTTGGGCGTGTTTTTTCTTTAATATTCTTTTTAAAGACTTTGTTCTTTAATTAATTGCTTGCAGTTCTTTGCTCAATTAATTCCAATTGAAATTGCTCTTGAAGAAATTTCTTTTGTAGCCTTAAAATATCTCTTGTAGAGTATTTTTTGGATAAATTTTTATTGTTGGTAAAACAATAAATTTTTATAATATTATTGTTTTATACTAATAAAGTTATAAACAATAAAATTGGCGTGTTTTCTCTTAAAAATAATATTTCATACTATTTTTAATTGATTTTTACCTTATACAAATTTTGAGGACAGGAAAAGTACTTGATTTTTAATCAAAGTTTCATATCCACACCTTACAAAACTGGACATCAAAAGTCCAAATAAGCCATTCATCAAAAAAGATAAATTAAAAGAAGCTTTCAAGCCCAATACATCCAACAATAATGAGCAAAAAAAATTCCATAAATGTGGAGGTATTGGACACTTGGCCAATAATTGCCTTAAAAATCAAATATCAATGAAATTGTGGAAACAGAGGACCACAATGATAAAGAAAAAGAATCTGATTCTGAAAAAGACACAGAAGAGTAATAAAACTCTGAGAGTGATTAAATTAATTTAATTAATGCACAAATTGATAATATTGAAATAATTTATGAAGTACTAGATTTTAACTCAAACTTACCACAAGTTGGAGCATCTGACACAAACCTGACAAATGTACAAGATGCCAAACTGTATAGAGTCAAACCTGAAAAAGGAATGGGATATACAGCTGGAAAATAAAGTATAAGTATTGTCATGGTTGATAACCAAGAGGCAAAAGTAAACTTGGATACAGGAGCATATTGTACCTGTGCTGGTAAAAGCTATTTAAGAACAATTGTACCAGATTGTGAAGAAAAACTTATACCAAGACAAGGAGTCAAATTTAGTAGGGAAAGTGAAAGCACGAAGCCCCTTGGAATAATTGACTTAACACTCATTTTTCCTCACCCTTCACAATGTGTCAGAATCAAAGTAGAGATTGTGGTAATGGACAACTGTACTAGTAATCACTTCATACTTGGAAATGACTACTTGTCAATCTATGGTATAGATATCTCTAACCAAAGAGATAGATATTTTACTATAGGAGACAACAAAAGACAAAAGGTTGGCTTCTTAAATAACAAA
Source organism: Austropuccinia psidii (assembly GCA_023105745.1). NCBI lineage: Eukaryota > Fungi > Basidiomycota > Pucciniomycetes > Pucciniales > Sphaerophragmiaceae > Austropuccinia > Austropuccinia psidii. The sequence goes on from JALGQZ010000003.1 coordinate 54,638,975, forward strand.
AAACAAATTACAGTTATCAAGAATGAAGAAAAAAGTCCAGAAAAGAAACTTTTTATATCTTAACAACTTAAAGAGGCAGAATTCAATCAAGATCTAACAGAAAAAATGAAATAAAAATTGATTGACCTCTCATTTAAGTATAGAAATGCCTTTGCAACTGACAAAGAGCCACTAGGTGCCATAATTTGACATGAGGTAGACATAATTTTTAATGTAGAAAACCCTTATCCACCTCTATTGAGAAGACCAGCTTATCCAGCCATCCCAAGGGCTATAGAAGCCTTGGAGGTACAAATTAAATAACTAATTGACCTTGGAGTATTAAGGAAAGTAGGACATAATGAACAGGTATAAGTCACTACACCTGTAATTATAACTTGGCATAATGAGAAATCAGGAATGGTAGGGGACTTCAGAGCCCTGAACACCTATACCATCCCTGACAGATATCCAATACCCCTAATCCATGAGACATTGACACAATTGTCACAAGCTAAGTTCATCACAGCCATGGATTCTCTAAAGGGTTTTCATCAAAATGTCTTAACAGACAATGCCAAGAAACTACTAAGGATAATAGTTCACTGTGGAATTTTTGAATACCTAAGAATGCCATTTGGTATAAAGAATGCACCTTCCCATTATCAAAGAATGATGAATACCATATTTCCTTAAGAATTATCAGAAGGATGGTTAATTATCTATATTGATGATATCATATCTTGCTCAAAAACTTGGGAAACCCACCTCCCAAGACTAGAAACGGTACTACAAAAAATAGTGCAAGTGAATATGAAAATTTCCTTGAAAAAGTGTCATTTTGCATGCAGTGAACTAAAAGCCCTAGGAAATGTTGTATCTGGACTTAGTCTAGGCATAGACAAGAATAAAGTAGCAGCAGTACTACTTAAGCCAATGCCTCAAACCTTAAAAGAAATAGAATCATTTCTAGGATTTGCTGGTTACTATAGACAGCATATAAAGGACTTTGCAAAAATTTCCAAATCCTTGTATAAACTATGTGACCAACAAACAGTCTATGAAATGACTAAAGAAAGAGTCAAAGCATATGAAGAATTGAAAAATTCATTAACAAATGCCAGATTTGAAACTACCCTTTAAGCTTTGCATTGATGCTTGTGGAGAAGGACTAGGTGCTGCCCTAAACCAGACACAAATCATCAATGATAAACCAGTGGAAGGACCAATTTATTTTATTTCAAGACAGATAAGTCCAACAGAGGCAAGATATGGATAAATCAAAATTTAATGCCTATGCTTAGTGTGGGATTTAGAAAAATTACACTATTACTTGGATGGAACAGTATTTGATGTGATTACAGACTGTAATGCTGTAAAATCTCTATTAAATAGGAAAACTCCAAATAGACACATGCTGAGATGGCAAATTGCTATCCAAGAATATAGATTAAATATGACTATTGTTCATGAATCTGGTAATATTCATAAAAATGCAGATGGTCTAAGCAGATCGGCTCTAGCAAATACTCCTGAAAATCCAGCATGGGTACCACAGGAGGAGCACCATTTAGAAGGGATATGTGTCACAGACATTGGCACATAATTCTTCAACCAAGTTAAAGAAAGCTACTAAATAGATAAGAATTGCCATATATTAAACCAACTTCTAATGAAAGACTGTAAAGACCCATCACTTTCATCAAAATTAGGTGAAATATGGAAAAAGGCATATGATGAAGGAAGATTCCACCTCCTTGATGGAATCCTCTCTCATAGAATAAAACACACATGTGCTATGTCCTTGACAGACAGAACTCTAATAAACACTATTTTACATGAGTGTCATTATATTGTTGCAGCTGGACATCTCTCAGAAGATAGAACACTAGAGAGGGTAAAAACCTGCTCTTGGTGGCCGAATTGGAAGAAAGATGTTGCAGAATACTGCCAAACCTGTGAAAGATGTCAAAAAGCCAACAGAGCCACAGGAAAGAAATTTGGAATGATGATCCAAACCCAAGAACCAAAATCCCCTTGGGTATTAATTCATATGGATTGGGTAACAGATTTACCCCCAGGAGGAGACAGAAGTTATAATGCATGTCTAGTGTTAGTTGACAGGTATAGCAAGACTCCTATGTTCCTCCCATCTCACAAATATGAAACAGCTATGGACACAGCCATAATAATGTGGAATAAAGTCATTAGCCACACAGGCTTATTCCAAAATATTATGAGTTACAGAGACCCAAGGTTTACTTCAGCATTATGGACAAACCTCCATAACTTGTTTGGGAAAAAATTGTCATTCTCAACAGCTTACCATCCTCAAACTGATGGTTTAGCAGAAAGAATGATACAAACCTTGGAGGACATGATCAGAAGATTCTGTGCTTATGGACTGGAATTTAAATATTCTGATGGTTTTACCCATTATTGGTGTACATTAATACCAGCTCTTGGGCTAGCATATAAAACATCAATCCATTCTTCTACTGGCAAAACACCAGCAATGCTAGAAAAAGGTTGGAATCCAAAACTTCCTTATGATACCCTAAAAAAGGACTTAGTGGATATACATCAAACAGCAAGCAGTTTTAAAATAATGCTTGAAAAAGCAAGACACCATGCAAACAGATGTATGCAATATTCTTTCAAATATGCAAAGGAAAGATGGGATAAAAGTCATAAACCACCTGACTTCAAAATAGGAGACTTGGTCCTAGTGTCAACTCTTAATTTCAATAATATAAGAGGACCAAAGAAATTGAAAGATTCCTTTGCAGGACCATTCATGATAAAAGTACTACATGGACCTAATGCTGTGGAACTGGAGCTCACAGGTGAACTAATGAATAAACACCAAAATTTCCCTGTAAGTCTGATAAAACCTTACAGCTCAAGTGACAAAGAATTATTTCCACTAAGAAATAAACCACCACTTGAAATACCCCCTTTGGAAGAAAGAGATTAAAAGAAAATTGTGAAAGTCCTTAAAGGAAGAAGGACAAGAAATAAAAAAGAAAAAGAATACCTTGTAAGGTATAGAAACCCAACTCAATATGATGAATGGCTACTTGAGAAGGATATAACAAATTCTGATAAACTACTAATAAAGTTCAGACATGAAAGAAAACCTAAAGAATAAAAAAATCAAGCATTATTGAGCTTCAAGACTAACAAAGTCTAATGAAGAGGTAGGACAGTGTATGATACCCTAATTAGCTATATCAGATTGTATTACAATGGTTTTTTGGTGGTAGGGAATGTTAGCCTTTGAGATATGACCACATATCCAAAAAGGTCACAGCAAAATTTCTGTAATAATTATACTTATGATAATTATCTCAAAAATTAGCAAAATACCATAGATAAGTACAAAATCTGAATTAAAGCAGAAGCCAATGAATAAACATGTGAAATGAATTACGCCATTATATTCCTAATGGTAAAATACACATATACCATTTTTATGGCATATCTGTAAAGTCAATATTTAATGAGTTATAAGTAATAATACCTTATAAAAAACATAAATCATTAATTATTTTGGTAACAAATGAAACAACATGTGAAATAAACTGTACAATTGGATTCCCCACAAAAATTAACACATAAAACAGTTATGAAGCTATTTTCTAAAGTTAATACTTAAGGAATTAAGCTGAATATATGCACTTTTTTGGTCAATGCATATATTCATGGTTTTTAGCTAATATCTCTTGAAATATACAAGATAGAGAGATAAACCAAAAATAAATTCACCACATAATTACTTTAGGAATACAGATATGAGCTTTATTCCGTAAGCTATAAACAAGGTTAAAACTTGTAATGGATTATTGAATAAAATCAATAGAGCTGTTAACCACTTTGTTGTAAAAGTGGTCCAAACTTAAAAAAAGTAGACAGTCAGACTCTAATAGCTCATAGGTGAAGAATAATGTAGTTTTTATTATAATATTCAATGTATAACGCCTTGAAATTATGGTTTTAAGTTCAAAATATTAAATTTTGGCAGAAAAGATGAGTTACAAGAAAAATCATCAAAAATAGAGTTTTGATGATGTAATTAAATGCTCTTGGCAGTCTAATAATGGCATGCCAAGCTATTAGAATCCACTCTCAGAATAGCTGTAGTGTGTATAACTTGAAAATTAAGTAATGATCAAAGTTTAATCTGAATTTTGATCATTTATGATCACTCACTGTAATCTTATTTTAAGTTTAACAGTCATATAAGCTATAAAACTGATGAATACTATTAGATTATTATCAATACTAATAAAATCTATGAAGGTTAGGCTTCTTCCAAGCCTATGATTTCATCAAACTTAGAGTTATAGTGATAACTCTAAATAATGGCATAATAATGAGATAAGATGGTTTGATCATGATGTAATCATTACTAAACCTTAAGATATTGATCATTTCTAGTAGAAATAATCAGTACACGTCTACTAAAAGCCTTCTGGACTCTAGAAGGGAGGTATTTACTATAAATAGAGCTCTTTTTACTCTATTTTCCCCTCAGACGCATCAAAAACACTAAAATAATTAAATCAAAAGGTAAATTCTTTGTTCTTTATATATAAAACTTTTATATTATCAAAGACCAAAGATCATCTTTATTACAATAATCAATCTTGGCATGATTACATCCATTATTTAATTGTTTTTTTTCAAAAATCTCTTTAACTCAATTTCCACGTAAAAATTAAAGAATATTTGTAATTTCTCTATTTTTATTTGTAAATACAGTTTGTACAAATTGTACCTACATTATTTTGGTGTAAAACCTTTCAAAATTATTATATCAAGTGTTAAAAGTAGGTTATTTTCTCTTTATAATTATTTTTAATAATTCTTATATCAATATAAATAGTATTTATATTAATAAATAACTTTAATATTAGTAACATTATTGTTATTAATGGTTTTTTATTTATAAAAAACAATTTTTTATGCCTTTAATATTTGTTGGTAGCAATAATAAAGTGCTTATAAATATATTAATTATTATATATTAATATATTCCTTTACTATATTATCTTTTTATAATATAAATTATATTATTATATTTATTTAATAATATAATCATTTTTTACGCCTTAATTATAATAATTCACAATTATTATAATGAATTTTATCTTATTATTCATTATTCATAAGGGCATTCAGAGTACAATAAGTTAAATATTTGTAATATTTACTTATTGTCTCATAGTCAAACCTTACATAATTGGTCATCTCGCATGTCTGAATCTTCTGAGAAACTTTTGGAAATAAGGTATCTTTTCTGCTACAATCCATTCATCTTCATGTTGTAGATTTTTGTACCTGACTAGATATTCTCTTTCATCTTTTCCCCTAAGTCTTCTTTCTTTCAAGACTTTTAGTACCTTTTTCTCTTCACTTTTATCAAGTGGAGGTACTTCTAAGGGTGTTTTATTTCTCAAAGGAAATAATTCCTTATCACTTGAAGTGTAATGCTTTGCTAGACTAACAGGAAAATTTGGATGTTTGTTTTCCAATTCTCCTGAAAGTTCTATTTGTACTGCATTTTTCCCATTAAGGACTTTAATAATAAATGGTCCTGAAAAGGAATATTTCAATTTCTTTGGACCTTTAATATTATTAAAGTTAACAGTTGAAACTAGTATCAAGTCCCCTACTTTGAATTCTGGGTTTTTATGACTTTTATCCCATTTCTGTTTATCATTTTCAAAGGCATCATTCATGCTTTGTTTTGCATGATGCCTTACTTTATCAAGAAATAACTTAAAGCTTGAAGCAGTTTGATGAATATCAACCAAGTCTTTCTTAAAAGTATCAACTGGAAGTTTAGGATTCCATCCTTTTTCCAACATTGCAGGAGTATTGCCTGTTGAAGCATGGATAGAAGTTTTGTAGGCTAATTCCAATGCTGGTATAAGAGTACACCAATCATGGGTAAAGCCATCAAAGTCTTCAAACTCCAGGCCATAAGCACAAAGTCTTCTGATAATTTCCTCAAGGGTTTGAATTATTCTTTCTGCTAGCCCATCTGTTTTTGGATGGTATGCTGTTGAGAATGATAGTTTTGTACCCAAACGCTGATGTAAATTAGTTAATAAGGCTGATGTAAATTTTGGGTCTCTCTCACTAATAATATTTTTAAAGATACCAGTATGTGATATAACTCTGTTCCAAATCAGAATAGCTGTATCCATATCTGTGTCATCTTTATGAAATGGTAAAAAGATTGGTTTTTTGCTATATCTGTCAACAATGACAAGACATTAATTGTAACTTTTATCACCTCCAGGTGGTAAGGCAGTTACTCAATCCATATGAACCACTTCCCATGTGTTACTTGGTTCTTGGATATGAATCATTAATCCAAATCTTTTACCAGTAGCATTATTGGCTTTCTGGCATCTATCACAGCTATGACAGTACTCAATGACATCTTTTATCCAAGATGGCCACCGGGAATATTTCTTAATTCTTTCCACTGTTCTGTCTTCAGACAGTTTTCCAGAATAAATGTTATCATGTAATCTCAGTAGTATTGTGTTGATCAACATTCTACTACATAAGACCATGACACATGTGTGTTTAGACCTATGATATAAGATACCATCAAACAAATGGAATCTTCCATTGTGATAAGATGTTTTCCAAATCTCATCCAGAGAGTTAGCCAAGGATGCATCTTTGCAATCTTTGTCAAGTAGAGCAGTAAGAATATGAAGATTCTTATCTTGCTTGTATCTTTCTCTAAATTCTTCAAAGAATTCTGTCCCCACATCTGTGATGTTAATTCCTTCAATTGGAATTTGAGGTTCTGAACTTTTAGGAACATAGGCAGGATTGTCAGGTGTATTAGGTAATTCCCATCTACTCAAGCCATCAGCATTCTTGTGAATATTTCCAGCTTTATGTACTATTGTCATATTGCCTCTATACTCCTGAATAGTAATCTTCCATCTTAACATGCGTCTGTTAGGAGTATTCATGTGAAGAAGTGATTTTACTGCATTACAATCAGTAATTACTTTAAAAACACTACCATCAAGATAATAATGAGGTTTTTCCAGAGCCCAAACAAGGAAAAGGCACTCCATATCTGGCCTCAGTAGGTTTGATTTGTCTTGAGATAAAACAAATTGGACCCTCATAAGGCTTTTCATTGACAATTTGAACTTGATGAAGAGCTGCACCTATGCCTTCACCACATGCATCAATATACAGCTTGAAAGGAAGTTTCTAATCTGGTGTTGATAATAATGGTGCATTATTCAAGTCATACTTTATTTTTTCATATGCTTGAATTCTTTCCTGTTTCATCTCAAAGACAGTTTGTTTATCACAAATTCTGTACAATTATTTGGAATGGATTGCAAAATCTTTAAGGTGCTGTCTGTAATAACTGGCAAACCCTAAGAAATACATCATTTTTTTTGTTCTGGGGAATTTTTTTCAGTAAAACTGCAGCAACCTTGTTTTTATCAACACCAAGTCTCAGTCCTGATAATATATTTCCTAGAGATTTTAGCTCATGAAACCCAAAATTACATTTCTCAAGAGATATTTTCATGTTAGCTTGATTCATTTTCATAAGTACTAATGAAAGTCTCTCTAAATTCAATTGCCATGTTTCTGAACAAATGATAATGTCATCAATGTAAATGCTTAACCATCCCTCTGATAATTCATGTGGTAAAATGGTATTCATCATTCTTTGGTAATGAGAGGGTGCATTCTTAATACCAAAAGGCATCCTCAAGTATTCATAAATACCACAATGAGAAATAATCCTCAATAATTTCCTAGAATGAGGTGTTAAAACATTCTTATGGAAACCTTTAAGAGCATCCATAGAAGTTATAAACTTTGCTTTGGATAATTGGGTCAAAGTCTCATGGATTCTATGGATTGGATACCTGTCTGGAATAGTGTAGGTATTCAATGCTCTAAATTCACCAACCATCCTTGATTTATCATTATGCCAAGGAATGATTAAAGACATTGTGACTTCCACTTCTTCATTTTGCCCAACTTTTCTAGGAACTCCCAGTTTCACTAGCTCATAAATATGACTTTCTAATGCTTCTCTAGCCCTAGGGCTAGCCAGGTAAGCTGGTCTTCTTAATAGTGGAGGGTAAGGTCGTTCCACATTAAGCATAATGTTCACTTCATGGCCTTTGATAGCCCCAAGTGGTTCATTATCAGAATAAAAGGCCTCTCTGTATTGAAATAAGATTTCAATAAGTTCTTCCTTCATTTCTAATGTTAATTCAGTACTAATTTGTGCTTCAATTAACTGATCTGACACAAATTTTCATTTATTAACATTCTTTACTTGTCTAATGACAGTTATTTCTCTTCTTTCTGGAGGAAAAGCAAATTTTTTCCTTTTATTTTCCCCTATAGTGAATATCTGTTTTTATGATTATTAATATCAATTCCATAAATATTGAGATAATAATTTCCAAGTATAAAGTGTTGTGAAGTACAATTATTCATAAAAACAAATTCAACTTTTAATCTGATACTTCCTTCAGGATGAGGGAATATCATTGCTGCTTAAAAAATGCCCAAGGGGTGCATATCTTGGCTAGCACTGCTGAATTTTATACCTTCAATTGTAATTAATCTTTCTTTCCAATTGGTATAAATCCTGTCAAGGTTATCTTTTCCAACACAAGTACAAAAAGAACCTGAGTCAGGATGTAACTTGGCTTCTCTGTTATTTATCACAATATTAGTGATACAAGATGCTCCAGCTGTATAACCTTTGCCTCTGGCAGGTTTGGTTTGCTGCATTTTTGCATCTTGCACCTGTATGAGATCCATACATTCATCACTGTACTGTGGTAAGTGAGTATGTACTTCTGTGACTTCAAAGGAAACATTAATCTTTTCTGTACTAAGTTCATCTGGTATTTCCTCTTCTTCAGAAGGCTCAGAATCACTTTCATGTAAAGATACATTATTTTTTTATTTTGTGTCTTCAAGTTTATCTATTTCTATCTCATTTATTATTGTCTTTTTGGGACAAGTGTTTGGCAAATGAGATGTACTTCCACATTTATGACATTTCAAAGGAGCTTTGTCAGGTGGCTTATTGGGTTTTGGAATTGGTTTCCCACTGGTCTTTTTGTCCATTGGGGGTTTATACCAATTCCTTCCAATTTTTGTCCTAGTTGTGATGTCTTTCATGGCATTAATATAATCTTCTGTAGAGCAAGGCTCAATACATCTGCTTCTTATAGTATTCTCAAGGTCACCACCACATTTTCTTAATATCCTTTTATGAATCACTATTTCAGACATATCAGGATGAAGAGCAGTTAACCTGTCTTTCTTTTTAAGAAACCAATACATGGGCCTGTCCCTTTCAATATTAAAAATGGCTTCTTCAAAATAATTTTCCATTTTAAATTGCCAGGAATCATTTGCCCATTTTGAAATAATTTTTTTTTCCACCAAGGCCAAGAATGTTTACCATGGTTTTACCTCATTTTGTAATACCATTTCTTTGCTGATTTGGTAAACAGGGAGTGTAATCTGGAACTTATGTATTCATCTGGTATGTTAAAGTCTTCTTTAAAAATATCAATTGTTTTCATAAATTCCAGATGATTATATTCTCCTTCATCACTGAAGGTTGGTCATTCCTCTAATCTTGTAATTTCTTTAAAATTGCAAGCAGTCTCCACTTCTGCATTGCTTGAAATTGTATGATTTAAGTCATTATTCAATTTTAGTACATTTCTGTCAAGAATTGGTGTGGACTGTCTTGGCAATTCATTCTTCAGTGATATATTATTAATAATTTATTGAATATCTTCTTTCAATTCAAGTCTTTCTTTATCACTTTTTTCCAATTTTTCTTGTAAAAGAGCTGCATTGTGGCCAGTTGAGTTTTCCAAGTTCTGAACTTGTATTCTTAATTCTTTAAACTGTCTAGTTCTAAAAGAAATAGATTTGTCATCTGGTTTATTGAGTAAGGTAGATTTAGACTCAATTCTTGCACAAATTTGTGTCAAATACAAGATATTGTCTTTATTTATATTTTCTAGACCAATCATGGTCTTTTGTGACTCTTTTACTTGCAATATCTCCCTACCCAACCTCTCTTGGATATACTCAAAACTATTAAACTTTGCTAAAATTTCTTTATTACAAGTTTCAAGATGAGTTACAAGCTTTGAAAGTTCTGATTCTTTGGAAATGATTGGTTCAATCTTTCCTCCTCCTTGTTTTTTAATTCCATCATAGTTCTTGCAATATTTAACACATTGTTCATGGCTGTCTTCTCTTTCTTGGGAATTCTGTAATTCTGTGGGTAAGGCTTGTTCCACTTGGATTTTGCCTTTACCTTTGCCTTTTGCTTTCCCTTCTGATTGCTCTTTGGGGCTTTCTTGTCCTTGTTTGGCAATTTTTGATGCAGGTTTTTGCTTGTGGAGGCTTGGGGAGCTTCCACTGGGCTGTTGTCCTTTCCTTGGGCCAACTTCTTCTTCTGGTCCTCTGACAACATGCTTTGGTTTTTCAACCAAGCTTTTATCTGTTAGACTTGTCCCTTGCAAGACATGCGTGTCCAACCCCTCAGAAGTTCCTCTGTCTTTTCTGGACCCATCAACCTTTTTACTTGAAGATAATAGTTCATTGTTCCTATCCAAAGACTTGGCAGAAGTTCCCACTCCTGCTGCTTTGCTGCCATAAACCAGTTTTGTACTGAGACTGGTATATCTCTATTGCTGCCTGTTGGAAATGATTCAGTTCTGAAAACAGGAATAGCATTTATGTAAGCTTCTGGACTCTCAATAAGAGTGTCTAAGCTGCTGGATAGCCTCTGGGAACTGGCGGAAGTACTGGCATCCTCCATTTGTGCCTCTCCTCTGGGCTGAAATTCTTGTCTTTTGGATTTTTGACTTGAATGTCCTGGTCCAAATCCATATGATTGGATGGAGTGATTGCTTCCACTTCTAGTAGGAGTCATTTAACTTCAATTTTAATAAAAAATGGACTAAGAAATGAATTGAATTCACCTGCTGGACCTTTCAAGGGTTCTTTGGTAATTAAACCCCTTGGTGTTGGGCTGGTTTGAATTTCAATACTATACTCTGATACCTCAGAGTCTGAAGAGCTTTTTCTTATGGATGACACTAGAGAAAAGTAAAAATATAATTTATTTTATCCAACAATAAAAATAACTTATAAACTCAACTTATTGAATAAATTTTTTTTAATGTAATTTATGGCAAATTATGTCAAAATTAAGAAAAAATGTCTAATGATAGAAGAAAAAGTGTTTTTGATAAGGATTTTTGAATTTTTAAATTGATTTCTTTACAAGAAATGATAATTATGCAATTAATAAGTTATTAATCAAAATTTTATTATTATTCAATTTATACTAGAATAACTCAAAGAATATATTTCAAGTCTGTGATGTGAAAAAAGCCACTGGTTAGACAAAAGAAATTTATTACAAGTCACTCAATAGTATATTGTTTCAAACAATATTCTTAAGAAAGAATGACCTTATTAATATTATAAAGATTATTTATGAGGGATAAGTCCCAAAAAGGCCAATATTAAGATAAATATGGAAATTTTACGTCAAAACAGAGTAAAATAAGGTCTGGAATATGATTTATGTTGCAAAAATTGGTTAAAATAATGGACAGACCACCAAATGTAAGGTTTTTCTATGAAACTCTTGATAATAGTAACAATATCAAGAGTACTATTACTGTCCTGAGTAGAAAAAGATAATATAACAAAATATTATAACCACAAATTAAATATAATTATTAAAATAATTATATCAAAAAAGAAAATTTAATTATTATTATATAATATAATAATAATAAAAATATTAATAATTATAATTAATTATAATTATTCTATCATTTTTATAGTCACTGACAGCTATAACAATAAGAAGCATAAAGCGCTTAATGAGACAATTACATGTGGAAAATATAACTATTAAGCCTTATAAATAATATGAATGGTATTTATAAAAAGAAATTATAACACACACTGTGCAGATATAATTCCTATAAGAAATTCTATATAAAAAAACTAATAATAGATAAAAAAATATAGAATTTTAGAGAAAAACTTATTCATAATATATAATTAATACAACAAGTCAAATACAACAGTTATTATATTAAATAATTGTTATAAGTTAAAAACACACCAAAAATCAATATTTTAAAATATAAAACAGCTTTTTATAATAAAAATATTATTTAAAGAGTTTTTATAAGGAATTTGTGGATTTCAAAAGATATTGTAAAACAATAATTTTATAAAATAAAAGATATTATTGGTGATTACAACAATAATCTAATTTCTATGATTTCAATTCTTTTATTTAAGATTTATAAATAATAAAATACTTGAGAAATACTTTGATAATAAGATTTTATATATAATAAAACTTTACCTGTTTAAATGTCTAATATAATTGGATTGAATTGAATTGATGGACAAAAACAGTGATGAATAGACTCTTTTTATGTCTGCAGAGCAGCTCTCATGATTCATAATGGATATATAGGGCATTCTCAGGTCAAAACTGAAAAACCATGTCTAAAAATAAGGTTCTTAGCTTAAGGTAGCTTATTTTTAATTCCAATTTAAAGTTACTCGTGTTATTCTTAGCTCCAAGTAGCTTCAATCCTCATTTAAGTTTATTATTTTATGTTTTAAGATCAAATAAGTTTATTTATATTAAAGTTAATTGCATGAACAACTTAAAAATAAAGTTTCAAGTAGAAATCTCTTAAGCTCAATTTTTAATTAATTCTTAAAGAAATCTCAATTTTCTCTAAGTATAATTAAAAGAGTAATTTTCCAGGCTAATTACAAATAATACCTGCTTTTAAGAAATACTTAAAATTTGATTTTTACACAGATAACATTTAATTGTAAGCTGTGTGAGGGTTTCAACCAAATCCATTAAGATTTGGATTTTTAATGAATTTTTGAAGTTATTTCTATTTTTCCACGTAATATAGCAATACACACTAAACCTTAACTTTTGATAAGGTTTTTATACTTTTAACTTTAAAGTTTTAAGCTTAATTAAGCTTTTAAAGCTCTCAAAACTTTAATTTCAAGCTTGCAGATTGGGATTTACCCTTTGGCAGCTTGAAATTTCTGTCCAAATTGGGATAAAACCAGTTTAAACTTTAAGGTTGGATCAAAGTCTAATCTTAAAGTTTAGATAAGGTTTAAAATCCTCCAATAAATGTGGAAGACCTTAATTTAATCCTTGCAGATCCAAAAATTTGGGTACCCCAGCTCTGTTTGGTCCTTTTCCTTTGTCCCACCTTTTTGTGTGGATTTTGCCTTTTTATTTATTTAAAGCCATAATATGGCCTTAAACACTTTTAAATTTAGCTCATGCAGGATTTACATTCTGTATGGCAAATCCTTAGCCCATTTAGTAAATATACACAACACCTCAATTTCAACTCAATTTTGGTAAGTTTGCATAAACCTTATGCAACCTTAAATTTAACCTTATTTAAGCTTAAATTTAACAATTTTAAAAAAATGTTAAAAAAGTTACATTAATACTGTGAGATTCTTAAATCTTCCAATAACTTAAGAAATAAGAATATTTGGTTATAACACCCTATGGGTGTACCCTAGGTTATTTTTGGTGTATAATTCAAAAATGACATAATAATTATAGCTTCGTTTATCCAAACAAAATTTATACTTATTTTTTGTTATTTTTTATTTGAAATTAAATTGAAAAGTCTGTTGAAGACTAGATCAGCCGTACATAAAATCATTTTTGGCCTTATGGGTATGTTATACATACCTCACAGGCTCACATCATTAATTCACTCATTTTCTTGCTCCATTAAGCTCTGAGCATTTAGAATTCCAAAGTCATTTGGAAGCTCTTGGATATTTGGAAGGATCTTTTTATGATTCTAAAAAAATTTCATTTTTGATTTGGTAATAGTATCCCAAGAGAGATGAAAAAGCCTCATTGCACTTAGCTTATCAATGTTGTAAATTTGATTCAAGTGGATATTATTATTGAAGTAACAAATTTCCAAATAAATGAAGCACAACTGATATTTCACTTTTAATACATTTATTATGCCTGAATCAAGTGGATGACAGTGAGAAGTGAGGTTGGGGCTAAAGAAAATACAGGTTATATTTGAAAAGCCTTGAGGTAGGGCTTAATTTACTTTGAATGTTTTTAATAAGAGGGCTATTATCTGGTTATTGTTATGCAGTTTAGTGTTTCATGAAGAAATTTATTTCTGGAATTTTTTTTTTTCATCCATGATTTGGTGTTGAAATAATATTTTCAGCCTAATTAAAACACTGTGTTCTTCCATATTTCCAAATGAATAAGAGAGGTAAGCTCTTGGTTCCAAATGAATTTCATGTTAATTCAAGTGTAATCCTGGCTTTTTTTCATTTTATTCATTTTTATTGTGAGTATGAAAGGCCTTTGTTTGGGGAATCCTATTAAAAAATGTAAAATATCAATTAAAATCAGAAAAATTTGAATAAAATAAGGCTGAAAATATTCATGGAATATCCCAGTTTTATCCATGTTAAATATTTAAAATGGGTTTTATTTATCTAAAACTTTTTACAAGAAAGTTATTCCTTGAATTAAAATGACTGGATCAGTTCCATACAATTCACCATGCCTCTTATAATTTCTCAATTCATTACAATTATTGAAGGATTTCAGCCATATATTGGATAAATGGAGCCATTTATCACTTGTAATTCCTGAAAGCCAGGAAAACTCCTTCCACTTCTTTCATATGACCTCTCCAGCTATTGTAATGTTACTTTCAAGTGCCTGTTGGATCAATTCTTTAACCATTTAGTTGATGTTCTGGTGTTTGAAAGAGGAAACTTGCTTGATCTTTTCTGATCCAGTGACTATATTTTCTTTTCAGATCTTCTCTTCTACCTTCAGCCAAGCTGATACTTGTGGTTGTTTTAGACCAAGTGGAGGAAAAACATTGTGAAATTTTTTTCTGTACTGCAGTAGATTTTTCCATTGGCACACTACCAATCCAACACTTCTACCTTTTCAACAAGTGTTTCAAATCATTTTCTTTTTTTGGTTGGGCAGTTGTGGCTGATTTTATTTGACTTGGCTCTGTTCCAAAATACATTTGATTTCTTGAAATTCTTACTTATATGGGCTGATTGATTCTTGTCCATGATGGTTTATTTCAAGGAATCCTGAAATGAGCATATGCTCTTCAATAATATTTTCTTGGTGGTCAATCCAGTCCTCTTCATCATTTTTAAGTGCTTAATTTTATTGCTTTTTGAGTTTTTTTTGTTTTTTTTATTCAACTTATTCATCCAGTTCTTTGAGGCTGGATTCAAATTGATCAAGTTCATATTTTTCAATTAACTCTAGAATTGTGGAGGTTAAATTTTAATTGAAATTTTTTTAAAAAAAAAGAGGTTTAGAAGAAAATAGTGTTTCCAATAGAAATAAAAAACACTAGTTGAGATGGTGAGCCTTTTGATGTTAGAAGATTCAGTTTGATAAAATAAATTCAATTGGGATATGGGTTGTTGGAGTACGGGTTAAGATTTTGTGGACAAGAACCCCATGGCTTATTGCATTGAACAGGTTATTGGTTGTCTATGTGGGCACCAAAATGGTGGAACCATGAACCCAATGGTATTGGTAGGTCATGTCAGTTTTGACTGTAAAATAAAACATTAAATAAAATGGTAATTTCCTTATTCTTTATATATAAAACTCTTATATTATTAAAGACCAAATAAATATCTTATAGTAATTACTATCTTTGATGTTTTTACTCTAATATTTTATTTTTTTGTTATAATTTTATTAAAAATCTCTAACTTCACAAAAAAATAGTAAAATTTTTAACTCTCTTCATTTTTTATTTTAAATAAAATTTAAATAATTTGTATTTATATTATTAGTTGTAAAATTATTCAAAATTACTATATTAATTGTTAAAAGTGAGTTATTTTCTATCATTATAATGTTAGTAATATTATCGTTATAAATTGTTATTTATTATTAGATAGCAATTTTTTACACATTTATTAATTTTTGGTAATATTAATAAATTTCTATAAATATATTATTTTATTATTTCTTAATAATAAAATTAATTTAACACCATAATTATAATATATCTTTATAATCATAATTATTTTTAATATCATTATTCATTAAATTAAGAAATTAATAGTAAATTAAGTAAAATATTAGTAATTTTTACTTATTTTTTTTATATTCAAACCTTACATACAAACTATTCAAAAAAAATTAAGAGAATAAACCTATGATTTATATAAAAAAAAAATAGTATTATTTTAATTAAATGGAAAAAAACTATCTTTAAATAATTAAAATTAATTTCAAATAATTTTAAGCTGTAAAAATAAAAAAAATAACAATTTAGCTTAGTAAGAAAAAAATATTTTTTTTTTTTTTTGATTTGAAACCAAGAAAAATTAAAAAAAAAAATTAAATTTAAATTGAAACAAAAAAAAAAAGATTTTTTTTATTTTATTTTTTAATTTATTTGAAATAAAAGAAAAAATAATAATAATTAAATTTTTTTAATTCTGAAAAATAATTAATCTAATTTAATTTAAATTAGAATACCTTTTATTTAATTAAATCTTTTCAGCTTATACCCCCCTCAAAAAAACCATTTTTAAGTTGTTCAATTTGATAACGAATTTAATTTTTAATATCTATTCAGGAAATAATTATTAAAAGAATTATTTAAATTAATTTTTAGACTAATTTTAGTTAGCCAATTGTCTATTTTGTTTGATTAAAAAAAAAGAAATATTCCTAAAAAATATCTTAACTTATTTTACCATTCAAAGAGACCCAAAATTTACACATTAAATCAATTTGAATCAAATTTCACCCTCCAAAAAAAAAACTTGGTGAAAGATTTAATATGTAAAGAATTCTAAATACATTCCAAAAACCATTTTCATTATAGAAAAATAACTTCAAAATAATATCATTTTATACACCAAACCTATATCTCTGAGAGCCTTGAGGTATATTTTACATACCCAAATAGGGAAAAACTATCTTTAAAAATGAATTCTGAACTATGAATAACCCATAAGTCATTCATATATTCAAAATTAATCATTTTTAATTTCAGAAAAGATGATTAAATTTTTATTGAGTAAGTAAATCCATGTATTTAAGGCCAGATTTGGATTTTACACCAAAAATTCACCTAGGGTAACTCCATAGAGTGAATAAGCTTAAATTAACTCTAAGAGGTGGTAATATGGAAAATAATTCAATACCACATAAAAGAATTGTGAATTTTTTTGTTTTTCTCAATTTCATGCCAAAATAATGGGAATGTGAGCAATCCCATGTTACATATACACTAATAATAGTGTTATGCATGTTTGTGGCACTTAATATTATGGTATTCTTACATAAAGTTTTGATACACCCATAGTGGATATAAGTCTTTAAGCCTGAATTTCTATTTTTGATGTGAAAATAGCTAAGGGGGACAAAAGACATCAAAGAGAGCCAAGGTACCCAGCTTCTGAGGCCTCTGAGGCATGGGTAGCTCTAAAGCTTGAATCCATGACTGATCTTGGCCCAATTAGAATACTAAAAGCTTTTGGGAACCTAGTTACCAAGTTAAAATCTCATTAAATCATAAGAAAATTGCAAATAAGCTACTATTTTGACCTGGCAGAGAGGTAAAGAGCAACTTAAACTCCTGTATCTATGTAAATTCTTAATTATTGTCTATGGATAAACCCTAAAGTAGTAATTAAAACCCTTTTTTGGACTAGTAACCATTGATTTACCTCATAGCAACCTGATATATAGTGTTATTTGCAATTCTATGTAGAAATGAGGTAAAAAATTCAAAAATTCATTGAAAATATATTTATTGATGAATCTTTCTGAAAATTTCAGTAACAATGGAGAAAGGTATGACTCATAAATAAACCAAAAATAATTACAGTTTCATAAGTAAGATTGAAAGTTTTACTTACAGTTAATTTTTGATAATTCCACATGAAATACTGAATCTTCAAAAATTCACAGAAAATATAACCTTTGATTAAATTTCCAATAAAATTAATAAATTTGAGAAATTAATGTTTATTTTTAAATCAAAGAAGATTTCCAGCTTTTACTCCTTTTATTCTTAACCATATTTTGGTTGTTAGTCATGTAAAAGCATTAATTAAATAATTATGATAATCTTACATGACAACAGATGATGCAATCATTAATCCAAAAAGTATTATTGCTTTCTTACTCACTTTTTTTTCAGTTTTCTCAATGTCACACCTCTGTGATCTGTCTTAGACTTAAAAGAGGCATCCTCTTGCTGTTTTTTCAAAATCATCTTATTAACCAATTATATCTTCATTACCAACAAGTAAGTGTTAGTTAAAATCTTTTCTTAAGTGTTTGAATTCTTTCAGAATCAATCAGAAAGAAGTTAAATAATAGAAATCAACTATATAATGTTTTAATATTGTTATAAATCAATTTTTATCCTTTAAATTCACAATTATATGTCAAATCTCTCTACCAATCTCTTTCTAGGGTTCATTGAAGTATTAGTTAGTGATTTATTATTAATTTTTGAAAGTTTTTCTTTAGTAATAGTTTTCTTCAAGAATTATACTTATAATTATTCTTGCAAAAGATAATTATATATTAAAATAATCTTATTAGGGTATTGGTAAAAACACGTAAGAGCTTACATGTTTTGGCCATAAATTGGTAATAACATGTAAGGGCTTATGTGTGTTTACCAAAACCCTTTTATTATTTTAATAAAGAAGTTTTATTATTAAATACTTCTTGTAATTTATTCTTGTAGACAATTACTGCTTATTATTATAATCACTAGTAGTGTATAAAAAGTAAAAGAAATAATTAATTATTTATTTATTTAATTGTTGTTACAATAATTTTATTATTACATTTGATAAGAACAGTCATAGTACTATTGATTAATAGTAATATTATCAACAGTTTCATAGACAAATCCTACAATCTCCATTAAGAATCAGAAGAATTACTTACCATATAATGAAGGATTAAAAATTAATTTCAGAATTTGTTCTAAATCCAAAACTTTATTTGATGAATTCAATTCAAAAAATTTAAAATATATATTATTTTACTCCTTTTTGTAACTCAAAAAAATTTTTTCCATTTTTTTTTTCTTTTTTTTCAATTTTTTTTTTGTATCCATATTTTTTTTTTCAATTTAAAAATATAATTCATTTATTCATGTTTAAAATAATCTAATTAATTTTTTTTTTCAGGTTAGCTTTTTTTTTCAATAAACTTATTTTTATTAAATTCCAATCAAAAATTATAAGTTTCCTAACAATCTAAATTTCAATAAATTAAAAATAAAGATACAAAATACATATAAAATCAAATTATTCAATTTTTTTTTTACAATTTTTAATTATCTTTTGATATTCTTTTGAGAAAACAAATTATTTATCTTCCTTTTTTTACCCAATTTAATTATTAAAATTGAATCTTAACCATTTCTTTCTCTTTTTTGATTAAGCTAATTTCTATTTTTTTTAGATACTTAAGCTTAAGCTATGATGAGTAAGTGCAAATTCAATTAACTAAACAAATTAACTTCCTAATATTTTCCTCTCAATAAAAATAACAATTATATTCATCTATATCTTGTGGTATAGTCATATCTTAATTTTTTTGGTAAACATAAATCACTTAATTGAAAATTAAAATTAAAGTTTTAAAAAAATTCTTATAAATTCAAAATTAATTTAATTAACTCATTTTTTTTTTACATTTCTTAAAACTCTTCATTAAAAAAAAATTGAAATCAATTTTATAAAATTTATAAAATTATAATTTTTTTGGTTTGAGTTATTTTTTTTTTTTTTATGATCAAAAATTTTATTCATTTCCAAAAAAAAAAAAATTCAAATTTTTAATCATGATATCAATTTAATTCTTTATAAAGAATTTCTTTTTTCATTAATTTCTTATTCAATTAAATTTTTTTTAAAATTTCTTTTTTTTTTTTTTAAAAAAAGAATGAAGTTTTTTTTTTTTGTTCTTTTTTTTTCATTAGTAATTTTTTTTTTTTTTCTTTAAAATAAATAAATTTTTTTAAAAAAAACAATAGGATGTTTAAAAAAAAAAGATCAAATTTAGTATTAAAATTAATATATATATATATATTTTATTTTATTTAATTTATATAATTATTTTTCAGTACTCACGCTGATGATTTAATTTGTGTAAAAGTCAAGCTTGAAAGCCAGAAATCCAAAAAGACAAGAAGTTTAATTTGAGATTTCAAGATTTTAAGGGGTCAAAGATCCACTTTTGAATTCAAAAAATTAAAACAAACCCTTAATTTTTATTTTTAAAATTGAAAAAATTCAAATTCAAATTGAAATTTTGAAATTTTGAAATTTAAATTGAAATTAAGATTGCCAATCTTGTTTATAGTTGAAAACCTTGAATTTACTTTCGATCATCAACACTGCATCTTGACTCTGGTCTGACTCTGACTCTGACTCTGCACTGTACTGTACAGCATTTAAAGTTTACAGTATTTTTTAGTCTGACTCACTCAGCTCAACTCTACTCCACTCTACAGTTACAGTGTGCGCACCGCTCGGGCTGCAGTTTGAGGTCAAATTGAATTAAATTAATTTCAAAAATAAAAATTCATTTCCTCTTCTCCTTTTGAAAATCAATCCAACTCAATTCTATCAGTTTCTTCCTCAGATTTTTGGGTCAAGATTTCTAAAATTTCTCTCATTTCATCATGTCAACTCCTTCTTCATCTGTACACTCTACTTCTGTCATCTCGCCATCATCATCAACTCTTTTGCCTAACGTTGGAACTCGTGATTATACCATCCTAAAAGAAGTCGGTGATGGCTCTTTTGGTACAGTTTGGTTAGCCGATTGGCATTCCCCTTTAAATTTACCCCCTGGTACTCAACCTCCAGGTCCAAGTTCAAGACCTGAATACAAAGGAAAACAATTAGTGGCCATAAAAAAAATGAAAAAACCTTTTGAAGGAGGTTGGGATGAATGTATGAAACTTAAAGAACTTAAAGTAGGTCCCATCAAAAAAATTCATCTTTTTTCAATCATCTACTCTACTCTACCCCTTCCTTTCAAAATCAAATTCATCATCTCAAATTATCCCTGGATTCATTTCATCATTTTCAATCAATCAAATTAAATAATAGTATTATCAGCTCACTAGTAACGATCAATCACCCTTGAAATCTTTAAATTAAATCACATTGATCTATATCTATAAATTGATCAATCATAATTTAGTCTTATATCCTACTTACTACTTTTCAACTATTTTAATTTGAATCTTTTTGAAATGGCCTTTTTTTCACTTTAAATTGAATTTCTTTTTTTATCATTTTTTTTCATTTTTTTCCAATTTTTTCTTTTTTTTTTAAATAAATCACCTTCTTCTTACCTCTTCTAGTCCCTTAGAACGATTCCAATGCATCCCTTCACCATCCCGCTTTACGATACGTTTCTACATCCTACCACTCGTGAACTCTACTTTGTATTCGAATGCATGGAAGGCAACTTATACCAACTCACCAAATCACGAAAAGGTCGTCCTCTAGCCGGTGGTCTAATTGCTTGCATCTTTGAGCAAACCCTTCTAGGCTTACATCATGTTCATTCTTGCGGGTTTTTTCATCGTGATATGAAACCTGAAAACCTTTTAATCACAACAACCGGTCTAACCGATTATCCTCATGGAAGTCCTTTTGCTTTACCTACCGCTCCACCCGAACGCGACGTAGCCGTAATCGTTAAAATTGCAGATTTCGGTCTAGCTCGTGAAACTCTTAGTCGACCTCCTTATACTGAATATGTTTCTACTAGATGGTATCGTGCTCCTGAAGTCCTTTTAAGAGCTAGAGATTATAGTAATCCTGTAGACATGTGGGCTTTAGGTGCAATCATGGTAGAAACAGTCACTTTAAAACCACTCTTTCCTGGTAATAGTGAAATGGACCAAGTTCATCGAATTTGTGAAATCATGGGCGATCCAAAACATAATTATGGTTTAGATGATAAAGGTCGTTTACGCGGTGGTGGTCAATGGATTGATGGTGTCGAACTGGCAAAAGCTGTCGGATTCACTTTTCCTGATGTTAGTTTGTTTTGGTTTGCGTTTAAATTTCTTTTTTTTTTTTAAAAAAAAAATAATCATCAAATTTAATTTCACTCTTTAGATTTATTGATCAAATTTATTCAATTAATTGGATTTCTTTTTTTCCTTTTTTTTTGTTTTTTTAGAAAGTCCCAATCGATTTCGTTCAAATGTTTGACGTAACTAGTACACCAATTCAACTAGTAGATTGTTTACATGAACTCTTACGATATAATCCTATTGCAAGATTAACAACCTATCAATGTCTATCACATCCTTATTTTCTTGAAATCGCAACTAAATTAATTCCAGCTTCACATTCAAGTTTAACTATGCTCAATCCATCCCTAACTCATGATCTACCACCACATTATCGTCATAATCATAATAATTTATTATCATATCCTTCCTCACCTCAACATCTCAATCCTACAAATCATCATCATCATCATCATCATCCTCCAAATCATCCAAATCAACAACATTATCTACCTGTCGATTTACCTTCAATCTCTCCTCAAATCGTTCCTCATTCACACAATCAAGGTCTTTTTCCTAATGCCCGTCCTACTCATGTCATCACTCCTTCTAATAATAATCCTACAACCGTTGCTGATTCAGTAATGTCCGATCCTGATATTCGTGCAACTTTGGGTCCTGAATCATCATCCGGTCATTTAATAAATCAAACTTTGCCTTCCACTTTTATCACTCATCCTGAAAATGATCTCAATCATAATCGTCCTTCAAATTCATTTGAAAATTATTCAACGTCATATGATTATTCATCCTCAATGATCTCTCAAGATCCTTCCTATCTATCACTTTCTCCCGGTCTCTTAAACTCTAATAATCATTCTTATCATTCTTCTGAACCAGGTCATCATTCTTCATCTAGAAACCTTACCGCTATCACTCAACATAAATTACGCGGTAGATCTTTAGCATCAGTTTTCTCTAGTTCTCAATCAATCAAACATCCTCCTTCAGATCAATTAATTAATACTTCTTCATCTACTACCACTCTCATCGATTCAAAAAAAGCTAAAAAAGAAGCTGAAAAAGCAGCAAAAGAAGAAGCTAAATTAGAAGCTCAAGCTAAACGTGAAGCTGCTAGAAGATCAGCTCAAGAAAGATCAAGAGCCGTCTTACAAAAACAAAGACTTGCTCAAGGCTCAGATTTATTAATCCATGCTAATCCTGAATTTGCTGCTCCAGTTGGAACTCCTAGAAAATCAGTAGATAAAGGTAAAGGTAGAGCAGCTCTTCCTCCTCCAATGCCTCAAATCGTGGAAGATTGTTCAAGACCAAGATTAAACTCTAGACCTAATCAATCATCAAGAAGAATCGAACCTTCTCATCAATCTCATTCAGATCGTTCAATTTATTATACTCAAGATCAATATCATTTAACAAATAGAAAAGAAGAACGTCGTTATTCTGTTAACTCCTCCAATACAATGGATTCCGATCCAGGTCCTCGCTCTTCTCAACCTCACTTAGATATCAATCGTAGTTCTTCAATCGGTTCAGGTTATTCAAGATTATCTGTGGCATCTTCTCCTAATCTAGCCAGTCTTTATCGTGCTTCAACTCCTGCTTCAACAGCTTCATCTTTAGATCATCAATTAGTAGCTAATATGGCCGGTTTAACTGCAAATGAACATGATCCATCAAATCATCATCATTTAAATCCTCCTCATCCTCATCATCATCATTTAAATCATCATCATTTAAATCCTCCTAATAATCCTCCTACTAATCCTAACCCTAATCATAATCATAATAATCATCATAATTGGCAATCAACTCAATCTAATGGAAATCGAGTAATCGATGAAACGGCCATGAGAAGATCTAGAAGTCCTAGTGATCCAAGATTTAGTCCTTATGCAATACCTAACCTTAGACCTAGTTTACCTAGTATTGCTAATTTCGATTTCACTAATCATGGTCCACCACCTTTTCCTTCACCTAATCTTACAGTTCATGATCCTCATTTATCAATTAGCTCAGGAACTCCCTCTATTCTATCAAATAAATCATTTACTCTTGGACCTCATAGTCCTTTTTCACCTTCGACTCCTTATTATCCTTCTCAATCATCAAAATCAACTTCAGCAGGTGTTCATCGTCGTGGTAGTCATCATTCGTTATTTGATCTTCCTTCACCTTTGAGATCAAGCTCTGATACCCATTATTCTCATCTTTCACATCTACAACAGCAATCATCTCAAGCTCATCATCAAATAAAATTACAGCAACATCAACAGTCTAATACTACACCATCTGATGACAATAAACTTGAGGGACTTACTCCTCAACTTGGTCTCAATGATAAAAATTCAGATGAAGTAGCTAATAGAATTGATAGAGATGAAACTATGGACATTTAACTTGAATTTATAACTCTTTTCTTTATTTCTTTGTTTTTATTCTTTTGTGATTTGGATAAGGAAAATCTTGTTGGCCATTAATTCTTATTCAAAAAAATGGTATCCTGAATCTTTTTAAAAGTATCAAAAATCAAGTTATTTTCATAGCATGCTTTATTGAAAGATACCAAAGAAGAAAATCATCAAAGCTCGAAACTTGGTCGTTATCTAAAAGGCAAAAAAAAAAAAAAAAATTAAAGCACAGGTCCACCTGTCATAATTAATTTGTATAGAGTTTTCCTTTTTTCTTTTGGAGGGGGCGGAGCGATGGTGAAGGTGTTAGAGGAAGAGGGTAAAGAAAATATCCTATTTTTGTCTTGAACAAAAAAAAAGGTTTTATTGTCTGTAGAATTTTGCAGAATAAAGTAAAGATTAATTTGATTCTTGAGCAGAATCTTTTCAGTGACAACATAATTAATTGAAAGCCAAATAGAAAGCCGTGAGATTTGACAATCAAATATAGAATTAGCTATATCGTAACCATATGATTTATTTGGGTAGTTAGTTTAAACTTTAAACTAACACGTTTTCATTAATGCAAGTCTGATTCCAGAAAAGTCTTTGACTTATTTTACAGGGTGATTTTTACTGATTAAAGTTCATTTCTTTTGCCAAGCTGCTAGGCCAATATGGGTTTGAATAAAGATTCATGAGATTGAGCATAGTGCCATAAGCTTGAGCTTTCAGTTGACTTGACTGGTTTTTTTTCAATCTATCAATTTTTTGAATTACAAGATTGAAAAATTGAAATTTCCTCTCGAAAAACAAAGAAAAAAAGCTTTCTTTGTTTTTATCTATTTCACCATTAACTATTGTCAAGAAAAATCAACTTTTTCTTTTGGAAAAAAAGGGGTTTTTATTAGGGTTAGTTGAAGTAATTTTCAAGAACTGATTTCAAGTATTTATATTAAAAGGATTTTTTACAAAGGTTTAAATAATAAATATTTTTTTAATGAAGTTTTTTTTTTCCTTTTGTTTTAAAAATAAATAAAAAATGAGATTTATAATTAAAAAGTTCTTAATTTCATTTTGAAGAACATGAAGAATAGATAAATAAATGAATAAATAATAAGAATTATGAGTTTAGTCAAAATGAAACTGTGTTGTGTGATAACTAAAGACTCACAGTTGACATCTTTGTAATTAGTAAATGTCACAGTTTTAACTTAGTCTTGAGTCAATTATGGTACCTATTTTTGACTGTTTCTTAATCCTCATTTCTAGAGGTGTTTTCAGTTAAAGAAGAGTGAAAACAAGATTATATTTGTCTAACATTTCTCATCTTTCTCAACAGGTTAAAAGCCTTTTCTTTACAACTGAATGTTTTTCCCTCTGTTCTTCATCTCTTGCAATATGCTTCTTCCATTTTTCACAACCTCAACCTCCAAATGATCAAAAATTCAAAATGACTGTGCTGCCAAAATAGCAGTGATGAGTGCCTCTCTTCCTACTTCTTCCTCTGCTCAAATTCCTTCTGGTACTTTTTCACAATCTCATACCCTGTCCGTTTGTCACACCCAAGACAAGATTCCCTCCAAACAATCTCTTAGACAGGCTTGGTGCCAACTGCCACTTTTGCAGTGAAAAAGGTAACTGGAAATCTGACTGTCCTCATTGTTTTCAATATTAAATATGCTCTAGGCCCCCTTTTCTGAGAATGTTATGGCCAAAAACTCCAGAGAAATTTCCACCAACTCCAAGAGATACTGAGAATGTTTCACATGTCTCATTTGTTAAAGAAGATTAATAAGACAAGGTTTTGGCTGACAATGGTGCAATGACTCATATTTCTGATGCTTTGTGGTTTGTCACTAAATTAAAATTGTGTGATCCCTTCAATATATCTTGCTGGACTATTTTTTTTTTAAAAAGAAAAAATACCATCAAGAAGATAACTAAAATTTATATCCCTATAATTGGTGTAAAGTTTTTCTTAAAGGAAATCCCTTTTAATTCTAAAATTATTAAAAAAATATATTTTATTTGATTAGATTTTTAAATTTGATTTATTTTCATTTTTTTTTTGAGGTATTTTAATTGTTTGATTTTATTATCCTCAATATTTTTTAAAATAATTTTTTATGATTATGTTTCAAATATTTATTTTCTATCCCTTTGATTATTAAATTAAATATACCTTCCTCCTTTTAAATGGAATTGTTTCCGAAAAAAAAGTTTAAGTTATTTATTTCCATTAAAATCAAAGAATTTGACCTAAAATGGTGAGCTTCATTTTACTATGAGACCTGTGAAAAATCCAAAAGAAGAAATTTCCAGGCGCCAAAGCTTTATGAAATCCTTAAATAACTTCTCTTAGACTTCCTTTTCTATGATTTATTGGGTTATTTCCAACCGTATTAGGATGTTTAATTTTATATTATAACTCTCAAGGACCAAGTCACTACTTACTCTTTTATTGGATCCTTAAATATAAGAGCAATGATAAGAGAAATGTTACCAAAAAATCTTAATTACTGGTTTATCCTAATTCATGTTCAATTTGGAAGGTTTTCCAAATCCATTAGAACTGAAAACTTTAAAGAGTTTTTGTTATATTCTTTAACCAAATCCTTTCATGAAAAAAGGGGTTAAATGGAATATATTATTCTTTTTTAACAATGAAATTCATTAAAAATATTTAAAATAATTTTATTTAATTAAGTCCTTCTTTAAAAAAAAAAAAAAAATTTTGTGACTAATTTAAATTATAAAAAAGATGAAAAATTTTTTTTTAAAGAATTATTTAATTAGTATTAAGTTATTCAAATTATTTTTTTCCTTTTGAAGTCAAAGATTTAGTTCAAATACTTAAACCTTAATAAATCTTAAAAGTTAAAATTTAAATTTGATTAAATTTAATCAAATTTTTGTCTAGTTAGTTAATATGAGAAAAATTTTACTTAAAAAACTTTGAAATCTTTTAATTTGATTTTTCCTTAATTTACTTTTCCTTTTGTTCCTGATCATAAACCTTATAAGTGGATATTAACTCAAATTATTAATTTTTCACTTGAGTAGTTTACTATTAATTATATAAATCAAAGTAAAGAGAAAGATATCATAATTTTACCACTTTCA